>JBCFYV010002255.1:8309248-8687618 GCA_039000515.1 Timema cristinae | reverse complement strand
ACCACCCTTAGTATTAGAGATTCGAACCATGACCTCCTTCATAGGCAGTCTAGTATATTGTGAAAGTATCACCTCAGACCATGCGGCCACCGAAGTGGGTTAAATTATTCCTACAGCTTATAAGGTAGTAGAAATAAAATAATATACTCTGTTTAAAAAAAGCACATTATTTGTTCTGTGGATTTTCAACTCCCGATTTTCCAAAGCTTTAGTTAAAAATAATATATTTGCTTTTAACAAAAAAAAAAGATTTTTTTTTTAAAAGGTTATTTTAATTGAAAAATTGTTTATTTTAAAGAGTCCTATCGACTTAACAATAAGTTAATTAATATCCTTAATATTTGCGGAGATATGATCAAAGTTGGAAATTTCCGCTCATGTAAAGTATCCTCAGAGCCATTACCATGGAAAAATAAAAAGCGCCATTTTGTTTATAATGATTACAGTGTCCAGATAGGAATTTCTTTAAAAAAAATCAAAATCGTAAGAGCCAGTTTTGCGATTTTTTGTTTATTTTTTCACCCCGAAGTAATATACCCTTAATTTGAGGGTCGTATCGATAATCCCAAGAGAGCAATAAAAAAATAAAAAATCAGTGGAGCCTTATGAAAACCAAATTTTAGCCTGACCCGTAAAATGATTTGGTTTTGTCTCGGTAACAAACAGATGGCATTGCAAATAAAAACAACACTTTTTGTGATCCACCTCAGTGACGTAGTTAGCTAACGCGCTACTTTCGTGTTGAGCTAGACTGCCGGGGACGGGGATATAGAGGTTAGAATCTAGCTGGAGTGAACAAAGGGTGGTTTTCCTAAATGGATTTTCCACTTTCTCCCCACGCAAATGCGGGCTCACTTCCTCTATATTCAACCTTCCCAATTCTTAACTCATCAGCGTAATTAGTACTTAGGCGTATGATTAACCCTAACGGGTAGTAAGACGAAATGTTAAATTAAAAAAATTAAAACACTTTTTTTTGTTCAGGGGGGAGGGGTGTGGGGGGTCATGAAACATACGTTGACATATATTTCAAAATATCGAGTCTAATTTATGTTTTCACAATCACAATACTTTCTCTTTCCAAGGGATCACGAGTACATAAAACAGTACATTCCAAATAAAACTTTGTAAAAATGTAATTTTCACCATAAATAACGACAGTAAAATAAATTGAAGTTCATAACAGAACAACGAAAAATACAGGCTAGTTTTTATAACTGAACTCTTAAAAAAACGCGTTCAAAGTGTTTATTTTATCTGAAGATACCTCTCGAACTACCCGCCAATCTATCGGTTGTTAAACAGCCAATTTCCCGGAATTGTATGGAAATGTTTGACGCGCATGCGCAGTCAATATGAAAAAGAGGAAAACTTGAAAAAGCTCCAGGCTTGAAACCCGAACGTTCCATTAGTCTTGGACAGTCGAAGCAACTATGCTGTGCACCTTCTAATGGGACTACCATAATGTAAGAATGTCATTTTTCAATAATTTATTAAAATAATGTGTTTTTTAAAATAAAATAACAAAAATATACTTTGAGACAATTAATTTGTGGTAAAGAAAAAAAAAGTTGAACTTATTTATTTAAAAAGTTATATTTCGGTATAAAGAGTCAAACGATAAAATATGTTTTAAGCTTGAAATATAAAAAAATTAACCCAAATTTAAGTGTTATGATAAAATTTCAAACGTTTTATGATATTTTATGACGCGCTACTCTCGCAATAGACTTGACCGCCGGTGACGGAGAGATCGGAGTTAGGATCGACAGAACTAGCTCATGACTGGACCTATTTTAAAAATTATTTCACCAATATAAAGCTACATTATCAGCGAGTAACATAGGCTATATTTTATTTTGAAAATTTAATTTATTCCTCTTAGAAATGTCGATAGTATATTATATAGTCGTTGGGAAAAAAAAGGTTTTTGAAGGGAAAGTGGGGTTGTTGAAGGGGTTGGGGTGGGGTATGGGTGAGGAAAGAGGAATGAGATGAAAATAGGAGGGAGGATAAAAAGAGGGAGGGGGCTATACATTGATGGTAGGACTGTATTTAAAAAAAAAAAAAGTAAAAAAAGTTTTGTTTTATATTGACATGATGGATGATTTGAAGCTTTGTTTTACAGGATTCTTTACAATATTTTTTTAAGGGGAAGAGGGCTAGTAGCTTATATAAAAGTTATTTGATTGCGACAAAGAAGTTCTACCTTTCTTAACAATCTCATCGAAGTCACTATGATAATTTGAATTCAACGAAATGTGATGTTCCCTACTCATGGTGGATTAAAGAAGAGGTTTTCATTCAAAAACTGAAAAATCTTGCAACAGCGTAGCGCATTCTGTATGTTTTTTCAACGCTAGAGCATCATTTCACACAGTAAAGCGTGACTACGATTTGTACAATCGGTCGCTATAAGACAATCAAGAGTTCTGGGATTTTAAAATAAAAACTGATGTAAACAAAAATTCACATAAGGATTTACTATCAATTTTTTTAATCAACAGGCTTTAAGTATGTACTCTTTAGAATACTAAAATATGAGCTTAGAAACGTGTAAGTAGCAAAAGAAGAAGAAAATATTCTATCTAATCTCAGAAGTAAAATAAATTATTTACATTTTCCCCATTTAACCTCCATGGAGTAAGCCTACAATCGAGCTATACTGACCGAGTGGCCGCAACTGTTAGCGATGATAATGCCAACATTTGCTGATAGAGAGTGTCATATGGTCAGCACGAGCTTTCCGGCCGTTAATCTCGGGTTTCTAAACCGGAGTTGCTACTTCTTTATTCAAGTAGTTTCTTATTTGCCTTCATGTTGCTGACTTTGACCCCGTTTCAGAGCCACTGTTTCAAATATATATTTTAAAGCGGTGGGGACCGAATCCAGGACATCTGGATCTGTAGCCAGTAACTCTGACAACCGTACCACAGAGGTGGTCATGGTCCCTCTTATCAACTTTATAAAATAAATAACTTTAAAGATTATTTAAATACCTACCTCATTTAAAAAAAATTTTTTTAGGTAATCTATAAAATGTTTTTTATATTCATGTGTATTCTTAATTTTTTTATTTAGGCTTGGATTAAGTTATAATATAAAATTAATTTTGATAGATAACCACTAACCTCATTAGCATAAAAAAAAACTTATAATCCATCCTTAGACAAAATTTGACCATACGAATTGTCACCGTGTCTTACTACCCGTTTGGTTTGTGTTCGTATATGTTCCAATTACGCTACTGTGTTAGGTATAAGAAAGGTTGAATTTAGAAGAAGTTAAACCGGAATTTACGGGTCGGCAAATTGTAAAAACAACCGCAGTACAACCGACCAGGATTCAAACCCCGATCTCCCCATCATCGGCGGTCTAATCTATTCCGACTGTGACGAATTAGATCATGTGGCCACCGAAGTGGGTTGTCAACACTATTACTGTAGCAAAAATATGGATTATATTAGAAGCTAACTTCTTCTTTAGCCTGCATCGGTGGTCACGCGGTCTGGGGCGTCAATCACCTCTGACGTGGTCTGCTGGTGACTTAGAGTTCATGGTTCGAGTCCCAGGTGTTTTTTTCTCTCAATTAAATACTCGTTCTTCTTCCACAAACGTTTCCTTTAAGTTATACTTTCCTCATCTTTTTCTTAATAGTTTTTTTTAATTGGCACCGAGTCTTACTACCCCGTTCTGATTATACACTTATTTACTAGTAACTATAATAGTTTTTAGGGATTATGAAGGTTATATTTAGAGTAAGTGTACCCACATTTGCGTGGAGGGAGAGTGGATAACCATTATGAATAAAGTACCCTCAGTACACCCGACTGAGATATGAACCTTGATCTCCCAGTCATCGTCAGTCTAGTCTACTGTGAGATTAGCGCGTTAGACCATGAAGTGGGTTTCTTACTAGTGCCTAAGTTTAATATTAACGAAACCTTTAACATAACACGTTCTTGATGTTTACTAGAATGAACAGACAACTATTTTATATGACACTACAATATATATACTTGTAAACATACTTAGAAGATGAAGTTTTCCACTTTAAAAATCCTAAAATCTGAATATTTTGGTTGGTCACTAAGAGCTAAAGATTTCGAGAAACGAAAGGTAGCTATTCGAGGAGTGTAGAGTGGTTTTTTGTGTAATCTTATTATTTCATTTGCTAGGAGGGCTCCTAGCACATTATATTGTCATTTATAATTTCTTACCCACCTCGGTGGCGTAGTTGGCTAACGCGCTAGTCGTGTTGAGCTCAACTGCTGAGGACGGGGAGATAGAGGTACAAATCTCGGTCGGGTAAACTGGGGTGGTTTTTTCCGTAATGGTTTTCCACTCTCCCTCCACGCAAATGCGGGTTCACTTCCTTTAATTCAACCTTCCAATTCCTAATCTATTAGTGTAATCAGTACTTAAGCGTATAACCCGAACGGGTAGTAAAACGCGGTGCTAATAATATAATAATAATAATAATAATAATAATATATAGTGTCATTAAATGAGAAATCTTTTAAATGAAGAGAAAATGTTGTCATTAAATTCCCGGACACCCTTGACAGATATTCAACAACTGTTGATATCAGCATGTGAATAAAATTAAACTATATCTTTCTACTAGTGAATTATTTAATTTATCAAAAAAAAATGTTTTCTATAAAAACTCTAAAAACACTGACCTTTTAATCGCGTCCCTTTCCATAAGCTTTAATGATCACCAAGTTAAAATGCCATTAAGTACGTAATAGTTGATTTTTCCGTTCTCTCTGAGCAACTTGTTGAAAGCCTTCCCAAAAATAATATAGCATCGAGCGCCCAGACTCCAATCAGTGTCTCAAGGTGATATGTCACTCTTCCCCCCTACCCCCCTCGTGCCATTTCCCCCTTCCCTTCTCTCATAAATAATGCATCCCAATCATACTTCAACTGACGCTTCGAAGAACAATATTATTATGCTCTAATAAGTTTCATCTTTTCATATCAACCGGAAGTGAGGCATGTTCTAGAATGACGAGAGAAAGAGTGCATTTTTTTAGGTTCTATATTAAATTTTATTTATCTTTCATCTTTAATTTTTTTTAAAATCAATTTTATAGTCTAGTTCCACAGCTTCAAAATAAATAGTTAAATGCTATTTTGTTAGGTTACACAATACTTTTTAATGCATCTTGAAAAATCACACCTTGCTTTATGAATCGAACACAAGACCTTTGGTTTAGCAATCCGATATTCCACTATTGATTTATAAAGGTTCTACCTTTGCCCAAATTCATAAAAAAAAATTATATTATTTGTTAGTAAAGATTACTTAAATTAACTAAATTAAAACCCGCTTCTGTGGCCGCTTGGTCTAACGCGCTACTCTTGCATTAGACTAGACTGCTTATGACGGGGAGAATGTGGGGAATGCCAGGCCTCCACCGTGGTTCGGATTCCACGTTAAATTTTAGGTCCTTCATTGCATCTCACAATCACCCTACCATTACACATTAGCGTAAGTGCGTATAACCCGAACGGGTAGTAAGACGTGGTGCTAATTAATAATAATAATAAATATAATAATAATATATGACGGGGAGATCAAGGTTCGAATCTTGGTCGGATGTAATGAGGGTGGTTTTTCCACGTTACCTCCACGCAAAAGTGGGGTACACTTCCTATAAATATAACCTTCCTCATCCCTAAAACCATTAGTGTAATTAGTACATGAGCGTTTAAATAGAAAGGCTAACGAGACGCGGTGTTAAATAAAATAATTTTCTAGAGTCTAGATTCTAGAGAGATGACGGTTTGTTTGGACTTTAGTCTTTCCCTCGTTAGTTTCGATATCCCTAGATCTTTTTTTTTTTTCCCTTGAAGTTAAAATTATTAAATGTTTCTACGCTTTACGTTTATTGTAACAGAATATAATAGGGCCTATAGAAATATAATATTTTGAAGATTTACTCCCCCACCTATTCCCCCTTCATTCACAACATCGTCTCAGCCCCTATTTCTGGTTTTCTCACCTAATTGGCAATCATTTAGGTCTATAAAGCTACTTCTTGGGTTTCTTAGAAAAGTACCAAGCCTATATATAATTTAAAATCATATTCTGTGAGTATAAAAGATGCGTTCCAGCTACCATTAATTCCAACATTTGATTTTGATTCATAGAACTTGAAGTAGGTATTAAAGTTCTCAAAAGTAATAGAAGTCACTTGAATTCTTGAAAATATCATCCAAAGGGGAAAAAAATACTGCCAGAAAGTGTAGAGTATTCATATTTTTGTATAAATAAATACTTTAATATATTATACGAATAGAGAGAAATCATTTTAAAGAGGTTTTACTTGTGGCGTGTCATGGGTGATGCCAGGGCTTGATGGGACTGTACTAGTATACTTTAATTTCTCCCTGACTATACATTCGGACCACCACACACACAAAAAATTATGTAATGAATGAATCTTTGTTTATTGGCCTTTAAGGTCAAGCTTGATACTTTGAAGAAGGGTAAACCGTACAATTCATAGGTACAGTCCTGTCTAGACTCTCCTTTCCTTGGTAACAACCCACGAGCTTACACTGGTTTTTACAAATGAATATTACATGGGGAAAAGGGCAAATACCTACCAATTTTAGCTTTAATTGAATTGTGCTGCCATCTGTTAGAGAATAATTAGAACTTTCTAATGCATTTTTGATAAGGTTTAAAAAAAAGGTCACTACCATATTTAATTTAGCTTAAAAAATGTATTTGTTGGGGTCTTTGTGGGGTTTGGGGCCATTTTATAAGAATTTCCAATTTTCTAAAAATGTGTCATATGAAAACTACCCTTAAATTAATATTTGTTATAGATCAAAACATAAACTCTTATTTGTCATGTAAAATAGACCCTAGAAACCAATTTTGAAACTTAATACTTGTAACTATTTCATAAAATTTATAATTTTTCAAAAATCAGTAATCATTAAACTAATAATAAATTATATTTTAGAAAAACAAACATGTATATTGAAAGACACTTATCGGAAACCCATTTGGAACTAAAGCATTAGAGCCATTCTTAAAATATTTCAAATTATTTAAAATCAGTCACTAATAAACGAGCATTTAAATAATATTAAAAAACAAAACAAATATAGACTACAGTATTATTTGTCATGTTTAATACTCCTCATGTACACATATTAAACAAAAACGTTAGAGATATTTTCGAAACAACATGAATTTTCAAAAATCACACATTAGTAAACTACCCTTAAACGAATTTTACCCCAAGACAAAGTAGACAGTGATATTTGGGAGTTCCAACACTCTCTATATATATCCATTTTAAACATAATCGTTAAAGCCATTTTTGAAAAGTTGTATTTAAAAAAAATACTCATCAGTAATTTACCCTTAATTTAAGGGCTAAGATATAAAATAAAAAAATCCCTAAGTATAGGCACATAACAACTGGGTCTAGATATACAGTTTAAACGAAATCCATCAAACCGTTTCATATCTGTGGTCAGGGAAAGACGGACAGGTAGATATGTTGGCAGACAGAATTGTAAAATCCCCATTTTGGGAGTTTGGGGGTACATAAAATGTAAAGATTAATTACAATCTTGAGGGTGAAAACTTTCACGGTTACAATACTTTCTTTTTTATGTATTTAAATATAAATTACAATATTGAAACGTTGGTTACAACCCGAGGCCTCCAAAATATCAGGCTCTGATAACTAAAGATGAACAAACTTTAGTTTCCAATGATAAAAATTGCTCTGATTTACATTCAACTTCTGATTTATCTTTAAGAACAATACGATCCAAGCGAAACAAGTATTTTGTGTTTAAATTTATAAATTAATTTACTACATTACCACATATATTATTTAACAACTATTTTCTATTAACAAATTTACCCACGTAACAAAACTTATTACGTTATAAAACTTTTTTTAAAAACTGTCTCTAACTACACCAATATTTTACTTTTTAATTAAAGCCCTTCAAAGTGGAATGTTCATTAACTCTATGTTAACAAACTTTTTAATTGCTATCACTTTCAAAGAACACTTATTAAATAATAATAATAAAAGTTCTACAACCTGAAATTAAACTTGTTCTTAACACCAATATCTATAAAATGGTTCGTACCCTTTCAGAAATTCTTTAAACAACTATTTTCTTACCTCATTATTAGTGTCGGAATTCTGTGCTGGTTGTCCGGGATTCAAACCTCGGTCCCGGCACAGATTTATCTGATTATTTAACCCTTCCTTCAACCTCTGACAAGACGTGTATTAATCACAACTTGTGAATGTGAGAATGCCAGGCCTCCACTGTGGTTCGGATTCCACGTTAACTGTAGGTCCTCCATTTCATCTCACAATCACCCTACCATTACACATTAGCGTAAATGCGTATAGCCTGAACGGGTAATAAGACGCGGTGTTAATAATAATAGCTTGTTAATATGGCTTCAAATACTTATTAGAATTGTTGGTAGTCAATTTATTTCTTAGCGCTGTAAAAAAGTAGTTCACATTAAATAGTAATTGAATAATCGTGCAAATAAAGTTCATTATCTATAGTTGATACGTTGGTTGAAGAACTTCACCCACAGTTCATAAATCTACCAGTTACTTCGCTGCTAATGTTTGTTCTGTGACCTACACAAATGGTGTCAATTTCAAATGTGAGCCATTTTACAAATATTTTTACTTTATTACGACACTTTGGAGAAAGATGGTATTGTGATTTTCAAAATAATCGAATTCTAGATTGTGTTGGGTGTCTACATTTCAGGAACTACTGCATACAGAAAGTGGTTTTCATGATGCCGTCTGTCTGTATCTCTGCCAGAGCAGAAACAATTTTACCGATTGGGCTAAAACTTCGTATCTGGGGTTTTCATAAAGTTGTAAGTATGAGTCACTCTGACGTCACCGCGCGCTCTTGAGCTCTAGTCCCACCGTGTGTAGCGTTCTAAGGCAGGTCACACGGTCTTGCTTTATGGCTTTCACGCGGACGGACCACAGTTCAACTCCAATCAATGGCGGCTCGTAGCTAAAATTAGTGGGGGTGCTGCCTAACACGGGAAGCAAAACAGTGCTTTTTTGTACTTCACAGCCGCAAAGCTAAATTTTCCGTTGGTACCATTCAGAATTAAATCTACGAATATATTTCTTGTTGCTGCTTTTGCCTTGGCTGAGATATTAGAATATCAGGTGTTGAACGACCTCTTTTCTTAACTGTAACTTTCTCATGGAGAGATAGCTGTGAAAACTTAAGCTGTTGAAGTTCACTTACAGTCACATAACTTATTTCTTGGGGATGCAAGGCCATGGTCAAAGTTTTCTGTTAAATAAAAGAACCGAAAAAAAAGAATCAAATAGAATAGATGGAAGCAGAATAATAATTCAATTCTACACTCTTCTACACTTTATCGCATTCAAGAATATGGTACACGGTTTTTAAGCACAACATACGCTGAGTAAAAAAAAAAACTTCCTTCCACCATCACGCCAGAGCTGGCATTGCGAGAGCAACAGTGCTCTCTTTACCTGACAGTCCCGCCTTCCTCCTCACTCCCCTCTCATGTGTACATGCGCACAACAGTCAAACACCACGTCGCTGGCACTGTGAAGCGCACAGTTCCATACAAAGATTTTTGTATCTTTTTCATAAACTGGGGGATGACTACTGAAGTACTGACACTAAGCCTAAAGAATATATAATGTACTACAAAAATAAAGAAAGAATTAAAGAAAAAATGATTATTATATTAAATATTATCGATATTATCAAGTGGAAATAGGGGGTGCTGCAGTGCCTATACACGAGCCGACACTGACTCCAATCACTTTTATTCCGTTGATAGAACATAATAGTTCAACGAACTGACCTATCACGGCTCAGTCTTCCGCAGTCAATATATTACTTAGAGCAAACCGAACTCCAGTTTCTTTGACCAAAAACAACTCAATGCTCTGGCAAATAAATATATCAAAAATTACTTCGGGAAGTGTTGTTTTTGTAAACCAACATTAAAAATAACGCTTCTAAATATGAACGAAGAATTGGTTCCAATGAAGAATGTGGTTCATGATCCATGATCCATGGACGAACAAAAAAAGGGTTTCACAATTCACCAAACAACAATAAGGTTTCAAAGTTCCCCCCATTGAGTTTCAATGGCCCTTGGTCCTCTCGAGTGCAAGTCTAAAAGCTATTTTTTGGGATGGTGGGTGGGAGGGTGAAAGGCGTGGTGTGGCTTCACAACTGACCAAAGTATCCTTCCGCGTCATCTAGAACAGATGGATCTTGGAAACCGTAGATGGTCTTTCGGAAAAATCATACGTTTGGAGTCGGTGACCTGGCGGTCTAGGGGTAAGGTGTCAGAATTCTATGCTGGCGGCCGGGGTTCAATCCTCGGTCCCGGCACAGATTTATCTGATTACCAAACCCTTCCTTCACCTCTGACAAGACATCTTGTGAATGTGGGGAATGCCAGGCCTCCACCGTGGTTCGGATTCCACGTTAAACTGTAGGTCCTTCATTTCACCTCACAATCACCCTACCATTACACATAAGCGTAAGTGCGTATAACCCGATCGGGTAGTAAGACGCGGTGCTAATAATAACATACGTTTGGAAATATCCATTTTCTCGAGAATAAGTGAAATTTTTGTGTTAATATTTTCAACAGCCCCCTAAGATAATGTATTAATGTTTATTAGATGTTGTATTTTCTTATTTTTTGTTAAGATTGGCAGTTTTCTATCGAAATATGTCAATTTTATCGACATTTGATCACTGTTAAAACTATAGAGGAGGTGTGTATATAAACAATATAACTTAATCAACATACTTCTTTTCTTGAAGATAACCGTTTGTTCCCACGTCGCTGCATTTCCACGCCAAGTGAACGGGATAAATCGCCTCAAATATCTAATTCCTAAAACTAAGGGTAGTTTACTAATGAAGGTGAAAAGAGAAAAAATATATTTTCTCAAAATAATATTTATCGATTTTGATTAAAATTCGTATATGGCACTGATTAACATTACAAACAGATTGGCGACTCTCATTTACCTGGGAGAATAAATTTGAGAGTTCGTAGGCTAAAATTTCCAATTTTGATTATATCTCAGTAACTCCTTAAGATACGGAATAAATTATCATTGCAAAAATGTAGGAATATTAAAAATAAGCATCTTTTATTTTAATTATATTTTTACTAAGCCAATAGTTTGCGATATATAAGCAATTTATTTTATAGGTGTCTTTGAAATGGGAAACTAATGTGTTATGCTCTTTGGTGGGCAGAGATGTTCCTCTTTTCTCAATGTTTCTGTAACAGGTTACATTATTTAATTCATGCTTTGGGATAGAACGGGAAACTATTTATCCACTATTTTTCTGGAATAATGTGCAAATGGTGCACCATGCAATTTATTTGTATTTTCTCTGAGTTATTATTAAAAACGATGATAGGGTATATCTTTACTATAAAGTAAATATTTTTATCTTTATTTAAAAATACAGCGGGAGCAGCTATCTATTTAAAATACCCCGCTAGCTAACTACGCCACCAAGGCGGGTAGTAAGTAATACATGCACTGTACGTGTAACCTGAACAGGCAGTAAGACACAGTGCTAAAAAAAAAATTGAAAAAAGTACGCCTTAAATAACCATTTCTTTTACTTGTCAACTTTTAAAATTATATTCTACCTTTACCGCCCTCTTTTATGCCTCTTCATCATCAACGTGACTTTGTTTTCGGTCTCATAGATTCTTCTTCAATTATTCCTCTCACGCTTTCTCTCTCAATTTTCTTCTTCCGCTATTTCTGGACTATTTCAGTTGACGGATGGAGGGCCGTCGTAGTCGCAGCATACAATACTTCCCCCCCCTCCCCCAATCCCCCCTCTATTTCTCCTTTCTCTTCACTCCATATTCACTTATTTTCAAAAGCGTGGTAACAAAGCCATATAAAATGATGGGATGCTCCAAAAGCATGAATAAGTTTCAAGGTATAGAATAAGCTTTTTTTTTTAAATATAAAGTGAACTTAAATAAATAAATGTATGGAAAAATTAAACATAATTCAATGTGAAAAAATATAATAGACTAGATAGCTGTTGCCCGCGGCTTTGCTCGCGTGGAAGTTGATTATATACAAATACGAAAATATACATATGTATTTACAGATTAATTTAAAATATTACGTTACGTTGATGACCATAACTTGACCTCAGATCAAAAATAATGCAAGACCGATACAAACTTTCACCCCCTTTTTCATCCCTTATTAAATAACATTTCCAAAATTCCTGAAACACGTATTTATTTGTTTTACGTCAATAACCGAAATACAAAATTTTGTTTATGTAACTTTCAAAATGACGGACTTTCATAACATATTAACATACATATTATCACCCCCTATTTTGACCCTTTGGGGTGGAATTTTCTAAAATCTTTTCTTAGTGGGTGCCTACTTAACAAAATGAATATACAGTCCGAATTTCATGCTTGTAGCCTTGATAGTTTGCGCTCGGCGATGATGAATCAGTCAGTCATCAGTCGGACATGTTATTTTATAAGTATAGATTAACGATGTTGGCTTCTTGGTGAATTCTAAGTTAGTTTGTGAAGCGTGTTGCGTCTTAACGTGACTCACCTAAGATACTCTTAAGCACCGTCACACTTAGATGCCAATGTACGAAATAAAAAAAAGGGAAGAAAATGAGCAGTTCATCACGCGATTACTCTTGTTTGTCCACTGATAACACTTACCCTCTTACGCTGACAAGTATAAACACTCTCACTCTAATATTTTCTCCTGCGCAATATTTATTTGAATTTTAAAACTACATTTTTCATTTTTTTTCTTATTCTAGAAGGACACATGTATCCACGGACCATCCTTGCAGGGAGACTCATGCAGGACATGTTTGTGAATAAACCAAATAGTCTGAGCTGTAGACAATTAAAATTAAACTAATCCACAAAAAAAAAAGCTTTAATAAAAATAATAATTTTGTGACAATGTGAGACTATTTTTAGAATGATTTAATCATTTTATTGTTTTTGTGTGATAGTCCTTGGAGTGCTTAGGTGCGTCAAGCTATACTGCAACCCGCTTTGCAAAATAACTTATTATTTACGAAAATAAAGCCCGTAAGTATTTATGAGCTTTCTTTCTTTTTTTTATGTACAAAATACGCTCATAAAGAAAGTAACAAGATTGCAACCAAAAAAGCCGTAAAATAAAAAAGAAAAGAAGAACCTCTTCAAATTCCTATCGCCTTGATCACTCCCATTTAAGAAACAAACATCTCTAAAATCACCCGCCGCAACGAACGAGGGATTCAGTTTTGAAGAGTTTTTTTTTCAAGCCCCTCTTAAGAGCGTCATTTTAGTATTCAAGGGGAGGAGGGAGTCTCTCAGTGATGAGTGGTACTCAGAAGATCATGAGGGACCCATAAAACCTTCCCTCGTCTTTCGCTCACTAGGGTACTATGAGGTTTAAGGGGGTTGCTTGCCCAGGGGAATAAATACTTGTGAGAGGGAGATATTTGATAATCGGTACAATGTAGGAAGTAGAATTGAGGACTAAGAGTCCTTTAAGGCACTAGATTTGTCGATCAGAAATTCATAAACGTCCAGATAACAAGTGGTCGTATAACGTTCTTAGATGGAACTCTCTCCGTATTTAGGAGAACAAACAGGGGAGGAAGAAAATACAAATGACAATACAATATGTGTTTGACCCCCCCCCCCCTATTAAAGGACATAATTCGATTCTTAAAGATTCATTCTACGCCCCTAAACAGATTATTTTTGGTCTTCCGGTTGGATATTAATGATGTATGGATTTTTGGACTTTTCAGAGTGGAAAATTTCGACTTTTTAACTATTTTAACAAGCCTATTTAAGTATAGGGTCATAGAAAATAGTATTCTGTTCATTCCAGGAAACAACAAATTCGTGCACTGTTAAAGCTTTGTCGATATTTAGCCTAAGCGCGACATATGCTCGGCAATATATTTGCTACCTCGATGACAAAGTGTCAGTAAAGTTTGTATAGCATTTTTTTTTTCTAATTAGGAGAAATGATTTCACTGATTTCAATCCTATTATCTTCTAATGAATACTTCACGTTATCTCGTAGCGATGCGACGCCTGATTCTAAGATAAGCTAAGCGTTCGTTATCCGTAGTGGTGTGACTTCAATCTGAGACGTAGCTACAAGCCATATTATTTGATCATATTAAGGTCCTTTGCCCTGTCGATGCAAGTCTAAAATCGATTTTGTGGGATGGTGGGTGGGAGGGTGAAAGAAGTGGCGTGGCTTCATAACCGACCGAAGTATCCTTCCGCGCCAACAAGAAGAGATTAATCATGGAAATGTAGCTGCGTTAGCTAACGGAAAGGTCTTGCGGAAAAATCATACGTTTGGAAATATCAGTTTTCTCGAGAACAAGGGAATTTTTTATAGTGACATTTTCAACGCCTCTTCTAAGATAATGTGTTTATGTTTATTAGGTGTTACATTTTCTTACTTTTTGTTATGCAGCCGGCAGTTTTCTATTGAAAAATGTCAAAATTATTGATATTTGATAACTGTTAAATTGTAGAGAAGGTGTGTATATAAAAAGTATAACTTAATCAACATGCCTTTATTTTTGAACAAACCGTTTCCAAAAAGAAAATTGAAAAACCATTATAATACCTTTAAGATAACTTTTTTTTTTCCATTACTGCATTTCCACACCAAATGAAAAGGGCCAATCGCCTTAATGTGTTTACGTTTTATTCGGTGGGTTTTAAAGATATAACATTGGAACAGAAACAATAAATTATTAAATACTTATAAAAATACTATTACATTGTCATAAAATTATTCATTGCATCTTGAAGTAGTTTTTTGTAAACGTATATATATATATATGTGTATGTATATATATATATATATATATATATATCTTCTCCAATTCAGGTATTTTGATTTATTCACGAACATGTCCTTTAGGAGTCTTTCTGCCGGGATGTAGATTAAAAAAGCCCGTGGAGCCATACGCATATCTAGAATAGGAAACAAGAAAAATGTAATTTTTAAATTTAAGTAAATTCTGTACAGACGCATTAGTGTGAATGTTTATACTCATTAGCGAACAAACATCAAACGAGCCAAAATAGGGATACCCATTTTCTTCTCTTTGTTTTTGGTCAAAATAAATCAAACATTTCTCCAGTGGAAACATAAGAGTTTAATTTTCTTCCCACGGTGATATCAACAGTTGTTGAATATCTGTCAAGGATATTCTAGAATTTAATGACAACTTCATCTCTTCATTTAAAAAGTTTCTAATTTAATGACGCTATGCTCATGACCCGCGTCAAGTTAATATGCAAAATAGCTTTGGATTCACCAAGGTCGTTAAGTTGGCACTACTGTATAGTAATCTCTATAATCATTGGCACCCTCCCTCCTACCAGACCAGAAGTCACGTGATTCACGCTCCTCCCCAACAGCCACGCTATACACAGTCGTGCTCGTTACAGATCTCGATTAAGGGGGGGATTATCGATTTATATCGAAATACGAAATCTAAGCCTTCCCCTTGGTTTCGATATTCCCCGCCTTCTTTTTTTTTTAAATATACATATTTGGGGGCTTCGTCTCAGATGTAAAAATGGTTGACCCAATTCGGGTGGCTCCTAAAATGTCTTATAAATTATAATTCGTTCCATATTATTTTACTGCATGGACTTCTTTTACCTGAAAATCTTTTTTTTAATATATTCCTTTGTATATATTTCTATAACTTATTATTATTTTTGTTTTTAATATTTTCAATAGTTTATTTCTTGTAAATTTGCCCTCGATCACGTGGGTATTCTTGTCCCTTCTCAGATCTCTCGCAATCCTAAATTATTTTTTCTCAATAACTTACAAGATGAGCCCTCTAGGTCATTGTATAAACAGCGCTAACTCCAGATTTGTTGAGTTCGACTTTTATCACGAAACTCAGAGAGTTATTTAAGTAACTCCCTTACAACTAATTTCCTCTGTAGAGATCTGCCTCGACTATTTTAATTTAATTTTTTCTGTTTTATTATTTGCTTATTGTTACCGCTTTTTAAATACTCATCCTTTGACTACTCTCATGTTTGTTATTGATTTATTCTTGTCATTTATCTTTACTATGGTGACCTGGCGGTCTAGGGTAAGGTGTCGGACTTCTGCACTGGGGGTCCGGGGTTCAATCCTCGGTCCCGGCACAGATTTATTTGATTACCAAACCCTTCCTTCACCTCTGACAAGACATCTTGTGAATATGGAGAACGTCAGGCCTCCACCGTGGTTCGGATCCCACGTTAAACTGTAGGTCCTCCATTTCATCTCACAATCCCCTACCATTACACATTAGCGTAAGTGGGTATAACCCGAACGGGTAGTAAGACGCGGTGCTAATAATAATATCTTTAGTATGTCCTATTTTTTGTAACTATTCATCAGTATGTATCATTATTTAGCTACTATAGGTTATTTAATTGTTTTAGCATACGTGCTCTTATGGTACTTGTGTACTTGTGTACTGATGGCCTGTCAGAGGTCACACTACTGTTGGCTAGCACTATAATAAATTAAATTGAAAATGAAACTATTATTATTATTATTATTATTTTTTATTATTATTATTATATTATTTATTATGTGTTGTGTCTCATGAAAGCTTCATACCTTTGATCAATGAGCTAAGACCACCAATACACCATGTCCTCTACCTTCTTCAGCAACCCAGTATCTCCTTATTTCCATCAACTCATACAATATTTGAATCCTCCTCCTTCCTAAGCTCCTCTCTCCCTCAACCTTCCTCTATATGACTTCGTGCATAAGACAGTTTTTCCTAAGATTTGTTCGATCCAGTTTGCTTTCTACCGAAGAATCACATCCAAACTGGTTCTCTTCTCACCCAATATTCTTAGGACTTATTCATTCGTACCCTCTTAAATTGAACATCTTTTGAAACAAATTATTCTCATCTAAGTCTGATATAATATTAAATAATGCTCATCTATTAAATTTAATATTTTTCTGAATGTTTTCTAAAATGTTATATTTTCCTGTTTAAAGAGTGTTCTTAGAAATACTAAAATACTTTTGTAATTTTAACTATAATATATTATAGCTGAATTTTAAGTGTACACAGAAGCCACCGAATATTCCTGAGAGAAAATAAATCATAAAAAAGGAAATAAAATGAATGCATTAAAAAACTTAAGTAGATTATTTTTAAAAAATCTCCAAAGGGGGATATCTGGACACAAAATTAGCTAAATTTGAAGATCATATTTTAATACTGCAGAGAGATGCAGAATTGAAAATAAGTAAAGAAGCAATTGCAAGATTATTGGTGCATTAGGCTTTTAAGAAGAAGAATTTTCATGCAAGTGTTTACCTTGACAGGCTTACAAAAAAAAGAGAGGAAAATTTACAGATGTAGCAAAAAACCTTGAAAAATTATTTTAAAATTAACATCATGTTTAGTAAAAAATAAATCTATGAAAGATAAAAACCTAAAGTATAAAACAGTTTTATTTTTTAAATATAAAAAAAATCAAGTTGAGCTGGCCTATTTTATAGAGAATTAATTTAATTATTTTGCAAATATGTGCACGTATTCTTATAGATTTTGTCACTTTAATAACTTTAGGGTCACTTTTAGTATCCTTTTTTTTACTGGGATAGGTCACTTTTTTTTTTACTTATTTGAAGATAACTCAGCTCTTGCATCCTTGCAGTGAGTAATATAATATCCCCACTTTTAGATGACCTCAATCCTTTATGGAAATAATGGGTAGTCACAAAAGTGCAATTAATATCACTAGCACCGTTCCTTTTATAAATTGTTTAATGAGAGGCTTACATGACTGGTTTAGTCTTATTTCTTCTATTTCTTTTCATTAATATACTCCTCTAATTAAACTTCAGTGTTCCACTTTTTTTTGTCCTAGTTTGTTGGATTCCTTTGTCCTGCTTTGCATTGTCGTTTTATCTCGCAGTTGTGCTCAATTCACTTGTACACTAATGAAACTATGCTGTATTGTACAATACATCACGAATAATTTATCTATTTCTTAGGTTACATCCAGGCCTCCACCGTGGTTCGGATTCCACGTTAAACTGTAGGTCCTTCATTTAATCTCACAATCACCCTTCCACTACACATTAGCGTAAGTGCGTATAACCCGAATGGGTAGTAAGACGCGGTGCTAATAATAATAATAATAATAATAATAATAATTAGGTTACATATCTACCCACGCCAGTGGTCGAATCGTCTAAGCCGTAATATGTATTAATATGTTGGACTTCTGATGACGGAGAGATACGAGTTCAAATCTTAGTCGGATGAAATGAGAGTGATTTTTTATAAATGATGAATTAATTTGCTAAGATATTATATTTGTTAATTATGGTTATAACCACATCTAAATATCATATTCTTTAATATGAAAAATACACAGACACGGGAATCGAACCCGGGACCATTGTCTTAGTACGTCAATGCTCTAATCACTAAGTTATAACCATAATTAACAAATATGATAACTTAGCTATTTAATCCATAGTGATAAGCGCATGCATACAGTTGTCATTGTACTAATAATGGCAGCATACAGTTGTCATTGTACTAATAATGACAGCATACAGTTGTCATTGTACTAATAATGACAGCATACATTTGTCATTGTACTAATATTGGCAGCATACAGTTGTCATTGTACTAATAATGACAGCATACAGTTGTCATAGTACTAATAATGACAGCATACAGTTGTCAATGTACTAATAATGACAGAATACAGTTGTCATTGTACTAATAATGACAGCATACAGTTGTCATTGTACTAATAATGACAGCATACAGTTGTCAATGTACTAATAATGACAGAATACAGTTGTCATTATACTAATAATGGCAGCATAAAGTCCTCCCAAGTCGAAGATGGCTGCGTTATCCGATAGCTCATGATCTTAAATTGATCATTAATATGATCACTTTTTCTAGTCCATCACAGACTCTGTCATAAAATATCAGTGTAGAATTACCCTTGGCATGGGATGACTCCTGGATATCTCAGTGGTTAGATCATTGGCATACTAAGCTAAAGATCTAGGGTTCGTTTCCTCTGTCTAGGTGTCTTTTTCAATTTATAGAAGTTTCATAAATAGTTTTCCATTCTTCTTCCACGTAATTGTGGGTACAATTCCTACACATTCTAACGTCCTAATCCCTACTTAATTAACATATTTAATATATGAGCTTGTATTACTAACGGGTAGGGGAAACGTGGCAGGGGGGAGGGGGGGAGAGTCAATTTTATGGTTTGGACTTAAAGAGGCGTAAAATATAAATATAAACACAATCCCCGTGCAGAAATTGTAGGGAAAAATTTAAGACACCAGATTATATAAAAATTATCAAATACCCCATTTGCTCCAAGAATTGGATTAGATTTATTTATTATTTAGTTTATCTAAATACAAATATAAATAATGACTTAGGAACTAAAGACAGGTGACCTGGTGGTTTAGGGGTAAGGTGTCGGACCTCTGTGATGGGGGTCCGGGGTTCAATCCTCGGTCCCGGCACAGATTTATCTGATTTCCAAACCCTTCCTTCACCTCTGACAAGACGTGCATTAATCACAACTTGTGAATGTGTGGAATGTCAGTCCTCCACCGTGGTTCGGATTCCACGTTAAACTGTAGGTCCTCCTTTTCATCTCACAATCATCCTACGATTACACATTAGCGTAAGTGCGTATAACCCGAACAGGTAGTAAGATGCGGTGCTAATAATAATAATAATAATAATAACTAAAGACGGTAATTAAACTCTACATGTGGTCTATTACATCTGAAACACAACTTATAAAGTGTCTGTCAATAAAGTGAAGAAAGTTATTTTGCGACAAGAAAATGAAGAACAGCGTTTTCAACACTTGTTCTAAGCGTTGTGTTTGTAAATGTAACTTAAAGTTTTGAACCATAGATTCCTATTACTGCATAGCGATTTTTAGATAAACTTTTATGGGGAATATTGATTTTTTTTCTCTCTCTAGGCACTACACAAGTATTTGCCAGGAGATGGATGACTTAACCATTTGTAAGACCTTGTAGTGGGAGGTCGGGGTGGAGGGGATAGAGGCAATGGGGTTAAGGGGATCATACCCAGGCTTGGATCATTTAGAATAAAAACCTATCCTAGCAAGTCAGTCAGGCGTATTAGCCACCCATCCATCCAATACAGTCTATTAATTAATATGTGTTCTTCGATTAACAATTTATTATTCACTATGTTTATCATTATTTTGTATGCAAGTTGTCAAACAACTTCTTTATTTATTTGAAATTATTCAGGTGCGTTTTAGTTTTATATCTGAGTTAGTGTATTACTTTCTTTTCTAAAGTACCTCTTAAAGCCATCACATTTTATTTTTAATGTCTGCAATTATGATAAAATCAAACCATAAATCTCTTACATCGCGTGTTTTGAAAGGACATGATTGTGTGGTGTAAGCCCCTACCCTTTGATCGAGTATACAATATTACGCACTCAACTGTGTTTAAGGTTACATTCCTAATTCAACCAGGGGTTTCTAAAAAGTTATATAAGAAAACGTCACGCAATCTTACTTTAAAAAAATCCGTATTTGTTACTTTATAAAATACTAGAATAAGTGCAGTGGAACCTGAATAGTTCGAACTTGAAGAGACCAGGAAAAACTGCAATTATCCAAACATTCAAATTAAATTAATTTCTTAAAAAGAATTCCCTTGTCCACTTGCTTTATCACCGCTACCTTTTCGGCCAAAGTTAATGATTTATAGGACTGTGGCTTGGACGGTGACATCATGACACACACACATACACATACACACACTACTGTGCAGTATGTACCAAACAAAGTTAAAACTAAACAAAAACTAAACCACAAAACAAAATAAACTCGCACGTCACAAGAATATCGCTACGACCGAATCACTAAGAACAGTGCACGTAACCGCTAGAGAGGTTTGACCTTGACTAACGGAGTACAGAACTGTATGTTTAAGCAAAGACGTATGGGTGAGCGTGGGAGGGAAAGGGGCTGTGAAGAAAGGTACTGACCGCATTCCAAAGTCTCCTCCCCTGTTTCCAAAAATAGAACAACACGGTACTGTAACTAGAAATATAAAAACAATACTGCACAGTACATTACAACTTATGAAAAGTTCGAACTAACCAAAACAAAATTCGAACCATCCATGATTTTTTAACATTGTTTTAATACAAAACTCACGGGACCGGGTGAAAAATTGGAATTAAAGAAGATTTCGAATTACGGAAGTTCGTATTGTCAGGTTTCACTATACCTGTCATTGCCCGGGGTAACCACGCAAAGTGTTGCATGGTTACCCAGTGCAATGCTTTTCTTAGCTTCAAATTGACAGAAAATAAATCTCTTTATTTTTATTCTTCAGGCCCAGTTTTCATTAATTAAAAAAAAAAAAAATATCAAATTTAAAATTACAGCTTTGAGGTGAACATGTTTGTACACAGAAGTCACCATGACAGACAGACAGACAAACAATATCTTGAATTTATTAATATATATCAAATGTAGTAGCTTAGAACTTGCTTCATGGCCGCGTGGTCTAACACTACTCTTTTCCAAAATGGTTTTCCACTCTCGTTCCACGTGAATGTGGGTACACTTAATCTAAATATAACCTTCCCAATAACTAAAACTATTAGTGTAGGCCTAATTAGTACAAAAGCGTATAGCCTGAATGGGTAGTAAGACGCAGTGCTAAAAAAAGAACAATAGCTAAGAGATAAATATACCTTTATCCAAAATAAATGGCACTCAACATTTTTGTTGTTGTGTTATATCTGAAAGGCTTTTCTTACGTTGATTCGATTTTACGTTCATTCGGAAAGTGGAATGTTCCAAATCTATCACTATTTGTATCAGGTGTATTTTGTAAAAGCCCTTGGCGTATGAATGTACGAAAATAAATACATAAACTCTTACAAAACTCTACAATTGGGGCGCTACGTCTAGATTATTATTATTATTATTATTAGTAGTATTAGCACCGCGTCTTACTACCCGTTCGTGTTATACGCACTTACGCTAATGTGTAATGGTAGGGTGATTGCGAGACGAAATGGAGGACCTACAGTTTAACGTGGGATCCGAACCACAGTGGAGGTCTGGCATTCCACACATTCACAATTTGTGATTAATACACGTCTTGTCAGAGGTGAAGGAAGGGTTTGGGCAATCAGATAAATCTGTGCTGAGACCAAGGATTGAACCCCGTACCCCAGCACAGAAGTCCGACACCTTACCCCTAGACCACCAGGTCACCGACTACGTCTATAAAATGAACTTTTCCATGCTTATAAACTGTAATCTAAAACAGTAGGTCTATATAGGCATTAATATCTCTTTCTCTGAGAACAAACAATTGTGATAATCTTTTAGACCTTTTAATATATATATATATATATATATATATACGTTTTAGTGCCGGTATGTTGTTAGATTTTTTATTTGCACATATTACATAAGGACGAGGAGAGTGGTATATGGTCGACTCTGGGTAGCTCGTGCTAAACGGGGCGGGGTTCCGTACGGGTTACGAAAATTTCGTCTTATCGAGGGGAAATAAAGTTGTGCCTAAGGAATGAAAACTGATACTTTATCTAAAGTAATGTTATACTTTAATGTGACGAGGCAAGCAATACATATCAGATAATACACATACACAAATGGAATGAGAAAGGTTGAGACTACAATAGGCATATAGTACTTGCAAATTATCTATATACAGTACTGTAGGTGCGAGGGGAGGGTAGTAGCGCTGTGTTGAAAGATCTCCTACAGCCCTCCCCCCTCCCCCTGCATTACACCAATTCTATAACATCTTTAGGGTGACCTGGCGGTCCAGAGGTAAGGTGTTGGACTTATGTGCCGGGGGTTCGGGGTTCAATCCTCGGTCCCGGCACAGATTTATCTGATTACCAAACCTTTCCTTCACCTCTGACAAGACGTGTATTAATCACAACTTGTGAATGTGTGGAATGCCAGGCCTCCACCGTGGTTCGGATTCCACGTTAAACTGTTGGTCCTTCATTTCATCTCACAATCACCCTACCATTACACATCAGCGTAAGTGCGTATAACCCAAACGGGTAGTAAGACTCTGTGCTAGTAATAATTAAATATATTATTATTATTATTATTATTATTATTATTATTAGCACCACGTCTTATTACCCGTTCGGGTTATACGCACTTACGCTAATGTGTAATGGTAGGGTGATTGTGAGATGAAATGAAGGACCAACAGTTTAACGTGGAATCCGAACCACGGTGGAGGCCTGGCATTCCCCACATTCACAAGTTATGATTAATACACGTCTTGTCAGAGGTGAAGGAAGGGTTTGGTAATCAGATAAATCTGTGTCGGGACCGAGTATTGAACCCCAGACACCCAGCACAGAAGTCTGACACCTTACCCCTAGACCACCAGGTCACCTTAATTAAATATAAAACAGACACAACATCCAGACTCCGCTCGTTAATTAATCACTTTAAAAGGAGAATAACATATTTTATTTTATCAAAGATTCATTTTTCGGCCACGCCGGGAATCGAACCCGGTAGCCCTTAGTTCAGTACATGGACACACTACCGACTGAGTTAAGGTATCAGACAACAGTAAATTTATATTCACAAAAAAACACAATATAGTTGTAGCTGTAAAGCATGTGCATTTTTGCATAGATTCCCCCCTAGATGTTTGTGCCCTCTCTCTCCACCCCTCATTTTGGAAACACCTGACACACGAAAACCTTCTTACAGTGATCAAATGACAGTATTCCTTTACTGTTTTATGTTAGAAGTTAATTATATATTCATTTAATTTGAAACTTGGAAGAAAATTTTAACAAACACAGGGAGGGGGGAACAACAACTTCTCGTCTCGCAAAACCTAATAAAACAAAACAAACAAAACCCCCCCTCAAGCACCCTTTATTTCTTCCTCTATCTTTCATTCTCTTATTTATTCTTTGTATAAAAACACTTTACATTTTTTATCACCTCCACCCCTCCCCCTTCGCCCACTCCGTCTCCTACCGCGCTACATCCAACACATCCCCAGCCAAGTGTGTGCAGTGGTATGTGTGTTTCCTCTCTCCGCCGTTAGAGCGTGTTGGTATCGCCCCCTTCCCCTCCTTATTCGGATCTCGCCACGTGACTTGATTGAAGGAACACCATGAGGAGGGGAGGGGGGTCCAGACTCACGGGATAAACTAAAACCGGCTTTTTTAGTTCAGTTCCTCGCTTGCTAACGGGAGAGTAGTAGTGTTATTGTCATCGCTGTTGCGTGATACTAAAACGACGCTAGTTGTTATTATTATTATAAACTTCGTGTGAGATTATATTCTAGTTTTCTCTTGTGTGTGATCCAGTTCTGTCTGTGTGCTGTTTTGTTTGTTTTTTTAAGGTTATGTGAGTGAGGTTGTGCTATTTGACTTTTTCTTTTGTTTTTCTTTTACTATTTATATCATAATGGATGCAAGTGAAACGAGTGATCTTGAGGATATAGAATGTAAAATTGTTCTTGTTGGGGATAGCAGATGCGGTAAAACATCTTTGGTACAGAGGTTCATCTCGGATAAATTTGTTGAGGTGAGTGAATTAAAAAAAAATTATATATATGTAATTATATATTTATGTATAAAACACCGGAAGTAGATTTCTTTCTTCAAATTGATAGTCTTTTATTTTAAAACGTGTACGACGTAACTGTATTAAACTAAAACTGTGATTTTGTGAGGGTATTTAGTGATCACATATTCACATCATCTAGGCCTAAGTGATTCTTAACCTTTAATTATTCGTGGTTCCTTATATATTCTCAAATATTTTCGTGGACCCCTAGTTTTTAATAACATATTAAGCGTTAAGATTTATTCTAAAATAATGGCTTTATTTACTGATTATAGTAAAAAAAAACTGAAATTAACTTACCTAAATGTATCTAATGGGACCTCTTGTAAAACATTTTCCATTAATTGCTCTATTCTTGTTTTGAATGTATTAATTAATCCTATTCTCATGAAGGAATCGATTCGGAGTCGATTTCGATATTTCGTTTTAATATTTAACATTGTGGAAAAGGGTTTAATTTTTTTAAGTCCTTTTTTTAGCACCGCGTCTTACTATCCGTTTGGGATATACACCTATGTACTGATTACATTAATGTGTTAGGGACTAGTAAGGTTTAATTTAGAGGAAATTCATCCACACTTGCGTGGATGGAGAGTGTAAAACCCTTTAGGGAAAAACAACCTTCATGGTATCCGACCAGGATCGAACCCTCAATATCCCAGTCTTCGGCAGGCTAGTCCAACACGAGAGTAGCGTGTTAGACCACGTGGCCACCGAAGTATGCAGCAAATAAATTGAGTTTTTACAAATTAGTATATTTATTTGTTAATTAATTTTATTTAAAATAGAAATGGTTTATAAATATCGTAGGATTCTGGTTGGAAGAAAGCTTTAGAAAATATAAACCTATTTTTTTCACGTTCAACATTGATAAAATTTTATTATATTATTAGTGTTATTTATAGACTTTTGTCATAATATTTAATAACAATAGCTGCAGATCACATAAATTGACGTAGGACAATTTAGAAATAGTTTGAATAATATTTGGACCAGCTTCGGTGGTCACATGGTCTAACGCGCTTCTCTCGTGTAGGACCAGACTGCCAATGATGGGTAGATCAAGGTTCGATTCTCGTTTGGGTGTAAAGGTTTTTTTTCCAAAAATTGTTTTTCACTCTCCTTCCACGCAAATGTGAGTAATCCTTTCTAAAACCATTAGTGTGATTAGTACATAGCGTAAAACTTGAACGGGTAGTAAGAAGCGATGCTAAGAAAAAATTGCTTTAGTAACAATTAAAAAAACATATTTTTTTCCTATTAGAGTATAGCTAAGTTAGATCGTTGACCTCTTCAACATTACTCAATGAATTTAACTGGGTAGATAGACTCATGTTATCTATGAGAGATTAAAATGTCACGTCATGTCCTTCAATGACTAACCGTGCGTAAAAAATAGTGAAATCTGCCAATCAGAATCGTCAAATTACCCGGTTTAAATGTTCCAAACCTTCTGTCCGTTGTGAGCTCGACGAGATTTAAGTTCTAAACTAGGTAGGACCTTGTAAAGTGCTGTCATTAAGGTGGATCTAGGTAACGCGAGAAAGGTTTTTACAGTGTTTAGCCAAAATAAATCAGTATTGCTCCAGTACAATCATGAATATAATTTTCTTCGTATGTAATTCACAGTTGTTTTAAATTTTAGCATCGCGTCTACTACCTTCGGTTATACCTTAAGTTCTAATTACTCTAAGGATGTTTAAAGAAGTTGAATTAAGAATGAACCACATTTGCGTGAGGAGAGTGGAAACATTATAAAAACCACCCCAGTTCATCGACGAGATTCGACTCGAATCCCGTCCTCATTAAACATTTTTAATAGTCTATTTGTCAAAGTTGTCCTGGAGTTAAATGACCATTTAAAAAGTTTATGTCTAATGCCGCTATGCTCAAGACAAATATTCAACACTTGCCTATATCAACATGTGAATAAAATTAACTCTTTGTTCGTACTCGAGTAATATTTTTTTTAATTTTAGCCAGAAAAATGTTTTTATATAACTACAAAAAAAATTGGCCTATTTATCGCGTCCGGTTTCATCCCCACCTTAAGGGGCATAATTAAAACACACACACACACACACTATACACCTACTACTTTCTAAACTTACGTAACATGTCCGTTTGCGGTACATTATAAGCCATACGGACGGTACATTATAAGCCATATGGAACGTAAGTTATAAGCTACAACGATTCTGACGTGTGAAAACAGAACGGAACAGACGGATTACGAATAGATTGATGGACGTGATGCATTATTTGTAAATAAATACAGGAATTTAAATTTTTTGCACCCACTAGAAATATAATTGTTGAAATCACAATACGAAAACAGCATTTTTAACTTAAATAAATTGAGTGATTTTATTTCGTAGTTTTTTTCGAATACATCTAAATATATGTACACTTTAGTTTTCATAATAAGGATTTGACAGCTAAAATAAAATTTATAGATCTACTTTCATATATTCATATATCAATATAAAGTAACATTAATAATATATAGAACAATATGATCAATCTTGATTACGAAATAAAAGTTTATTTTTGTTAATGTTTCTTTTCTATGAAAATAAATATTTGCAGGTTAATTTTTTATTAGAAGGGCTTATTTTTTTTTTTTTTTAAGCAAATACAATTTTTAATTGGCGGCCAACTTTAGTAAATGTATTATTATCTGCGTTACTTTATAGTTATTGATCAGTGGTGTATTCTGAGAAAATTAATAGGTATGCTGTACTTAAAGCTAACCATTCAAGTCTTTTTGGTGCTGACTGACAGCTAACAGCTGATGGCTTTGAAAAGTTACCAGACCAAATTATGTATCCCTACGCCGAACCATATGATCTACAAAAACATGTGTTTAGCAGCTGTCACTTCTGACTGTTAAAATCTAGGTAGACTATATACCTAAATGTTGACTGTCAGAAGTCAGCTGTGAGCTGTCAGTCAGCACCAAAGAAGCCACGGGGCTACTGTAGGAGTCTTGTATCTGTTTCGAGCCCTACTACGTCTGAGTAGGAATCTGGCCTTAAATAAAACCTAACCTGAAATGCGTATTTATGTACTTTGTCCAGGCTGGGAAAGATTTAATTTAAAAAACATAATTTATTTGAGTTATTAAACATGCACTTTCTGAACCTACTGATTATATCAGCACAGGATGTATAAACTAACTTAAGTTAAGGAGAGACATAACATCCAGCCCCCTGACCGTTAATATATCACCTTGAAAGGTTAATATCACATTTTAACAAAGATACATTTCTTGGCCACAGCGGAATTCGAACCCGGGAATTTTTTCTCAGTAGACACAATATACCGACTGAGTTAAGGTGTCAGACGATAATTTATTGAATGACAAAATATATATTTATTGCGCGCTTAAATATCTCCGACGCCATTGAAATAGCTAGGCCTTATTAGATGTGAGGCTCCTAGTTATTGCAAACATTACTACCAACTAAAATAACCGGGTGACCTGGCGGTCTAGGGGTAAGGTATAGGACTCCTATGCTGGGGTCCGGGGTTCAATCCTCGGTCCCGGCACAAATTTATCTGATTACCAAACCTTTCCTTCATCTCTGACAAGACATCTTGTGAATGTGGGGAATGCCAGGCCTCCACCGTGGTTCGGATTCCACGTTAAACTGTAGGTCCTCCATTTCATCTCACAATCACCCTACCATTACACATTAGCTTAAGTTTGTATAACCCGAACGGGTAGTAAGACGCGGTGATAATAATAACTAAAATAGCCGGTCGTTTTCGCGTGATTTAGGTGAGTTTTGTTTTAACTATAAAATTCTAAACAATTTTTTTGGAAACCTTATTTTGTTATTATTGCTATGTGTATTGATGATAATAATTAATTCAAATATTATGCTAATACTAGTACGTTATATAGGCCTATTTGATTACTTCATAAAAACAAAGTTTGTAACTTTTGCGCGTTGCGCAGCATTTGTTTTCTGCTGACGGATATTTGCATTAAACATCCTTAAAATAATGTTCGTGACAAGCAGTTTTAAAATACTAAAGACTTCTTTGTGATGTTTTACTCTGTATGTACTTGTTAATTCGTAGAGTAACTCTCATTTAAACAAACAACTTTTGTAACTAAAATTTGTGCTTGGCCTTGTATTATTTTGTATTTTTTAGGTTATGTTCGTAAATTATGGCGCTAAAATAGTCTTATAGTAAATTCCGCCAGAAGCCAAAGGAGATTACAACGTTCCTGGGTGTATCTGTCCTGCATTAGGAGAACAAACAGGGGGGAGGGGGGGGGGGATGAGGAGGATACAAATGACAATACAATCTATTATGTGACTCTCCTTTTAAAATTACATAATTCGATTCACAAAGATCCATCCTACTTTCCTATACCATTTACCTTTAGTTTCCCGGAAAATTTACTCTTTAGTGGACATTTAGCTCTTAGTGATCAATAGAAATATGTGGGTTTTTGGACTGAATTTTGGCTTTTAAACTATGATTACAAGTCTATATATTATTTATTAGGTCATATAAAATATCTTTATATTCATTCTAGTAAACACAATACTTGTATACGTTCAAAAGTTTTGTCACTGTCTAATCTAAGTGCAACATCTGATTAACTTTATGACGAATAGTCTTACCCCCCCCCATCCCTCCCTTCCCAGCCTCAATGTAATCGATGAAAGTACAAATTTAACAAAGAATGCAAGCCACTGTACTACTTTGACTACTGTATATTTGAAACTATTTATTTGTTTTGTGTTTCGCCACCTTAGAAGTAATGAAAGAGATACAGTGTTTCGTGGAAGATCTCACATCTGCTTCGTCTTGACAAATTACTTTTTTTTCTTTTTTCTGCCACTCTGTCGTGTAAATTCCGAATTAGTATATGTAGATTGTAGAACTTGTTTAGATAGCGGAACGTGACGTAGCAAAATAAAATATTATGCAGTGAATTGTGTAACTTTTAGATGAAAGTGTTTGATATTTTGTAAAGTGCAAAAAAAAAAAAAGTATGCCTGTTTTGCACGCACTTTCTTGGTCAAATTAACTCACGAATTTAATAAAGTGATTTAAGACTTGAAATACCCAACAATCATAGATCAAAGTTTAAAAAAATAATGGTATCAGGATTTTTCTAACACGAGGGCTATTTATAACTTAATATATGGGTTAAGATAGAGAAGAGTGCTCTTAGAGTAATTAAACCTACATCCGCATGGCTAGGGGCTGAGGAAACAATATTGATACAATCATTATTATTATTATTGCAATAATTGAGTTAGTGCTGCCATCTGTTAGACAATCATTGAGTTAGTGCTGCCATCTGTTAGACAATCATTGAGTTAGTGCTGCCATCTGTAAGACAATCATTGAGTTAGTGCTGTCATCTGTTAGACAATCATTGAGTTAGTGCTGCCATCTGTTAGACAATCATTGAGTTAGTGCTGCCATCTGTCAGACAATCATTGAGCTAGTGCTGCCATTTGTTAGACAATAATGATACCTTTAAAATGCACTTTAGATTATGGCTAAGAGATTTATCTGTCATATTTATATTTAAAAAAACAACTTGATGGCGTCCTTATGGGGTTCAACCTTCTTCATTTCATTATTTTTACTAAACTTCTTGGAATCCTGTGGACCACTAATGATCTGAGTGGTCCGAGGACCCTATTTTGAGAAACATTGCCTTAGATTAACCTGTTAGTAACCCTTTTATTAAATATCCTAACACCCGCCTCAGGGGCGTAGTTAGCAGGTTAGCAGACGCGCTTGTTTCGTGTTAAGCTAGACTGCCGAGGACGGGGAGATCGCGGTTCAAATCTCAACCGGGTTAACTGGGAGGGTTTTTTCCTAAATGCTTTTTCACTCTCCCTCCATGCAAATGCAGTATTCCTTCCTATATATTCAACATTCCAAATTCATAACCTATTAGCGCAATTATAACATAAGTGTACTCGAATGGGTAGTGAGACGTAGTGCTAAGTATAAGTATAATATCCTAACACAAAAAAACAACAATGTTATCGGTTTTAATAGTAAATGTAGGTCTATATTCATGCGCGTTTATTATCGATCATTTTCGTTTGAACAATGTCTAGAATCTCCTTTCTCTAATTTTCATACCTTGTTAAATGAGTCCCTTTTGACGCCACCGGTTGATATATTGGGCCCCATATCTAACCCATTCACTTGAGTTCGGGAGAATATGTAACCCCACCCCCCCTCTAGTCCCTCTTCACCCCTGACTGAAATCCTTCCATTGTGCCTATCTTATCGAAAATGCGCGGAACAACGTCCGTTTCGATGTTGAATGAAAATTTGGTTTAACGGAAATTAGGCTACCGGTTGAGGAAAAAAAAGGAGGGGGGTAGGTGTTAAAGGGGAAGGTTGAAAGTAGGGGTAAGGGAAGAGATTAGTTACAGTATACTGGATATCATCTCTTAGGAAACTGTATAGCTACTTTTGGGAAACAAACGTGGTCATTCTGTCGTTTTTTTGTGGTCATTTTTCCTCAAATATAAGATAAGCTTCACAAAGCTGGTTAATCGAGGTTTCCAGTAACTTATTTTTAACCACCTTCCATATAACTTATAACGAGGAGATGTGACAAGAGTTAATTGAGAGAGATAGACAGAGCGAAGATAAATACCTGTATTTTCATCAGTGATGATATTGGGTGTAGCTTCCGTCATAGCTACTGTTTGTTATAACGATGATATTACCTCAACGTGTTACAATATAGAGTTTTTATTTAAAAGTGTTTTGTTTTGTCGTATCGCACATATTTATTTTTTTAAGTTGGTAATTTAATGAGTATCATTCTTTTTCAATATAAAGTGTTCGGATCGCTTAATTAGTGGTGTGTGTTTTTAATTTTTTTTATTAAACATTTTTTTAAGTATTATTATTATTATGTTGGTTTTCACTCGATACGAAAGAATCCGATCAGGAATTTAATATCGGTATGGTCTTATGAGAGTAAATATCTACTTCCAGGTCAGTATGTATGTATATATATATATATATATATATATATATATATAGTCTGGAGTAGAAATTTCATTGAAAGTTTTTATTGTTTGTATGATCTCTAAAATCAGTTATAGGCTATAATACCATTTATTTGACGTCTATAATAATTATTAATGGAAGATTTAAGTGGTGTAAAGCAAACTAATAATGCAATACAACTCGTTAAAAAAGTATTTGTACGTGTGTATTATTCAGAAAAGTGCATTTCTATTTCTTCGCTCAGAAATTTGCATCCATAAAAGTATATTTCGTTTCAATATGTATTGAAGGGACAGGATTGAATCGGAATGCAGGCGAGTGAAATGAGATCTCTGAGAAGTAGGATCGGCGTGACAAAACTCGACAGGATGAGAAATGAGAGAGTAAGAGGAATAGTAGAGGAAGAGATAGTCCAGGACAGGATGAAGAAGGCACGAATAAGGTGGTATGGAGAACATGTGAGAAGAATGGAGAGGGAAAGGATGACCAGGAGGATGTTGGATATGGTGGTGGGAGGTAAGAGGCCCAGAGAAATACCAAGGGACAGATGGCTGAGGGGAGAGTGGAGGAGAGAGGAAGGGACTGGAACAAGGTGGAGGAAGAGAAGAAAACCAAGAGACAGATGGCTGAAGGGAGTAAGGAGGAGCGTGGAGGAGAGAGAGAGGAGGACTGAAACAAGTTGGAGGAAGAGAGATGGTGGGAGGAAAGAAGGTGGTGGAAAGACTTATGTTCCAAACAGACCAAGCCAGTGGCTAGAAGCTGTTCATGATGATGGTAATGATGATCTGTATGTATTTTTATGACCACGTCTTACTACCTGTTCAGGTTATATGCTTATGTGATAACTACTCTAATGAGTAAGGAAGCATTTGAGAGTTAATCTCGCATTTGCTTAGCAGTAGAGTCTGAAACCGTTTAGGAAAATTGTCTCGGGAGACTCGACTGGGTTTATAACCCCAATCTATCTGACATCAGCAGGCCAGTCTAACACGAGTGACGCTTATAGACCATTCTACCACTGAAGCGGGTCTATATATTATTAACTTGAGGAAAGAAGGTCTAGTCACTATCACATATTTTCACATTATTAAATATTTTAACTTATTTTGTTACATATGTATGCTCATATTTTGTTATTTAATACTACATAAAACCATCTTCAGTGGCCGCATGGTCTAGGGCATTACTCTCGTATTAAACTAGACTGACGATAGTGGGAAGATCGAGGTTCGAATCTTGCTCGGGGGAACTGAGGATGATTTTTTTTCCCCAAAAAAAAATCATTCTCCACTCTATCTCCACGCAAATGTGGGTACATTTCCTCCTAATCCCTAAAAACCACTAGCTTAATTATAATATAAGTGCATTACCCGAATATGCAGTAAGACGTGGTGGTAAAAAAATATATATATAAATCTGGGCTCTAATTTCATCACTATAATTTTTATCTGATTACCAAACCCTTCCTTCACCTCTGACAAGACATCTTGTGAATGTGGGGAATGTCAGGCCTCCACCGTCGTTCGGATTCCACGTTAAACTGTAGGTCCTCCATTTCATCTCACAATCACCTTACCATTACACATTAGCGTAAGTGCGTATAACCCGAACGGGTAGTAAGACGTGGTGCTAATAATAATAATATAGTTTAATTATTTACTATGTTTCAAGGTCAAGATTTTCCTAGCCTCTTTTACAAAACAATTCAAACTTTTGACTAAGAATGTTTGATAGGAGTCGGGGAAAGGGGTACGAATGTAATCTTTTTTTTAAAAAAAAGAAGGGCACAAGATGTTTAACAGCTTTTATAACACTTTAAAAAGCTGTTGAGGGAGGGATTGATAGTGGCGAGGAAGAAGATAGCGATGGAAATGGTAGCCATAATGTTTGGTAGCTTTACTGCTGTAATGAACCCTCGACGAGTATGAAAGATGCGAGTATTGAGATTGGCTCCGAGCCAAAACATGAGAGATTTGAAGAGATTTTCTCCACAGAAGTTAGGAAAAAGGTCGTTGAAGTGCCCGCATCCTATACAGGGATTACCTCTGTATCTGATGCATTTTCTTCCATTTCAGTCTTTCTTATGTATATCGCAGAAATTGTATCTTTTTTAAGCTATCCAAATTGTATGTACACGTAGTAAAAATGGTGTGTTAATCATTATTATTATATTATTATTATTATATTATTATTATATTAGCATCGCGACTTACTACCCGTTCGGGTTATACGCACTTACGCTAATGTGTAATGGTAGGGTGATTGTGAGATGAAATGGAGGACGTACAGTTTAACGTGTGATCCGAACCACGGTGGAGGCCTGGAATTCCACACACTCACTAGTTGTGATTAATACACGTCTTGTCAGTGTGTTAATCACTTAAAAATAAAAGTTATCAGGTCTTGTGTACGCGTTGTGGAAATTTTATCACTTTAAAAAATAAACGTATTCTAGTGTTATACACTTGTATCAGGAATGTTATTACTTTTAATTAAACTAGTACTAATCAAGTTTTTTATACAGTTCTTATTATAAATTGAATCACTTAATAAAATTTATGGATTAAAAAGTTGAGCTCATATAATTAATTGTTATAGCTGCATATTAATACCATATTCATTAAGTTGACAAAAATGGCACCTGGAACTGAAATCGAACCAGGACTTAGTACGCAAATGCTCTACCTTCTTAAATATCCAAGAGTTGTCCCATGACCAAGGTAATTCTTCACACATGGGGCCAAAACCTGCAAAAGTTTGGAAACTATCGGTATAACTATAAACCCATACGAAAGGTGTGGCTGCACAATTTTTATAGAAAAACTTTTTTTGGCCAAAATAAATAAAATACTTCTGCAGTAGAAACAAAAAGTTTTAATTTTCTTCACACGATGATATTAATAGTTGTTGAATATCTGTGATGAACATAGTTACATTAAATGAAAAACTTTTTAAATGAAGAGGAAAAGTTGTCATTAAATTCCAGGAAACCCCTGACAGATATTCAACAAATTATGTTGTCACCATTTGAAGAAAATTAATAGCGTACATCACATACCAATCAATTCCGTGATACAGTCAGCTAAAAATCGTAAATTTACTCAAACATTGTTGCATGTGGATCATTTCTGATTTAACATCAATGAAGTTTTAGAGTTAATAGAAGTTCCTAATACGGAACATTGTTGAAATATTAAATCATATTTAGATAAACATTGCAGCTAAATGGTCGTTTTTGGCCATTTTATAATGGATTTACATATAAGCATTGTGCACATATCTTCATATGGTCTTAATAGGGACATACTGAAGTTATTAAACAAGAAACTTTGTCATTTGTCACCGCAGAAAATGTCGAGTAATCGTTCAAATACGAATGCACTGCACATATTTCTGGCATATTATAGGTCCATTTCTTTTACTCCCATACCTCACGCTCTAAATCGGCGCGTCACTTACAAACTGCATCACGTTTTATTACCCGTCTGGTTCTATCTACATATTCACGCTAATTAGGTATGGATGAAGTTCATGTATTTATAATAAATGTACCCAAATTCGCGTGGAAAGAGCGTGACAAAATGATTTAGGAAAATAAATATCCTCAATACTCTCATCTGGGATTCAAACCCCAACCTCCTTCGTCACCGCTAAATCAGATCAGACTTGTATCGACGAAACCACCTATGAGGGGTATCTGCGGTCTGGTTTGATCTATGAATAAGATAGGAAATAAGCTGGTGATAGCACGCGCGAACCTACATTTCCGTCGCTTCTTTCTTGAAACATGAGGCAAGTCCATTAGACTAGACGATATGACAGAAACAATCTCGCGAGATGGAAAGCGTAATGGGTCGTGACGGAGACACTCGAGGAGCTACTTCAAACATCTGCCGTCAGGCAGCAGCACTCCTGAGAATCAAGTTAAAACGAACACACCGTAAGGTCATGTGTCCCCGGAGTATTAAGAGACGGTAAGGACTTGTTGGCTTATATTGGCGCAAACAATGATAGTCTTTCTTGTGTCAGTACTTTCTGTTTGTTCCCTTGGGCTGAGTAATCCCAGTAGATGGCTACTGGGACCAGTTAGCCCGAGGCGACAATATACCGGGGCCAGTTAGCCCGAGGCTACAATATACCGGGGTCAGTTAGCCCGAGGTGACAATATACCGGGGTCAGTTAGCCCGAGGTGACAATAACCGGGGTCAGTTAGCCCGAGGCTACAATATACCGGGGCCAGTTAGCCCGAGGCTACAATATACCGGGTCAGTTAGCCCGAGGCGACAATATACCGGGGCCAGTTAGCCCGAGGCGACAATATACCGGGGCCAGTTAGCCCGAGGCTACAATATACCGGGATCAGTTAGCCCGAGGTGACAATATACCGGGGCCAGTTAGCCCGAGGCGACAATATACCGGGGCCAGTTAGCCCGAGGCGACAATATACCGGGGCCAGTTAGCCCGAGGCTACAATATACCGGGCCAGTTAGCCCGAGGCGACAATATACCGGGGCCAGTTAGCCCGAGGCTACAATATACCGGGATCAGTTAGCCCGAGGCTACAATATACCGGGATCAGTTAGCCCGAGGCTACAATATACCGGGGCCAGTTAGCCCGAGGCGACAATATACCGGGGCCAGTTAGCCCGAGGCGACAATATACCGGGGCCAGTTAGCCCGAGGCTACAATATACCGGGATCAGTTAGCCCGAGGCGACAATATACCGGGGCCAGTTAGCCCGAGGCGACAATATACCGGGATCAGTTAGCCCGAGGCGACAATATACCGGGCCAGTTAGCCCGAGGCTACAATATACCGGGGTCAGTTAGCCCGAGGTGACAATATACCGGGGTCAGTTAGCCCGAGGTGACAATATACCGGGGTCAGTTAGCCCGAGGCTACAATATACCGGGGCCAGTTAGCCCGAGGCTACAATATACCGGGATCAGTTAGCCCGAGGCGACAATATACCGGGGCCAGTTAGCCCGAGGCGACAATATACCGGGGCCAGTTAGCCCGAGGCTACAATATACCGGGATCAGTTAGCCCGAGGTGACAATATACCGGGGCCAGTTAGCCCGAGGCGACAATATACCGGGGCCAGTTAGCCCGAGGCGACAATATACCGGGGCCAGTTAGCCCGAGGCTACAATATACCGGGGCCAGTTAGCCCGAGGCGACAATATACCGGGGCCAGTTAGCCCGAGGCTACAATATACCGGGATCAGTTAGCCCGAGGCTACAATATACCGGGATCAGTTAGCCCGAGGCTACAATATACCGGGGCCAGTTAGCCCGAGGCGACAATATACCGGGGCCAGTTAGCCCGAGGCGACAATATACCGGGGCCAGTTAGCCCGAGGCTACAATATACCGGGATCAGTTAGCCCGAGGCGACAATATACCGGGGCCAGTTAGCCCGAGGCGACAATATACCGGGATCAGTTAGCCCGAGGCGACATTATACCGGGGCCAGTTAGCCCGAGGCGACAATATACCGGGGTCAGTTAGCCCGAGGCTACAATATACCGGGGCCAGTTAGCCCGAGGCGACAATATACCGGGGTCAGTTAGCCCGAGGCAACAATATACCGGGATCAGTTAGCCCGAGGCGACAAGATGTGTAGAGTGATAATAAAGTCATACTTTATTTTATTTTGCATCACATCTTACTATCTGTCCAAGCTATCTGCACAATCGCACTAATGGGGTGGTAAAATATAATTTTAGAAGAAATGTGCTCTCATTTGCATGGAGGTAGCGTGGAAATCAATTTTAGTAAAAAGTACCCTTAGGACACCATCTAAGGGTCTCGAACTGCGACCTCCACGTCACTGGCAATCCCCTCGTCTGCGAGTTTGGTGCCTCTAAGAGACCGACACCTTAGTTCAGTCGGTAGGGTGTCTGTCTACAGATATGTGATTTTCGGGTTCGATTCCTGGCATGGCCAAAAAATTTACCTTTGATGAAATGTTGGTTTCCTCTTTCACAGTGATGAATTAATGGCATGAGGGCTGGTTGTTCTGTTTGTTATAGATTTAAGTTAGTTAATAAGTCGTGTGCTGATATAATCAGTCGGTTCAGAAAGTGCACTTTACTTATTATTATTATTATTATTATTATTATTATTATATTATATTATTATTATTATTAGCACCGCGTCTTACTACCCGTTCGGGTTATACGCACTTACGCTAATGTGTAATGGTAGGGTGATTGTGAGATGAAATGGAGGACCTACAGTTTAACGTGGGATCCGAACCACGGTGGTGACCTGGTATTCCCCACATTCACAAGTTGTGATTAATACACGTATTGTCAGAGGTGAAGGAAGGGTTTGGTAATCAGATAAATCTTTGCCGGGACCGAGGATGGAAACCCGGACACCCAGCACAGAAGTCTGTCACCTTACCCCTAGACCACCAGTGCACGTTAATTAACCTGAACAAATGGAAAGCAAAAAAATTGCCTTAGGATATTTGTGTAAGAGAGAGAGAGAGGTATGAGTTGCGTCTACCTAGTTAGCAGTATATTTTTTATCATGCTGTCTTAAATTTCATATAGAAACCATCATCGTCTCATGTCATAATTCGTAATATCCAAACTTCCTCAGTTCTTGTCGTTCAATGGTTTTGGCCAAAATTTGAAGGTTTGTTGGGTTGGGTGAACAGCCGCAATTTGTACGTTGCTCTAAAAAATATGGGGCCAAAATTCAACCTAATCTTTAGAGGTAGAGGTAGCCCTGGAATTTAGGGCTGGTTTCATAGTCAGACTTAGTACGCCTCAAGTGTGGTGCTGCACTAAATACAGGATGTCACTTACCTAGACTAGAATGGAATGGGCCATTTTCATATGTGAAAGTTGTCCATTCCATTCGAGTTTAGGTAGGTGTTGTCTTCTATTTAATGCAGCGCCGAACTTGAGGCGTACTAAGTTTGACTATGAAACTAGCCCTTAAATGCCACTTTTTTTTCTTGTTTTAAAAAGTTTGTCATTTAATGCCGCCATGCTCATGCCATATTCAAGAACTGATTACTATATATAGAAAATAAAAATAAACTGATCTATTTAATCCATATTTTATTCTGTCTAAAAAGTTTTTTTCGTTATAAAACCGGCAAAACTGAATTGACATTCCTTTCCAGCCTACCTTAAAACATCTCACTATCTTTGAGAAAAGGGAGTCACCATTGTTTAAGGTGACATCTAGGCAAAAGCTCCCTTTTAAGACAATGTCGCCAAAAGTTTAAATGGGGTGTGTTTTGTTCATTCGTGACTTCGGTGCGTACAAAGACATTTCGGGCAGATTAGAAGTGTCAGTGTGGACGAAATGTCGGATGCTCGATTCTTTGGTCTGGAGGACCTCTACCAAGTTCTTGAAGCGGAGGGTTGGGGGGGGGGACTTTTTGGGTGGAAGGAGTTTGGGGTGAGTGAGGTGGCACTAGAAAGTTCAACGAAGAAGAAGAAGGGTCTGGCTTCGTAGCGCAAGTGTGCGGTTTGAACTACTTGACATGCTATCTGTCGCTCCTTCGGGCAGAATTCCTTCTCTTCAACCTCCTAGTATCCTGATACTTCGTCTTTCTTACACTACAGTACTTGATTCTCTCTCGTGCTAGAGAGAGCTTTTTTTTTATGGAAAAAAAGGTAATGATGCGCACACTACTTTTAAAAGCTTGTTTTTAATTTTTTATTTTATCAAAACAAGTTCTTCCCCCCCCCCTTCCCCCAGATATATTTACAAAAAAGTGGTACTCAAACATCTTTTTGAAATCTAAAATTTAATTATTTTAGTAAAAGTTACTTTTTACTTAGGTTTTTTTATTGAATATACTAAAGCTTTCTTACAGTATTAAATTATTGTGTCAAAAATAAATTACCCAAAGACCTTGCTCTTTTTTTTTCTTTCTGTTATTTATTTGCCATCTTAGCTCCTTCTGGTCCTCTTAAAGCCCAACTCAATTTATTAACCATTTCTTTATATTTAGTTACTCATAAACTTCAATCTTCACTTTTCAAGTTAATCTACTTTTATTAATATTTTTTGTCATATCATTAATAACTGACGTTTCTTTTTAGTAAATTTGTTCTTAGTTTTTCTCGTTTATGTACTACTCCTCCACCCCCCATTATCTTTTTTTATATTTTCTTCTCTTTCCCTCATTAAGTCTTTGCAATTTGCGATGTTGATGCAGTGCGATAAAAAGAAAAGGTTAATTTTTACTAACACAATATAAGCAAATAAAAGTGCTATTGAAAAAAAACACAATTATCTGTGACCCGCAATGGTGGTCACGTTATTTAGGGTGTTAGTCTCACATCAGACTGGACTACTGGTGACTTATTTAGAGGTACAAGCTCTAATCTCAGCCGAATACGCTGCTGGTTTTCCAACTCTCTCCACGCTAATGTGGGTGCATTTTTCTAAAATAACTCTTACTTACCCTTAGATTAAGTTGCTGTCCACGTCGGTAGACATGTGGTCATTTATTCTGGTTTGTTAACTACGAGAAAGACAGGGTTCCTTTACCGCTCATGTATACTGAGAGTTGTTTTTTATAAATGGTTTTCCACTATACCTCGTTCTACCTACCATAGTCCGCTACCATAGTAAGGGCGGCCACCTCGGTCAACGAGAAAGTTTCAATCGCTGCCAGGCTACACGGTTTAAAATACAATAGTCTGTGTCGTTTTATGGAACTACTTCTTTGTTCTGTCTAAGCTTGTACTCCCTTTCACCCTTCGCCTACAATCAACCTTTTTGTTGTGTCAATCAGAAAGAGGGAAAGTAAAACTACGAAACGTCTTTTTCTCAAGGTTAAGAGGAAATTATGCTAGTTTTCAAATATCTCAAAACTTTGTTATGAATTTATCAAACAATTACTGTACTTGTTAGAAAAAGGGCACAATCTAGAGTATTTTTCATCAAACTTAGTCTCATAGCTCCACAAATATGATCAGTCTTGGAAAAGAGCTAACGTCACATTTTCACACATTTGTTTCTTTTAATTAAAACTCAAATTATTGGGTTGTTAAGGAAAAAGAACCAAGTTGAAATATTTCGACTTTATTTTGAAATAATGCATCGTAAAATTAAATATGGCGTTAGTGCTAAACGTTTGCGGGATAATTTATTTCTTAACTAGGCGACGCACTTGACGTAATTAATGTAAATGTCTGTAACACGAATGAACAGTGAGGCGGGATGGAAAAAAAAAACAAAGTTTTGGTGTTGGCTGTTATTTTAATCTACAGTAGCCCCATGGCTTCTTTGGTGCTGACTGACAGCTCACAGCTAACAGCTGACGGCTTTGAAAAGTTACCAGACCAAATTATATATTCCTACGCCGAACCAAATGATCTGTAAAAACATGTGTTTAGCAGCTGTCACTTCTGACAATCAAAATTTAGGTATATACCTGAATGTTGACTGTCAAAGTCAGCTGTGAGCTGTCAGTCAGCACCAAAGAAGCCATGGGCTACTGTAGATGGCCATCTTGTATTCCTATTTCTCTTATCATATATCGTCTCACGACCTATTTGTTTTCAATTAATATTGTATAACTAATATATTTTTTATAAATAAAATTAAGAGTTTGTATTTATTGAACATTACGCGATATCTACCACTCGCAGATGGCGGAAAATTTAAAAAATTAATAGCCCATATGTACGATTATCTACACCTCAAAGCAAGAATTTTAAAATTTTGAGTATATGTGTTTTAATTAGTTAAACATTTAGTCATAAAAAAATATGCCTACTGGAACTGCAGGACTTTAAAGGCACTAACTTTAAAGTATAGCCTTACACATAATTTCATTAAACTAAAAACATTTCACCCTGGGCAACATCGGGTATTTCATTTAGTTTAGAAATTAAAGTAGTGCTGTGTAGATAATTTGCAGAAAAATCTTCTGACAGATAAATGATAAACGGAAACTTTTCCAAAATTTAAGGGGAGACGTTAAATTATAGCTGCATCTTCAAAAAAATAGTAACCCTTTTTTAGAAGATATAAACAAAAAAACATAAAAACAGTACTTAAATTACGTAAACCCTCCCCCCCCCCATGGTTTTCAACCTTCTTTCTCCCTCCATGTAAAAGGATCGTAAAATTGTCTATCCCTCCCATTACTATCTTACGTAGGTTTTTATTATTTGGTTAATTAGATTATTTTAATGGTTTAGTTATTTTTTACATAAAAGGGTTGGTATTAAAGCGAGTGATATGAAAATTATTAGTTTAATTGCAGTAAGTAAATATAAGTGAAATTTTATAATAAAAAATACTTATTTGTTTTTATAATTATTTTATTTATTTCAAAACTGTCCAATTTTACGAGCTATGCCAAAAGTTACAGCTCTGAAACTAAATATGTTAGATGGAAGATTTTCCATTTTGACCATATATATATTTCTTGAAAGAATTCCAGTTATTCAAATGAAGTTAATTCAGTTGATATGTCCCAAGTTATAAAGTTTCCTAATCCACTTTAATTTCTCCTGAAGACTTTAACGCTAGAAACATTATCAAATGAGTAACAATAGATCAATAATAGACATTCCAGTTCTTTTCTCATACTCGCGTATCGGATCTGGTATATATGAAAATGAAGTAAAACTTTTTCAATTCTAAGTCCAAGGAACATAAAAAAAAAATATAATTACCCATTTTCATGAATATCTAAGGCAACTGGTACACAATAAATCAATAACTTCAAAATATTATGCACATAAATTCAAACACATTTTATTACAATGCCGGATTAACACAATAGCTTTACACAGGGCCCCGCGTCTTCGAGAGCCCTCAATAGAAAATTAAAACATTTAAAATTAAAAAAAAAATGGTTGCTTAAAGCTGTCTGGTGAAATGGCATCCCAGTGTATTCTGACAATATGACAACGCTGTTGTTTACATGTGGTAAGAACGCCATACTGAATGGTACTACCATATTTTGGGTTCGTTTGATAACTGACAATTCTTGGGAGTCCAAATGTATAAAATGTTTTGCGCATTTATTTGTCATTCATGGTTACCAACTGCAATGAAGAACGTTCATTTTCAAAGATGAAAAGGATGAGAAATTAACTCAGCACCATGGATCAAAATAGATTGAACAATCTCACTTAATGAGCATTGAACGTGGACTTCTGAGTGAAACAGACATTTCCAGTATCATCAACAAATTTGCTCATGCTAAATTTATAAAAGTTAACTTTTAAATTGTATTTTTGTTATTTTGGACATTTGGCATTGATAATTACATGTAAATAGTAACGGTGGTGATTCTAGAGGTTATAAACTAGGGTAGGTGGGGGGAATATTTTTATACTAACTACTTAATTTTTCATGCATGATTCTTTTACAATAATGCGATATTTCTATTAGATAATAAATTTGAATCTGAACTAGGAAGAATGTTTTTCTTTTCACTACTTGATTAATTACACGCAAGTACAGTACTTATTATTTTTGTCAAAACCACGCTAGGCTAGAACCGCCTCTGAATAATATTACGGACGTTTAACTGACAATAGAAAATGAATTTATTGAATTATTTAACTGTTCAAGTAAATTATTTTTATTTTAATATTCATCTGCATGTTTATAAATTTGGGGCCCCTTTATGATATTATGCTATAGGCCCTGCCAGAACTTAATCAGGCACTGATTTTATACTACCTATATAAACACACACACACAATATTAAATACATAAAAACCTGAAACATTCAAACACAAAATATTTAAAAAATGGGAAATTAGCATTTGTTTATTGCAGACTTAAATCAAAATTGATGAAAGTCGAGCCAAAGCATCCCCTATATTAAATTCCAGTGCATAAATCCCTGTCTTCTCATTTACTATCGTGCCACCCGCCTCGGTGGCGTAGTTGGTTAACGCGCTATATTCGTGTTGAGCTCGACTGCTGAGGACGGGGAGATCGAGGTTCAAATCTCTGTCGGGTGAACTGGGGGTTGTTTTTCCTAAATGTTTTTCCACTCTCCCTCCACGCAAATGCAGGTTCACTTCCTCTAATTCGACCTTCCCAATTCCTGATCCATTAACGTGATTAGTACTTAAAGCGTATAACCCGAACGGGTAGTAAGACGTGGTGCTAATAAAAAATAAATACTATCGTGGCAAATCCAACTTTATTTGACATGATCGGCCTATAGGGTGGTTTAATAAAGATCGTTAAGTTTGGGTTTGAAATGAGTACAAACTAATAAAAAATATAACTATGTATAGGTATCGAATTATTTATTTCCTTCTAAAATTCGACTTAAATTGTGTTGTTTTTTTACCATTGATTTAAATATAAATTTCATGGAGAATTATGGTGGGTTCGAATCAATTAATGTTGAAATAACCAAATCCTACTGTACTTTGACCTTTTTAGTCAAATTCTTTGTAAATATATCCTTTTCTCTTGGTATTTAATCATATGAAATATTTAACGAAAACTTTTATGTGTTCATTAATGTGTTACACTCCCAAAAGTGATGTTGGCCATTTTTTGAATTGGGAAAATTTCTGTCCATTCCGTGAACTGGTTACTTCTCTTGACTATTTCATTAACTGGGCAAACATTGCATGAACTCTTAGCCATTTCATGAACTGGTTACGTCTCTTGACTATTTCATTAACTGGGCAAACATTGCATGAACTCTTAGCCATTTCATGAAATGGTTACTTCTCTTGACTATTCATTAACTGGTAAACATTACATGAACTCTTAACCATTTCATGAACTGTTACTTCTCTTGACTATTTCATTAACTGGCAAACATTGCATAACTCTTAGCCATTCCGTGAACTGGGTTACTTACTTCTCTGACTATTTCATTAACTGGTAAACATTGCATGAACTCTACCCATTTCATGAACTTAAAAATTGTCCTATATACCATACTACGATATTAATATTGAAGAAAATCGTTAGAGCCATTAAAGAAAATTTAATTTTTTTAATATCGGTCATCAGTAAACTACTATAAAATGATTTTTTTAAAGTAAACAAATATGCTAAATTATTTACATTGTTAAGAACTTACCAGATACCAATTTTGAACAAAAGCTTTATAATAATTTTTTAAATATTTCAAATTAAAAAAATATCAATCATTAGTAAATTACCCTTGCATAAATTATTTTTAAAAAAAACAAGTAATCAGTGGGTTTTGGAGGTCACTCACTTCTTAGATATAAATTCTAAACAAAATCGCTAAAGCCATTTTTGAAAATCTTGGAATTAAAAAAAATCTCTGTATACGTATGTATTTATACAAAATCCACTTTTTTGGGGTTCGGGGAGTCACATAAAGTAAAGATTCATCATAATTTCGAGACATATCCCCCCACTATTACAATTCTTTTCTCTAACAGAAAAATTAAAAACATTTTTGAGGTGTATATTTTGACAAGATACCAAAACCTCTAAACTTACGCTGTAACATTGACAAGCGAGAAAGTTGACATGGACGATTCTTCTCCTGGGTACTACGCAAGTGTAAATAATAAAATATCGTCACCAAGATATAAAATCCCGTATTGCATTCCTTTCCTTGAGGTTCAGCTATAACTGTTACACAGGTTTTATTTTTGCAACATGATGTACAGTACCTAGAGTAAAGAAAAAAAAAAAGAATTCCATCGAGAGGTTCTTGCACTATTTGACTGACTGCCTGGACGGACCATCTGCGACACATTCTTATCAATCTATGATCATCGGACAAGGAGGAGGAATTTTAAGGGAGATAGGATGGAAAACACAGCTTGATGGCACGGACTGTGGTAAGCCATTGCCTTTTTGTTAAGTAATAAGACAGATTATTATTATCATTATTATTACTATATTATTGTGTCTGACCACCTCTGTGGTATAGTAGTTAAGAGTTCTTAGCGACAGATCCAGAGCTCCCGTGTTCGATCCTCGATGCTTCCAGATGTTTCTGTGAATCAGTTGGTCTGGAACGGGGGGTCAACTCAGCTTCGTGAGGACAATTTTAGGAGCCACTTGTATAAATAAGTAGCGGTTCAGATCTAGAAAACTGAGATTAGCGACCAGAGGGTTAATTTTGCTGGCCACGTGTCACCTTTTACACCCAGAAGTTGGCACTATCTTTGCCAACAGAGTGAGGCCTTTGGGTCGGTATGACTTGGTTGTGGGCTCACTCCATGGTTTTTTTTAAAAATTAATTGGCCTTTGTTTATAGACATTTTAAAAGAAAATGGGTTATTAGAAGCTGATAATGTAGTTTTACTGAATTGCATAGTCCCTCGTAGTCCAAGCTTTCCTGCTTTTTTTCTATAGAAAATGCCATTTTGAAACATTGAAAACATTTTATATTATTAATATTATTTGATAGATACTTATAATATATTGAAAAGGAACAATTAGAGATTAGATGACCTGACGTATGTTTTTATGATTATTTTTTTAGCACCACCTTTCACAACCCATTCGGGTGTTAACCATATTAACTAATTACGCTAATTTGTTAGCTATGATTAAGGCTGAATTTAGAGTAAGTGTACCCGCATTTGCGTGGAAGTAAAGTGAAAAACCGTTTAGGGAAAAACTACCTTCAGAGAATCTTACCGGGATTCTAACCCTGATATCTCGGTCTTCGTCAGTACAGCCTATTGAGAGAATGACGCCTTAGACCATGTGGCCAACGAAGTGTAAACTAGTTTTAGTAATACATTTATGATTCTCTGCCATTCACTACATTTCCTCTTTGCGTTATTTCTTCAAACTGTACAGAAAGACAAAGCTCGGAGATACAAAACGTGGTAAAGTGTTTCTTGTTTTAAATATGTCACGAAAAATCCCAAAATAATTGGAGCCAAGAACACGAACGATATATATATATATATATTTTAGAACTCTTACATTATTAATAAAGAATTACTACAAATAAAACGGAAAGTATTCGCGGATTATTTATATGCCCCCCCCCCCCCCCCCCCCCGCAGAATTTGTTCCACCATTTAAGAACTACCAGGAACCGAATTTTATGACGAAAATAATAATCAAAAAAAATTATGTATATAATGACCTAATAATTTTGAAAAGTTACTTCAAATTTATCAAATTGTTCCTACAAAATATGAACCAATTCTCGCAGTGAATGAACACTATTAGATCAAACATGCGCTTTACAAACTGAAACTAAAAAAAAAAAAGTACATCTATAATGAGAGGGGTGACCTGGTGGTCTAGGAGTAAGGTGTCAGACTTCTGTGCTGGGGTCCGGGGTTCAATCCTCGGTCCCGGTCCCGTCCCGGGACAGATTTATCTGATTGACAAACCCTTCCTTCACCTCTGACAAGACGTGTATTAATCACAAATTGTGAATGTGTGGAATACCAGACCTCCACCATGGTTCGGATCCCACGTTAAACTGTAGACCCTCCATTTCATCTCACAATCACCCTACCATTACACATAAGTGTGTATAACCCGAACGGGTAGTAAGACGCGGTGTTAATAATAGTATAATGAGAGGCCTTTAGCGAGTAAACTTTTGCATCCTGTTGGATATAATATTGGTCTACAATTATCTGCTTCAGAAGTAATAGTTACCCCCCTCCCAACGCAACCCTCTGCAGCCTAGGTTGCAATGTATTACCAGAAATGTGTGTTTTACAGCCAAATAAGTACGTTCGTTACTTACAGTCATCTTCTCATTCGGACAACTACGTGATTCAAAAGTTTGTGTTTTAGTATTTATATATTTATAAAATATTGCAAGGAATTTGAAAGTATAGGCCTACTCATTCAACATAAATTCCTAAAATGACTGAAGGCGCTTCTATCAAAGTAGACTAGACTGCCGATGACGGGGAGATCAAAGTTCGAATCTTGGTTGGGTGTATTGACGGTGATGGTTTTTCACTCTACCCCCACGCAAACGCAAGTACACTTCCTCTAAATATAACCTTAAAAATCCATAAAACCATTAACACATAAGCGTATAACCCGAACGGTTAGTTAGACGCGGTGTTAAAAAAAAGGGTTAGATTTCAATTCTCTCAGTAGGCCTATTAACATTTAAAAAAAGTTATTAGATCTATTTTCATGTATGAATACGTCATGTGATGTGATCTTTAGCTGTCACTTTTGATAGATATTATGATTACCTATAAAATAGCACTAATAATATAGTAGAAAGGTTCTTCCTACGTAAATCGGACTGTACACTGCAAACACTGCTCCTGCATGTTTGTGTAGGTGTAAGGTGGGGGCTACCAACTTGACAACCTTGGTTCAATGTCCAGAAGGTTCAACATTCCTCAGGGAAATTATCTGTCTGTTGGTATCATGAATAATCGATCAAGTTTTTTTGTGTTTGTTCTTTTTTTTAAAAAGTCTAGCTTTGACAAAAAAATCTTTAATTTGTATTTCACGAATAATTAACATGTTTTTCGATTAAAATCTTATTTAACTCTAACTCAGCTTTATATTTGTGTAAATTTAATAGAGAATCGTGATTGTTATTTTTTCTATTTCTTATATAACACTGATAAATTAACAGACTTTATCTAAAAGCATAGTTTTTTTTTAGAATAAAACAGACCCTGAAATATTATAAATACACCCGAAACGAGATTCGAACTCGGACCACCGTCAAATCAAATGAGATAAGAATGATTTATTTTAGTGCCGTGTTTTACTACCCGTTTGGTTTTATACGATTATGTAATAATTACACTAATAGTTTTAAGATTATGAAGGTATAATTGATGAATTGTACCTACATTTGAGTAAAGTTAGTGTAAAACTATTTTGGAAAAACCACCTTCAGTACACGTGAGCGAGACTCGAACCTCGATCTCCCAATCATCGGTAGTCTAGTCTACTGCAAGAGTGACGTATTAGACCATTCGGACACCGAGGCGGGTTATGTGATGTTTCCATTAAGAGCAGATGCCGTTGGTAGTTATAAAAAGTCCCAACACCTTATCTCAGTCGGTAGCGTGTTTGTCTTATCAGCTAAGGGTCCCGGGTTCGATTCCAGGCATGACCGAAAAATGTGTCATTGGTGAAATTTAGGTTTCACTTTTCACAGTGATGAATTAACGGCCGGGGGCTGGTGTTGTCTCTTCTAGATTTGTTAGTTTATAAATCGTGTGTAAACCGAATGATTATATCAGCAAAGTGCATTTTAAATAATTCAAATAAAATAAATGAGATATACTATTTGAAAAAAATGTAACAATTGAACTTTAGATAATTATGTGTATGGGTAGTTTTTTTTTTACAAAACATCATTAATTTAACTCTGGGGACTAATTGTACAGTGCACTTTCTATTAATTAATTTTTTTTTCAATTAATATAAAAGTGACTGTTTTATCAAATAAAGGTAATACATAAACAATTTCAACTATGTAGCTAGATTTTATAGTTTATCATACGCTATCTGCAATATACATTTTTTACCAGACAATTATTTTATTACCGTTTTAAATATATTAGCACCATGTCTTACTACCCGTTCGATTTATACGCACTTACACTAATGTATAATGGTAGGGTGATTGTGAGATGAAATGGAAGACTTATAGTTTAACGTGGGATCCGAACCACGGTGGAGGACTGGTATTCCCCACATTCACAAGTTGTGATTAATACAAGTCTTGTCAGAGGTGAAGGAAGGGTTTGGTAATCAGATATATCTGTACCAGGACCGAGGGTTGAGCTCCGGACCTCCAGCACAGAGGTCAGACACCTTACTCCTAGACCACCAGCTCACCTGCTTTAAATATAATGTATAGTATACTATTTATTGTAAATTCAAAAATATGTTTTCTAGGTACACTATGCATACACCCCATATTGTACCAAATTGAACCTTTGCAGGGATTTTACTTCAAGGGTACCTGTGGAAACCTTTTTGACAGTTTAGTTTCAAATTTATGGACTTGAAGTCAAAACTTATCAGTGTCCATCTCATGACCGATTAACCGGGAATATTGGATAAAAGATCGCGTTCGAACCTCTGGTAAGAGCGAGATTGAGATTAGTTAAATATATGTATATATAGTTTTATCCATTTTCAAATAAAAGTTTTTCATTTTTTTTTTTTTTTTTTTTTTTTTAAATATGGCATAACTGTTTCACTGGTATCAGTAACACTTAAAGTAGAGTACAGAAAACCGCACCGTTGTATGGTGTTTGGTTTTTGTTGTATTATCCGGGAGTGCAACTCGGTGCTAAAGAAATAAACCCAATCTATTTATAAAGTAATATTTTTTTTTATTAGTATCATCCAAAATGTAACCACTGCCCCCTGGATGTGTGGGCCGATCACTCCTAGCCACTGACGGTTTTGTATTTTATTTTTACCTTAGTGCTCTATTAATAAAGGTCCTATTTATACTAGTTATTATTATTGTTAAAATGAATTGCTCACACAATCCAGAAGGACAGACATCAGTTGGCCTCGGTGGTCTTGAGGTAAAGTGCTCGCCACGAGACCCGATGTTCGTGGGTTCAAACCCAGCTGAGGTAAACGGATATGTCTTGAACAGTAAAAAAATATGTAGCATAACATCCTCCTGAAGGGAAAAATAGCCGTTGGTCCCGTGTCGATTAAAGAACCATGAAAGTTATGTGAAAATAATTTTACCGGTGAAATTGGAAGGCCCTTACGTTTTTCCTTCATAGAAATTCTCATCTATACTTAATATTATAAAGAGGAAAGATTTGATTTTTTTTTTGTTTGTAATGGATAAACTCAAAAACTACTGGACCGATTTTAAAAATTCTTTCACCAATATAAAGCTACATTATCAGTGAGTAACATAGGCTATATTTTATTTTGAAAATTTAATTTATTCCTCATAAAAATGTCTATAGTTTTACACAAGGTATAATATAGCTATATTTATTGACATAATCTGGCTTAGATTACGTTCCAGAGATAACGTTTCCATTTGAAATCGTGCACCATGGAGGGGGCCTTATATAAATATTATACTACAGTGGGTCACAGATAGTTCGAGGTGGGAGGGAGCGGGGGGGGGGGATTGAAGGCCTTATATAAATCTTATAACACAGTGGGTCATTGGCAACGCCGTGCGGGATTGTCTAGTGTGTTGATATAATCCTTCGGTTCAGAAAATTCAAGTTCAATATCTCATAAATAATAAGACAGGTATCATCATCAAAAGCAGTGTTATTTTAAACTGTGGTGCTAGTATGTAAGATTCGCAATATGTTTAAAAAGCACCCCACTTACACATATTTTTCAGCTTTCTAGGTATCTTGGTTTTTAACGATGTACACATTAAAAAAAACCACGCCAAACCTTTGATGTTTCACGCAAATGAAAAGTTTCTGCTTTCTATGTTTGTTGGTTTTGTAGTTACCCACACAGGTGTTAACCTGATTTAAGATTTCTGGTTTGTAACATGTATGAATGTGACAGAAAAAAATACGCCACTGATGAACATGCCCTAAGGTTTCCTTAAGACGGGTGTTTAGGGAACTCGAGAAAAGGTCTGCCTTTTTACATGTTCTATATTAAAACATTTTTTGTCAAAAAAATATAAAACTTCTTCAGTAGAAACATAGAGTTTAATTTTCCTCACACGGTGATATCAATAGTTGTTGAATATCTGTCATGAGCATAGCGGCATTAGATGAGAAACATTTTTAAATGAAGAGAAAAAGTTGTCATTAAATTGCAGAGCACCCTTGACAGGTATTCAATAACTGTTGATATCACCGTGTGAATAAAATTATAGACTATATTTCTAGTGGAGAAATATTTTATTTCTTTTGACAAAAAAAAAAGTTTTTAATAAAAAACTGCAAAAACACTTATCTTAGCTCGCGTCCCCTACATTCGCACCTTAAGTACGCAAATCAATGCCAAATTCAAGCTTGCTAATTTTTTTATGGATCTTAGAGATTCATGCACCAGAGGTTACGCACCTTAAGGTATAAGAATTGCAAAATATATATTATTATTATTATTCATAATTGTTCAAAGTGGGGTTACGTCCCTCTGCCTCCTAGTCCTAGGCATGTTCGATACCTACTGTGTAACACCTCCCTCCCCCCTTACCCTCCCCACTCTCTGCTGGTCCAAACTTCTGAGGAGGAAGGGGGTGGGGTTGGGGGTGTTCGGTGTGCTCATTTACATTGACAAGAACCTCTAAGGGGTTGTCATAACGAGGGGTGGTAAGCCCCTATATCAGGGGTGTAAAACACACATCTACGAGAAAAACTTGGCTTTCCAACGACTCTCCAATTTGTGGTATTCGCTTTTGACAATTTTTATTTTTGTGTTTACGTTACCCTTTTTTGAAACACACATTTAATTTTACAAAATGCTGGTTGATCGGTGCTTTCACGTGATTATCGGATTTAATATATTATAGTTACCCGTTCCATAGAGCTTTATTAAAGTAGATACTAATTAGAATATACAGGGTGTGATGTAATTGAACAAGTTTAGTTAAGAGTTATTTAATAAAGGTCCCCGCTACTGTCAATGTCCTAACATTCAACAGTCCGCTCGTTGACATGGTCTGGAGGTTACATCTCTAGATTCTTAGCGGTGGTTCACAACACACTGACTATTATGGGACTCGAGGGTCACTAAGCTTTTGGAGAAGTTTGGGGGGCTCGATCTCCCCTGTATAATGCAGGCAGTATGCAAAACTCTAGGAGACCAAACCTTTAATCTAACTCGCCAGTCCTCTCTCTAGATTTGATCAAAAACCAGGGCTCATAATATTTTTTTTTAAGGATCTTTTCCCTTCTGACTTTGTCATCATTACCAATAGTTACTTTGCAAGTTGGCATAACAGCATTTAAAAACGATAACAAATATTATATTTGCACGTGACTGCTGATGTAGAGCTAACGATTGCGGTTGGGCTACGTCAGACTTGTTCACTTTTTGTAACATAAAATATACCAAGCTATGACATACTAATATAAATATATAGGTATAATAAAAATACATAAACTATTTATTTAAATTTGATAATTGCTTGCGGGCCTCGATCAAATCGTATTTTCAAAAAAAAAAAAAAAGTAGATGCGTGCTTCAGAAACCGAAGCGGATTTACACTATAGACAACTAGGCACGGGCCTGGGGGTGATGACTTTAGGGGGCGGCACATTTGGAAAACATTATTTTAATTATTTTGTTTTTAATAATTACGTTCATGGCATGCTTTATTTTCTTTCGTAGAAATCTTTTCTCATATACTAAATTCCGTCCCCCCACCCGCCAACACTTCTTTTCTCCGAAATCCCTTAAAAAAAATTGGAGAGGGGGGGGGGGCTTGCGCATATTATAATAATTAGCCGAAGGACCCAAACATTTTAAATCCACCACTGTTCAGAAAGGGCAACTAAAACTAGAAATAAGATTGTTACGAGTGACTAGTTAATTTTATGAACTTTTTTTTACTGTAAAAAAGAAAATTGGAGACACGCAATATGTCGTGGAAATAACACATTTATTTATAGTATGATACATAGTGGGGGGGATCATATACGATTTTAATAACAAACAAAGAATAAGGCCTTAAACTTATTATATATTTTACATTTTAAAGGCCTTATTCTGTCTTTGTTTGTAATTAAAATCGTATCTGATCACTCACACTATGTATCATACTGTAAATAAATGTGTTATTCTCACATAATATTACGTATGTCCAATTTTTTTTACAACAAAAAAAAACTAAAATTACGGACTACAATGAATTTTGACTATCCGGATTAGGTCCATCCGGATTGACGAGTTTCTCATGTATTTATTCGTAGCTTCCAGGAGGTTCTTACCAAAGGTGGCACCGTGTGTGTGTGTGTGTGTGTGTGTGTGTGTGTGTGTGTGTGTGTGTGTTGGAAAGGTAGACAAGGTGTTGGCGAAGTGTTTTGTCTACAGATCCACTTCAACGGATTTGGAAATAAAGAGGGTCAAGTGGAAAAGCCAATATCACACGTCAATCTAACCCTCTTTCCTTCCCTTCCCATCACTCTATCTATCCCTCTCTTACCCCCCACCCTCCCTCCCTCATCTGTAAATTTCTCTCGAGCCATAACGACTTACCCCGCCTCGGATGAGTTGGGGAAGGGATTTAAACTCACTTCTAGGGTAATCACTCAGCGGCAACCTCTTTTCGTCTTCACCCTTGTTTGCACTAAATTATGGATGTTGTCAAGGAAGAGGGTGAAGCAAAGGGTGATGAGGGGAGGGGGGTGTCGGTGAAGATGCAACTGTCACTCCCCTCCCCCTCTTCTTGTGTGTTTTCCAAATAGTATATATCTGAAGAATATTATTTATTATTATGGGATTTTTTTTTACAGATATATGAGGTGACCTGGTGGTCTAGGGGTAAGGTGTCGGACTTCTGTGCTGGGTTCCGGGGTTCAATCCTCGGTCCCGGCACAGATTTATCTGATTACCAAACCCTTCCTTCACCTCTGACAAGACATCTTGTGAATGTGGGGAATGCCAGGCCTCCACCGTGGTTCGGATTCCACGTTAAACTGTAGGTCCTTCATTTCATCTCACAATCACCCTACCATTACACATTAGCGTAAGTGCGTATAACCCGAACGGGTAGTAAGACGCGGTGCTAATAATAATAATAATAATTTACAGATATATGAGATGGGACATTTTCCTCCCATTTTTCTCACAAAAACTACTTACATGAAACGTTATTTTAAAAACCTCTCCAAGTTTTTGGAATTCGCCGCCTTCAGGGTTTAGGGAATGTGATAAAGGGCAGTTTTTTTTTGTTTATATAAAATATAGCAACACTTTTTTTTGGTCAAAATAAACCAAACATTTCTCCATTAGAAACACAGTTTAATTTTCTTCACATGTTGTTATCAACAGTTGTTGAACATATGTCATAAACATAGAGGCATTAGATGAGAAACTTTTTAAAGGAAGAGAAAAAGTCATCATTAAATTCCAGGACACCCTTGACAGATATTCAACAACTGTTAGGTGACCTGGTGGTCTAGGGGTAAGGTGTCGGACTTCTGTGCAGGGGTCACGACGGGTAGTAAGACGCGGTGCTAATAATAATAATAATAATAATAATAATAATAATAATAATAATAATAATAATAATAATGTTAATATCACCATATGAAGAAAATTAAACTATTATGTTTCTACTGGAGAAATATTTTATTTATTTTGGCTAAAAAAAATGGTTTTGTGTGAAAACTGCAAAAACACCTTTCCTCGCGTTCTCTACATTCCAACCTTAACGACGTTATCATTATTATTATTAGCACTGCGTCTTACTACCCGTTCGGGTTGTACGCACTTACGCTAATGTGTAATTGTAGGGTGATTGTGAGATGAAATGGAGGAGCTACAGTTTAACGTGGGATCCGAACCATGGAGGTCTGGTATTCCTCACATTTACAAGTTGTTATTAATACACGTCTTGTCAGAGGTGAAGGAAGGGTTTGGTAATCAGATAAATCTGTGCCGGACCGAGGATTGAACCCCGGACTTCCAGCAAAGAAGTCTGACACCTTACCCCCTAGACCACCAGGTCACCCGACGTTATCATTAAAAACATTAGCAAACGAATTATAATAAAGCTACAAAAGCGATTCCATTTTCCCTCTCCCACTAGCTTATCGACTACAGCGTTTGGTGTTTGAGGGGTTTGGGGTCTTCCGTAGAACAGATAGGTCAATAGTATAAGGAGAAGGACCTCACAAGAATAAGGTATGTAACCCACATTTGCGGGGTGGTAAAGAATGGGGAACCATTTATTAACCCCTTTAGCTGATCAATATATGAACCTTGGTCTCACCTTGACTGGAAATTCAGTATATTAAGGATTCAGAGTTAGTCATGAGAATAGTTATATATTTATTGGCAGGCGTACTAAACGTCAGGTTCATTTGGTCTGGCCTAGCAGGTGTCGTGGAGGGTAGGGTTTTGATCCCGTTGATGTGTGAAGAGTGGTATTTTTCCTGATGGTTTTACACGCAATTGCCAATACATTTCATCCTAACTATACCCTTATCATCTTTTCCTCATATACTGATAGCCTGAACGATAAGTTAAAAAAAAAGGAATATGTTTTCTATCTCATCTCTTCTTCACACATGTGGAGAACTAAAATTCAGGACATCTGGGTAAAGGATCGAATTTGGACCCTTCACGTGTCATCCGGTCCGTCATATGTCTCTTGTGACAGAATGTCAATGTGAATCCCCCTCTTCTTGGTTGGTGTCAGTTGACACCGAGCTACTGTCCAATTTCCATATTAAGAACCTTATCTTACAGTTAGAAAGGATACCCAGATTTAATTTCGCGTATTCGTAAGTTAAATAAATGACAATGACAACTATTTTTATTCAAACAAATATGTCATTTTTAGGTATCATGATTTTCTTTTAACTTTTCAGGTTGATTGATGTCTGCCACGCTTTCACAAGATTTAAAACCCCTTTTTTTATTGACATATCTGTGAGAAAGTAAATTTGAAACGTTTTATAATTAAAGTATGTATAAAATAAAGTGTTTTAATTTCTCAAGTTGGGGCACTATGTGTGTACAGTGTATTACTCAAAGAGAGAGAGAGAGAGAGCTAGAAAGCTAATTAGGTGTCAGTCCACTGTACAACCTACGTCTGTCTGGATGTCATGGATAATATCGAAGTAATTAGCTCTGAGAATTATTACAATTAGATTCAGCTGTCAAGATTAATCACTATTTCACTCTATCATTAAGCTAACTAACTACAGACTTCAATAGACTAGGACTCAAGACCGCGATCAAGTTTTTTTTCTTTCTACCCGACGTATAGTTCTACCCTCCCTCAGTTATACGCATTTAATTACACTAATTGGGTAAGGATGGGTAATATAAAATTGAGAATAAATGTACCCACATTTGCGTTGAGGGAAAGTGAGAAACTGTTTGTCTAAGTGCACACGGTTTGTTTCGCGCGGTCACAAAAGGATGTTTAGGTGCACATCCCTTTTGACTTCAGCCAGGCAACATGAGCTTGGAGGTAGGTAAACAAACAACCCCATCTCTTGGGGAATACTTCCCCATCCCCTGGTATTCATAACAGGTACCTATAGTTAGGTTAGATTAGGTTAGGCTGAAATTTGAATCACAGGAGATAAAAAAAATCAAGTATTGCCTTAGCACAGAGTGAGTATCTGGGTTTATCAATTGTCACTCCAGTTGGTTCTTTTATAACTCTGTTATGTGAAACACGTGTCGCTCTTAAAGTTCTGCAGAAGGGATCGCAAGTATTTTTACAGTTTTTATATAATATAATTTTTTTAACCAAAATATATAAAATATTTCTCCAGTAGCAACATAGGGGTTAGTTTTCTTCACATGCTAATATCAACAGATCGTGAATATATTTCAAGGGTGTCTTAGAATTTTGTCAAAACTATTTAAATAAAGAGAAAAAGTTTGGACCAATTTCTTGGACAGCCTTGACAGATATTCAAGATCCGTTGATATTAGCATATGTGGAAAATTAAACTCTATGTTGCTACTCGAGAAATATTTTATATATTTTAGTTAAAAAAATAATGCTATTAAAACTGTAAAATTTCTTGTGCTCCCTTATGCCGCACCTTAAATTTTTCCTGTGCTATGCGTTAAGTAAATAACATGGGTAAGTGCACTGATACTACTCATTTTAACGAGTACTACCAGATTATAAGGTTCTGAATTTTTTTAAACAGCCTGTATAATAGACTGTATGAAAAGTTACGTACGATTGTGTCGTAAGGTCCTTATTTTTTGTTGTTGGTCTTCTCCTGAAAGTCGGCGCTTTCTGCGCGCGGGTCTTTGGTAGCTGTAACCGGATCGATGCCGCAGACAAAGAAAGAGAGAGAAAGAAAGAAAGAGACATGCTTCGGGAAACTTTCTACCGGGTGGTGGTAAAAAAAATAATAATAAAAGAAGCAAACTTTCTACCAGGCACACCGAGTCTTTCCTCGTTTTATACTACTCTGATGGTAACTGGGACACTCTCTGGACTAGTTTTACATTTTATTCATTATTATTATTAGCACCGCGTCTTACTACCCGTTCGGGTTGTACGCACTTACGCTAATGTGTAATGGTAGGGAGATTGTGAGATGAAATGGAGGACCTACAGTTTAACGTGGGATCCGAACCACGGTGTCACTCCACACATTCACAAGTTGTGATTAATACACGTCTTGTCAGAGGTGAAGGAAGGGTTTGGTAATCAGATAAATCTGTGCCAGGACCGAGGAGTGAACCCCGGACCCCCAGCACAAAAGTCTGACACCTTACCCCTGGACCACCAGGTCTCCTTTTATTATTGGTTTTGTTTCATTGTAATGGTAGCCGGCCCCCGTGATGTAACGGTCAGTGCACTTTTATACTAGTCTAGTGGTCTAGGGTTCGATTCCCGGTTGGTACCTTGAGTATTTTTTCCCTAAAGAGGAATGATCCCAACGGTCACCAGTTTTTTTCAAAGTTAGGTAAAGACTCCTATACCCCCATATTCATTATCATCTCATTGCGGGTGCGTGAGACCCCCTCATATGATGTACCTTGGACCCCCTGTGCCTCCGGAGCGGGTAAAGGCTGTACTTGGATGTCCTGTCCCCTCCTTGTAATATATGCCAAGGGTTAAAAAATAAATTAATAACTTCAATATGCTGGGTGTCCGGGGTTCAATCCTCGGTCCCGGCATAGATTTAACTGATTGCCAAACCCTTCCTTCACCTCTGACAAGATGTGTATTAATCACAACTTGTGAATGTGGGGAATGCCAGGCCTCCACCGTGGTCCGGATCCCACGTTAAACTGTAGGTCCTCCATTTGATCTCACAATCACCCTACCATTACATATTAGCGTAAGTGCGTATAACCCGAACGGGTAGTAAGACGCGATGCTAATAATAATAATCATAACTTCAAGTGCACTCTCTGATCCGACTGATTATATCAACACGACTACCTAAAAACTAACTGGAATCTAGAACATACACAGCAACCAACTATCCGATCGTTAACTTATCACTGTGACAAGGGAGGAAACCAACATTATTATTTTTATCATTTATATATATTTTTTTCCGGCTATGCCGGGAATTGAAGCCGGGACCCTTAGTTAAGTAGCCAGACACGTTACCCACCGAGCTAAGGTGTAGGACCTTGATGCAGTTAATCTGTCATCACAGACGCGAAGGGGTGGTTGGGGGAGGGGGGAAATATCAGCTCTGGTCCCTCTTAATAAATACACTCGGTCATGAATCCACAATATTTATTTATCTGCGTCTTACTCTCTGTTTGAGATCATGTAAATATTTACACTGACAGATAAGGGTATAATTGGTAGTAAATGTATTCATATTTTCATAGAGAAAAAATGAAAAATCATTTAGGAAAAATACACCCGACTGAGTTTCTAACCTCGATCTCTCAAGTCATCGGCAGTCTAATCTACTGCGAGAGTAGCGCGCATTAGACCATGCGGCCAACGAAGCAGGCTGCATCTAAATTGATTACATTAAAATGTAAGGGATTAGAAAGGTAAAGCTTAAAGGTATTTGCTTGGAGGGAGAGTATGGAAAACCATTTAGGTGAACTCTCCAGTAAATCCGGCTGGGACTAGAATCCTGGAAATCCCCCCCCCCCCCTTTACTAGCAAGCCAGACCAAATGAGCTTGGCATTTTAGACCGCATTCTCACCTGCGCGTTGTGTTAGTGTGATTGAAAGCGGGACAGCCTGAAAGGTGGCAAACATAAAATCACTTTCAAGTTCACATGGATCTGGTTGAGTGAGTAGGGGTTTGAAGGAGGGGGGAGAGAGGGGGGAGGTTAACTTGTCAATTATCCACTGATTAGCGGCTACTGGTGTAACACGAGGGTAATGCACCTAGAATAGATAATTAGTCTGGTCGGTTCTTCAATAATTAGCAAATTAGTCTTGCTGGTTCTTCAATAATCCATACATGGGGATGTTTGTGTTTAGAAAGGTTAGGTACTTAAAGTAGCTTATCATGATTTTATATATATATATATAATACTAAATTGGCATAAATTTATCTATTTAAAAAGTATCGATTTATTTACAAAAAAACATCAATATGATTAAATCGACCACCATTAAGTATCTGATGATCGATCAATTTATCAATATAATTCATATATCAAACTTCACTATATAGGGCTTGTGAATAAAACTTTTTTTTTTCTTTAATTTTACTAACATAGTTGATAACCCCCCTCCGCCCCCCCCCCCCCCAAGTTTTTTCTATAAAAACTTGTCTGCTCTCTTCAACCGCTAAATAAAAGATTTAAAAGTATAAAGAATCAAAGAATTGTATCACAAAACAGCCAGCCATCTGAATAACGTTGTTACAGTTCGCTCGGAACGATGCAACTCAAGATATCTCCGGAAACCAACAATATATTTATATAATTTTATCAATATTTCGTAGTTTTCAATATACACCTTGATATATATCAAATGAAATATTATAGAAAATTTCTGTCCCTATTCGTAGTAATTAAAAGAATGTCGTTATAAAAAACTAGGAAGGTGTGGTGCTAATTTGTACTTTGTCTAATTTTTCATTTTGGCCTATAATAGGACAGACCCATACCAGTGACCACGTTGTCTAAGTCGTTATTCTCACCTGTTTTAATTTGCTGGTGGCCTGTAAGTTGGCTTTTTAATCGAAGCTAGGTGAGATGGTTAAATTCTTCACCAATGGTTTCACACTTTCCCTCCACGCGAATACAGATACAGTTTCGATTTATTGTCTCTCGACACCTCAGAGAGAAAGTATTGATATCGTCAAAAAAAATTGAAATCGAGATTTTGATAAATGTTGACTTTTATGACCCTCTGAAACAAAGTTATTTTCGCAATGACGTCTGTCTGTCTGTCTGTACCTCAGGCTAGAGATGATACTATTTTACCTATTGGGCTGAAACTTGGTATCTGGTGATTCCGTAAGGTCCCCTCTAAGGAGTTTTTGGGGTTAGATATGAAAGCTCTAAATTTAATAGTAGTTTACTGAAGGGCAAGAAAAGAAAAAAAAAAATTTCTCCAAACTCGCTCTAATGATTTTAATTAAATTTTATATCTAGACACTGCTTTTTATTAATATAAACAAGATGGCAACCCTCATTTTATCATGGAAATGACTTTGAGGGTACTTTATATGAGGGAAATTTTCCAATTTTCATAATTTCCTCTCAACTATTTGAGATACGAAATAACATCATTGTAAAGCTATATTATAAATCATATTACTATTGAAGATAACAATCTTTTATTTGAAATACATTTTTATAAAACCAATAACTTCTGAACTATAATCAAATATAAATACTTTTTAATTCAGATCTTTGAAAATGAATTTGCTTCTTATGCTCTTTGGTGGACAAAGATGTTTCTCTGTTCTCAGTTTTTCTGTACCAGTGTTCCTAGTTCCTAGTGCCATAGAGAAAGTAACAGTGCATACTGTTTCATTTATGATCTTTGATGTAGTGTTTGTACAATAATATTCAGACCTATTATTTGGTTTCACAAATATTACAGGTTTTTAGTTAATGTCTATTTTTAAGATAAAAGTGTGAGAAAGTCAGTGCGGTGCTCCGTGCCATTTTTATTTCCTTTATTTTTCTTCATCTCTACGGGTGACCTGGTGGTCTAGGGTTAAGGTGTCAGACTTATGTGCTGGCGTCCGGGATTCAATCCTCGGTCCCGGCACAGATTTATCTGATTTCCAAACCCTTCCTTCACCTCTGACAAGACATCTTGTGAATGTGGGGAATGCCAGGCCGCCACCGTGGTTCGGATTCCACGTTAAACTGTAGGTCCTTCATTTCATCTCACAATCACCCTACCATTACACATTAGCGTAAGTGCGTATAACCCGAATGGGTAGTAAGACGCGGTGCTAATAATAATAATAATAATAATTCATCTCTACCTCATTAGTGTAAATATGTGGATAACGCAGATGTAAAATTAGGTGCGATGTAAAGGTATTGTAGAGTCTATGAGGAGAAAAAGAAAAAGAATCTTTTGTTACTTTGTTTACTGCTAGCATAGAAAAAAAGAATACTTATTACTCCCTCTAGAACTCTTGCATGCTAACACCATGTAGAACAGCAAGGCTGAAACGTGACTCTCTAACATAAACTTCAACTATTATTCTCCTACGAATCGCACGACATATGTGCACATGCTGTTTCGCTACAATGAAACCATACATATGAGTGTTTCTTAAAGTGTGGTCCGCAAGAAGTTCCAGAAGAAATATGAATTAAAGAATGTTGATCACATATATTTTCCAAATTTGAAAATCATGATGACTATTATTTATACTACCCTGTATTTATAATTATCAGTTGACACAACTATTAGGAAAAATAAACTGTTGTACATAGGGCCTACTTTAAGTCAACAAACACGAACAATTATTTATTAAAAATTAGGAAGTTTGAAATGCTAAAAATAAAATCATTTATTATAGGCCTAAATATATATTACACAAACAAAATATTACTTACTAAATCAGTGTAAATCTGTGTTTTTACCTTCTCATATCAAGATAATGTATTGTGATCTTGAAAGCCATCTATCTTGAGATTTTGATAAATTTTTTACGTTTTATATGAACAAGAACCCAGAAAATTGGATTTTACCTTTTTTCTGTCTGTCTGTCTGTCTTTCCCTGGCCACGGATCCTAAGCATTTTGATGTATTTTGTTCAAACTTAATATTTATATATTATAAGGCTGTACCACAAAAATCTTTTTTACCTTAGCCCTCAATTAAGGGTAGTTCACTAATGAGAATTTTTTTTTAAATTATAAATTTTTATCAAAATGTCTCTAGCGATTTTGTTTAAAATACACATATAGGATTCATTTGAAATGAAAAATATTGTCTACTTGATTTTCGATATTTTCTTGAATAAATTTAGGCCCACTATGATCGTGTACTCTATATATATATATATATATATTTTTTTTTTTTCCCATTCAGGCTGTACGCATATACTAATTACACTATTTAGCACGGCGTCTTACTACCCGTTCGGGTTATACGCTTAAGTACTAATTACGCTAATGGATTAGGAATTAGGAAGGTTGAATTAGAGGAAGTGAACCCGCATTTGCGTGGGGTAGAGTGGAAAACCATTTAGGAAAAACCACCCCAGTTCACCCGACCGAGATTCGAACCTCGATCTCCCCGTCCTCAGCAGTCGGGCTCAACACGACAAGCGCGTTAGCCAACTACGCCTCGGGTTTTCTGCTTTATAAAGCAATGTAAGATTTTTTTAATATCCATTAATGTGGCCTAGTCAGTCTTTTATTCAAGCCATGTATTTTCCACTACCGGCTTGCTAGGTCTGTCGTAGCTTTATACGCCACAACATCCAGTCCCCGGCCGTTAATTCATCACTGTTAAAGGGTAAACCCATATTTTCATCAATGATAAATTTTCGGCTATCCCAGTAATTGAGCCCGGGACCCTTAACTAAGTAGATATACACTCTACCGACTGAGCTAAGATGTATAATCACTGTAAGATCATGTACAGGGTAAAGGCTGTATTACACGAGTAGCTGTTAGTAAGTAACCTAGTGCAACATAAAAAAAATAACGGCAACTACAGTAGCCCCGTGGCTTCTTTGGTGCTGACTGACAGTTCACAGCTGACTTCTGACAGTCAACATTTAGGTATATACCTAAATTTGGACCGTCAGAAGTGACAGCTGCTAAACACATGTTTTTTTTTCACAGATCATATGGTTTGGAATAGGGATACATAATTGGTTCTGGTAACTTTCCAAAGCCGTTATCTGTCAGCCGTGAGCTTGTCAGTCAGCACCAAAGAAGCCATGGGGCTACTGTACCTCTCGCCGGCGGCGAGTGAAAACGCATCAGCTATAAATGTTGGGACATGTTCAACTCGCTACTTACTAGCCAGTAGTTCGACCTCGAGTGTCACGTGACTCGCTCACCGCCCGTCTACAACCAACAACATACCCGCTTGTTGGACTCGCAAACGCACTTGTAATTACGCTTCTCTTAAATACCAAATAGACCGTATACAATGATAAGTCGTAAGACGTGATTTCAACCAATAAGAACCAACAGCAAACATGATTATCAAAGTCAAATTCACATTAACGTTTTCAAATAAGAAATACATATTTAAATGGTTAAATATATATGATTTTAAGGGAAAATACGGTATTCTTTAATATATATTTCCAAGAGATGTTGTCATAGATCAAATAACTTCATACCCGCCTCGGTAGCTTAGTTGGCTAACGCGCTTGTCGTGTTGAGCTCGACTGCTGAGGACGGGAGATCGAGGTTCGAATCTCAGTCGGGGATTTGGGGGCGGGGGGGTGTTCCTAAATGGTTTTCCACTCCCCTCCACGCAAATGTTGGTTCACTTCCTCCAATTCATCCTTCCTAATCCATTAGCGTAATTTGTACTTAAAGAGTATAACCCGAACAGGTAGTAAGACGCGGTGCTAAATAATAAAAAAATAATAAAAAATAACTTCATATTATTTGATTTTAGTAGTCCAGCCATATTGGTTTTTTATTGGCTGAACGCAAGCCAACGCAACTACATAAATGCAAGAGATGGACAATGTTAATCTCCTCCCGACAAGCTGGTCCGACAGTTCCGACATACGATTGTGTTCGCGTAAGCTGTTGTAGACCGACAAAATTACGTTATTGCATAGTTGCGTGGGTGTGTTTGTTTGTAGACGGGCCTTTAGTAGCGACTAGTGAAGTAGCACATTGTGACACAGCCATAACCGAGAAATGGTTTTCAACTCAAGACCTGAAGATTAGCAACTCTTTCAGTCCCATAGCACAGTTATTATTTTTTCTCCTCCCTCCCAACGTCCGTTCTACTTTTGTTGGCCTTGTCTAGGAACACACCGAGTTTATGTTATTTATTTATTCATTTTCCGTGTATGAAATGGGACATTTTACGTGTCCTTGAACAAGATAAATGATGTATATAGTTTTATGATTTTTTTTTTGCGTTACCGGTACTTATGTGTTGTTATGAGTCACGTCATTCCAAGAATGCTGTCATATTCCAAACAAATTGGGCTTAAGTAATTCTAAAATAATAATACATAAATTAAACTATTTGTTTTTAGCACCGTTCTTACCATCCGTTATACGCTTATTTACTAATTACGTTCGTGGTTTTTAAGGATGGTAAAGGGTTATATTTAGAGGAAGTGTATCCACATTTGCGTGGCGGGAGAGTGAAAACCCATATTTGACAAAACTACCCTCAATACACTCGACCAAGATTCGAACTTCAATCTCCCCATCATCATGAGTCTACTCTACCGTGAGAGTAGCACCTTAGACCGTGTGCCCACCGAAGTAAGATTATTTACTAATGACTCTAATGTCTTAGGGGTAAGGAAGGTTTAATTTAGAGGAACTGTACCTGTATTTTATTAGAAAGAGAGAGAGAAAATGTGTTAACACATTTAGGGTGAGCCATCCTTGAATAAACCCGACTGGGATTCAAACACCGATCTCCCAGTCATCGGCAAGGACTATTGCGAGATCGACGCCTTCCGATCATGTGGCCACCGAAGCGGGTAAGGGAATAAGACAAGCTTAATTTGGTTTTATGCTAGATAAAACTTTGATTCACGAAAGAAAAGGGAAAAAAAAATTGAACTAAAATTGAAGTAGTCTACGAAAAAAAAATCTTCCTCGCATTCATTTACACTTAAGATGATTTAGATAATAGATATACTTAATTGCCATAACTTACTAAGAAGATAACTTGGACGTGTGCTTGGAGAGATTTCACTTATTAAAGTTCCCACGTTTATAAACTGGGGATTCCCTGAGAAAAAAGAATTTAAACCATTCTGTTCTTTCCCCCACAATGTAGCATCACTTAAATAGTCGTATGGCCGTGGGAAAGTAGTATTTGACAGTACCAAAAGATGGCCAATGTGATGGGAGAAACATATTTTACAGTTTGGTTTTTCTACCACGCATCTCATTACCCTTTTGGGTAATACGTCACTAATATGGTAAGGAAGGGGAGGAAATGTCCCCTTCATTTGCTTGTAGTTAGAGTGGGAAACCATCTCGAAGAAAGGTTTAAACACCGACCTCTCCGGCACCAACTGAAAGTCTATTGCGAGATCTGAGGCCTTAAGGTGTGGATGTAGGGGACGTGAGAAAAGGTAAGTTGTTTTTGCAGTTTTTATAGCAAAACATTGTTTTGGTTAAAATAAATCTAATATTTCTCCAGTAGAAACTATAGTTTAATTTTCTTCACTAATGATATCAACAATTTCTCTTACTTTAAAAAAGTTTCTCATCTAATGCATAGCGGCATGACAGATGACAGATATTCAACAACTGTTGATATCACACTGTAAAGAAAATTAAACTATGTTTTTACTGGAGCAATATTAGATTTATTTTGACCAAATTAATGTTTTTCTATAAAATCTAAAAAAAAACAGTCCTATCTCGCGTTTTCTGGATCTCAACCTTAAGATCATTCGACCACCTGAAACGGGTTCAGATAAAATTATTCCTATAAAAAAATTAGTCTGAAATCGATCCCGATGTAAAGACTTTTTAAAAAAAAAATCGATCCCGATGTAAATTTCACACTTACACGAATATTTATTGAAATAATACTCTGACAAAATGGTTGTAAGAGGGTGAGAATGCAAGGGGGGAGGCTATTTTCCTCTTGTCGAAAAGAAAACCGTGTGAGAAAGAGTTTGTTTTTTTTACTGTGAAGTCTTTTCTTCAGTGTGGCGATAATATTTACATAAAAATACTTGTCCTTTCCTTCCACCACGTGTTATGTAAACTTGCCAATGGATGAACGACACTGAAAACTGGTTTGTTTTTTTGGGGGTGAGGGCGGGAACTTTGATGGATTTTGAACTTGGAAACTTGCAATATTAAAGTGGAAGGATAGGTTGAGCCAGTTAAGGTCAGTATTTCTGCTGGTTTTTTTTTATAACAAATCTTTTTTTGGCCAAAATACATTTATCAAACGGATGAGTTTAATTAAATTTGCTACAAATTGTTATCTCAACAGTTTGTTGAGCTAGACCACTGAGGACTGAGAGATATAGGTTCGAATCTCGTCGGGTGAACTGGGGTTGGTTTTTATTAAATGATTTTCCCCTCTCCCTCCATGCAAATGTGGGTTCACTTCCTCTAAATTAAACCTTCCCAATTCCTAATCCATTAGTGTAATTAGTACTTAAGCGTATAACCCGAACGGGTAGTAAGACTCGGTGCTAAATAATAAATAAATAAAAATCTCATCATTTCTTTAAAATATTTGCCACAAGCACAGGGCATTTGCCGAAAAACTTTTTAAATTAAAGAAAAAAGTATAATTAAAATTCCTTGGGTTTTACTCTTATTTAGACTTACGATGTTAGGAATGAGGAAGGTTGTATTCAGAGCAAATGTGCCCGCATTTACGTGGACACCATTTGATTTTTTTTTTTTTTAGAAAAAAACATTCTTGGTACACTCAACCGGGATTCGAACCCCAATTTATCCATCAAGGGCAGTTCAGTCTATTGCGAGTGTGGTTGATGCTTTTTAAATCATTAAAACACTGAAAGTGGGTGGTTAAATTGTTAATAACTCTTGTACTACACTTAATGTTAAGAAAAGAGCTAAAAAAAAAAAAAAACCTTCAAAAGATGGAGGGTACAACATTCGTTCTACCGCCCAATATAATCTAATCCAATAAGTCGCTTCAACTTAAGGCCACACTACATGAACTGATTCACCCGTGTGTTTCTTAAGATGGGGTTTCTGGTGGGTAAGTTGCTGGAGGTCGGTACCCATCACAGGGAGCAACATCCCCATCATTTTCTACAAGAGTAGGTCTCTTGGTGGCTGGAGTCTTAGTGCTTGTCTAGTTGGTGACAAGATGGCTGATAGTAAGGAAGAAAACACGTCATAGTTTTATAAAGGTCAATTAAGTTACTTTGAAACTCCTCAGTGTAACAACTCAAATCAGTCATGTTTTAGAAAAATAAACAATCACAAACCTACAAGTTGCTCCTTGTAACAAGAAAACAATGGTTGCAGTTATAGACAATTACCCGCCTCGGTGGCGTAGTTGGCTAACGCGCTTGTCGTGTGTTGAGCTCGACTACTGAGGACGGGAGATCGAGGTTCGAATCTTGGTCGGGTGAACTGGGGGTGGTTTTTCCTAAATGGTTTTCCACTCTCCCTCCACGCAAATACGGGTTCACTTCCTCTAATTAAACCTTCTCAATTCCTAATCCATTAGCGTACTAATTAGTACTTAAAGCGTATAACCCGAACGGGTAGTAAGACGCGGTGCTAAATATTATTATATACAATGATGTGAACTTGCTGGAAAACACGCGAGATAGGCGCAATAGAATAAGTTGACGCGGAGAAGTCCGAGCTCCTATTGGGCGCATCAACTTCCCCATGGACTTCTTGAAAATATCTAACCATTCGGATATTCACCGGAAGTCTATATCGTCTTCCCTACATGGTTTTGCTGCATCGACTTCCCCAACGAAGAAGTTCTTCTCAGGAAGCCGTTACGTGTAATGCGATCTCATCTTGGGCTTCTCCATTTCAATTTATCTTTCTGCGCATGCGCCAGTCTCCAGTCTTGTTTTCCAACAGGCTCTGGATATATTCCATTCACGTAGATTACTCTCTGAAAGGTCTTTTTCCTACCAATATCCTACTATATAATAGATTATGGTAGTAAAAAGGCCTTTCAGAAGTCAATTCCTACCGTGAACAGACATTAACTGCAGCCATTGTGTTTGGTTGCTGGCGGACTGTTTGTAAGTTTGCTACTGTCCTTTCTGAAACATGACTGATTTCGCTGCAACACTGAGTTTATTTCTGACGTAATTGTTCTTTTATAGAATTATGCCATGTCTTATTCTCATTATCAGACATATTGTCGCTAGCTAACCAGGCAGTAAGACTCAACTTACCAATAGACCTACTCTTGGGAAGAAATGATTATTAGTCTTTACGTGCAATAGATCGGTTCGTGTAATGCGGTCTTTACATTTTAATTTTTCTGTCGATCTCGGTGGTTTTGGGTCAAAGTGATTGCCTTGGGACCCGATGATAATGGGTTCAAACCCAACCCGAGGTCGATGGATTTTTCTTGAGCGATATAAATCTGTAGCGCAACTTCCTTGGGGGTGGGGGGGGGGGGGGGTGACGACGGGATTTTTAAAAAAAACATTAATCCCATGTCGAGGCATGTAAGGATCACTGAAAAGTATGTGAAAATATTTTTCTTGGTAAAATTAGTAGACCCCTCATAGAAAATTCTCGTGTGCTGATATAATCAGTCGGTTCAGAAAGTACACGTTAAATAATTTAAATAAATAAAATTATTTTAACGTTTCTTCTTTATGTGTTCAAATCTCTGTTCTAGAATTCAACTAGCAAAATATATATATATATATATATATATCAGTCCACCCAAGTTTTGAATTTCACTGTATTCAGTAGTCTTAAACGTTGATAGCTCAACCTTTTTTTTTTATTCGGGTATTTAACGTGCACTTTATGGTCTGACTCATTATATAGTCAAACTACTTGTAAATTAACTTAATTATAGAAAATACACGCTTTCCTCAATATAAATTTTTCAGACATTCCGAGAGTTGAACCTGGGACCCAAAGCTCACTCACTGAGTTAAGGAGTAAAGACACTGCTTTGCCCATAACTTAAAAAACTAGCACTAAGAGAACAAATTATTTAAATCAGTATACGAACCTTAATTACGCATCTATTGGATTTTGAAAGCACTTTATTCCAAATATATATATATTTTTTTCTTTCCTTTCAAGTTTCAACCCTTTCTTTTCGTCCTTTCTTTATGGTTCTTCTTTGTTAGCCGGAGTTCACAATGCTACAGCTATCACCCCATATACCCCCCCCTCCCCCTCTTCCCTAAAATGATGGGTTCAATTTGTTCCCCACGCCATAAACCAGATTCTAAGGAAGCGTTTCACATCTGGGAAGATAAGTTTAATTTCTCACATTTGAAACACAATATGAATGTGAGATCTTTCCTTTCTATTTTGAAAAAAGTATGTAGTATATATGTTGCATGTAGTCACATAACGAGTGTACGAATACAAGTTATTCTTACTACCCTTAAAAAACACGGTGGTCCAATTTTTATTTATAAAAAAATACCAGATTTTTCTAAACATGAATATCTCGTCCATAAACTACCTTATCATAAAGATTATCTCGTACATAAATTACCTTATAATTAAAATTATCTCTTCCATAAACTATATTATCACCAAGTTGATTATCTCGTCCATAAAGTACCTTATTAAGATGAATATCTCATATATAAACTACCTTATCATTAATATTATACACGGTAGATGAAATAAAACTTAATGTTGAGATTTTTAATCAGTCTTTTACTATTTCTAACTACACGGGCCTTATTTTTCATTTAAGGCTTTTCCTCTAAATTCTGAAGAAGATTTAAGTTTGATGTAAACTACTATGTAGAAATATTTAAAAATTGTAGTTTAAAATATCATACACAGCTTTGGCTTTGATCAATACGAGAGTCGTCTGATATTTTGATCTTTTTATCAGTGACCTTGGGCGATAAAGTTAAGCCTCTCTTTCTGGTAGGTTGTTAACAACACTTAAAAAAAAGATTTATCACTTTCATATTAAACTATTTAAAAGTTGAATCACCATAATCATAAATTAATAAATTTGTAACTACTTCCATATACACATACGTCAAGTAGTGTGATGTCATATTTGATAGAGATTAATAATACTAATAAAATGTTTCTACAAATGCGTACAAACTTTCTCATAGTTTGTTGCTAGGAACTAAATTTCCACAAATATTTTATTGGTAAACTACTCTTACGTAAATTTCCACCAAAAAATAAATATATATTATTATTTATATGTAAGAGAATTCCCATATGAATAAAATCATCATATTTTCTGAAAGAAACAAAAATCAAATTTTCAAAAAATTATTCTCCTAAATTTTAGAACTAGAATAAAAATTATGATTTTTTTTTGAGGTATTGGCAACACTTCCTACCACTTGTAAAAGAGTAGGTGACCAACCAAAAAGTAATACACACGTGTAAGTGCACGTGTTTATTTTCAAGCCTCGAACTCGCCTTCATCCTCCCCCACCCCCTCTCTTCTCTTTCCCTAAGATGTCCTTGTGGCCACGTGCAGCCCCGCCGAATTTTCAACTCTTGACTCTCGTAAAAACTAAACAGCGTTGTCGATTGAAGTGGAAAGTGATTTGCTTTGTGCTCTGTCAAAACATCAAACCCAATATTCAAGAACTTATAAAAACAAGTGACAACCAATTTTCAATATTTTTTTTTTTTTACTAATTTGCTGTCAGTATAAATTTTTTTTAAAAATATTTCTTATAACTTCCCCCAAAAAATAGGTGGAGAGGGTGGGAATTTGATGATCTACCAAGGGGGCGTCATCTGAAATATGTGAGAACCATTATTAATTAGGAATAAAATCTAATGAATATAATAAGATTTTTGAGAAAGTATTAACACTAATACTATAGAAAAATATAAGTTAATATGTTGACCACACACGAAAGTATTTTTTTCTAAATCTTTCTTTTTACCAGAATCCAACTTTTGTTGGTGTTAAAATGGATCATGGGGTTCTTGTCCGTATCCATCCATCAAAGTCATCTTAATACTATTTCCAAACTACGTTTGGAAAGGATTCAAATTTTGAAACTTGACGTATACAAAGTTATTTCCCTCTCCTCTTTATTCTCACCGCTGCCCCCCCCCAACACACACAACACACACACACACACACTCTCTCGGGAAAGGTATTTTCGAAACTTTTGAGGAATTGCTATATCACAAATCAAACGGCGCACTCGCTACCATTTCTTATCTCTCCCTTCCTGTATTTCTAAAGGAAGAACACTTTATTATGACTTGTCAAGCCGCTGATAAGATATTGTTTGACTCACCTTCATTTGAAAGAGAGACGTCTTCTCTTTTTCTCCGTTTATGCCAAAAAAAATCTCTTGTTTTTTTATATATATTTTTTTTGCTTATGGTCGGGTGTGTTTTACAATTCATATATAATAAAAAAGCTATTTTAGAACTACCTGTTCTGGGCTATACGCTTAAGTACTAATTACTTAATGGGTTAGGAAATATAGAGGTTGAATTTACATTTAGTGAGCCCATTTTGCGTGGAGGGAGAGTGGAAAACCATTTAGGAAAAAACCTATTTCAACCAACCGAGATTCGAACCTCGATCTCACTGTCCTCGGCAGTCTATTACATCATGAAACTATCGCGTTAGCTAACTATGCCTCCGAGGCAGATGTTAAAATAAAAATTTCTCTCTCCACGCAAATGTGGGTACACTTCCTATAAATATAACCTTCCTTATCCTTAAAACCATTAGCATAATTAGTACTCAAGTGTAAAACCCGAACGAACGTGGTACTATAAAACAAACTTGAAAGACACTTTTTTGACGTTTGCAAAAGTTACTAAAACTATCTTATTCATACGTCAAGTCATGTCGTGTAAAGTTGTCACTATTGATAGATAGTATCAATATCTATAAAATAACAAGAATAATATATGAAAATATTATCGATATTTATCACCAAAAATTATGTTTGTAATTTCTAAAAGGTTGCTCCTGCCAGAATCCTATTATAGATGTATAATTAAATACTGTAGTATCATCACTCGAGTTCGAAAAGGTACCTTTGATTACGTTCCTCGGCCTTTCTGACCACTGAGCCACATGGACAGACTGAAGGACGCCTAATGTATGCTAGTTTAGTTGTATCTACTCGGTCTCCCTCTCATCTCCAGCCCCTTGATTCCGGGCCGGATAGATAGGCCCGCAATACAGCGCTTTTTTTCTCCCCTCCCCCTCCCTTGACGGTTCAACTCGATCGACCCGCGGCGACGGGTACAGAGTCAAACCCGTGTCGTGAGGTCATCCAGACCCCCTTACCACCCCTTCCACCCCCTTTCCCTTATTCAGAAGATCACCACGTTATCCCTTAGAGGAGATGGGGGTGGTATTAAGGCGTCAGTCTCGTCTGGTGCGGTTTGTCGGTGACAGTGAGGTGTTTAGCCATCAGGTGTTTTTACTTTCGCATATAGAGAAAGTATTATCATGGGATAAAATATTATCTCGGTATGACGACGTGTTTACACTCCCCTGAACTAAAAAAAAGTGGGTCTTACACAATTTTTTCCTGTCTGTCTGTCTGTCTGAACTAGGGCTGCAGCCGAAACGGTTTAATGGATTTTTATGCTGTATTTAAATTTTCTATGGCCATAACTTTAAGACTGAATCGTAATTTTGAATGTAGTTCTAAAATCAAGGGACCCGCCTCGGTGGCGTAGTTAACTAACACCCTAGTTTCGTGTTGGACTAGACTGCCATGGACGGGGAGATCGAGGCTCAAACATTGGTCGGGTGAACTGAGGGTGTTGTTCCCAAAATGGTTTTCCATTCTCCCCCCACGGAAGTGTGGGTTCACTTCCTCTAAATCTCCCTAATCCCTAAAACCATAAGCTTAGTTAGTACTTAAGAATATAGATCAAACGGGTAGTAAGACGCGGTGATAAATATATAAATAAAATTAATCAAGGGCAAGTTACTTACTGATAGCTAATTTGTAAAAATTTGAAATTTAAAATAAAGGTTTTAACAAAAAAAAAAAAAAAAATATATATATATATATATATATATATATATATATAATATATATATATAAATGGCATCTAATGTAATGGTCAAAATACCTTTTTTTAGGTATAGTTTGTGAAAGTGCAGTTTATTTTTTATTTTATTTTTTTACATTTTTCATCATTAAAATATACTATTTTTAAGAAAGTATTTGCAATTGTCTCTTACCATTTATTTCGTCTTGACAGTTTTTCCCTTTTCTTCCACACAAATGTAGGCACATTTTACCTACATTCTACCTTCACTACCTCTACACTTTTATGTCAATATTTTTGATATTCTGGACAAGTGGTAAGACCCACTAAGGGTGACTAGGGGGTTGATGAGTTTAATGACCCCTATATCTCAGACTTGAGTGGAGGGAGATAGAAATTCAATTTAGGAAAAAACACCCTCAATACATTCGATCGAGATTCAAACCCCGGTATCCCCGTCATTGGGAGGTCCGGTCTATCGTGAGGATGAGGATTTAACCCATTCGGCCACTGAAGTGGTTTAGCTATTATATAATTAATATTAGGTTTTGTCTTAGTTACAATAACAGTTTTTTTATTACTCTCGCTCAACTTATCGGCTTCTGTAAAGTACCCAAAAATTCATTTTCATGGGAAATATAAAATATAAATTTTGCTTATAATCTTAATAAATGCCTGGATACGAATTTTAATCAAAATCATTAGAGGTGGTTTTGAGAAAATCGATTTTTGCTCTCTAAATCCTTTAGTAGTCTATATGACTCTTAATTTTAGGGTTCGACGGATGCACAGAGAGACAGCCAACGTTGCAAAAACAACTCTTTTTTTTTTAATGTTTGGGAGAAGGGGGGTGGGTGGTGGTTATGATACGTCAAAATCCATCATCATCTCGGGTTAGATTTTTTTGACGGTCGCAATAATTAACCTTTAGTGTTTGAAAAGCCTATTGGTTTTATAAAAAAAAAATATTCAAATAACATTTTTTCATTATACATATACCTACATATTTTTAATGATAAATAATTTCGTATCTCAAAGAGTTTTTAGTAAATACGTAAATATATCAATTTTTTAATAATCGAGCGAGAAAGTAACAGCTGTTAAGAAAAATCAGCCCGGTTGGAAAATTTCGACTTTATTTTGGTTTGAACCATATTTTGAAACAACGCATCGTAAATTTAAATTTTTTCCTTGGAGCTTAATCTGTACAGTTTTTTTTAGCACCTCTTCTTACTACCAATCTCTTTCTTAACGAGGTGGTATTAAATACCAGACACAAAATTCATATATATTTTTTCACTTCCTTTGACTCCAAAAAAGAGACTCTAGCAATAATAAAAACATTTTTTTTTTACATCCCTGGTTTTAACTCGTTTTGAGTACCCAGGAGTGCCAATCTTTCACTCCATGGCCTCTAATTTTGAAACGTGCGAGTAGCGATTCGCTAGCGTATTTCTCTCATCTCGCACACAATCTCGCAAACCCCTAATTTTGAAACTTCTGCGCTGCGAAAACTGACGTCACACGATCGAATAGCGAGCGGATTCTACTCGCCAGCCTCACACCGTGCGACACAGGCCTTGTCTATCGAATAGGCAATAAAATAACAAAATGGATGCCATCCCCCTCTTCGGCTGCAGCTTTCTGAGAGTGATTTTGTTGAAAAAACCTATCACTGTACAAAATAGGTTTACAGAAGAAAATAATATGATTGCTTTGTACACTTTATGCAATCCTTCAATACAAATATTTGTTTGGTTGAAAACGAAACTATATATTCTAATTTTTTCAATTTCCTCAATCGTCAATTTGGATGAGTCGGTAACGTGACCGTCTCATGATCTAGGGTTTGCGTGTTCAAATCCTTAAAAAAAATTTTTTTTTAATTTATCAGACTTTAAACTTTAATTTTAAATGATCGTATTAGTAAGCATATAATAAGTTTTAAATATATTTTATAGAAATACACAAGGTATTTGAGCCTAAGTAGACTAACATAACAGTCGTTAAAAATAAATTAAAAAGGTATTAAATTAAAAAAGCTAGGCCTACATTAATTTTGAAATTTTGTATGTAGGTGATTATTTAAAAATTAAATAATGGGTTTTATGACATAAAATTGTACACATTTTAAAATAAGGCTTGTACACATTTTAAAATAAGGCTAAGTAAGCTAATTATTATTCGCATAGTAAAATTTTTAGGGTATATTTATGTTTTAAAAATAGTTGCGAAAATAAAAAAATATATTACTGAATTCTAATTACGAAAACGTGATATAAATTCAGACAAAAATTAAAATATTTTACCTAGGTTGGGATTGAACTCGTGGAAGTACGAAATCGAGTCAAGCGCGCTACCAAGTATGCTAAATTGGATTGTTCCAGAGAGGCGGTTTTTATTTTACTTATATAACTTTGAGAAAATTTTGAGTTAACACGTTTAGATGTATACAATTGGAAGATGGTTTCCCAATGAAACTAAACTAACCGTTGTATATGATGTAATCAATACAATAATAATGTTTACTTTCAGTTACGTATCTTGTATAATGACGTATTGTGGCATACCATCGCCCCAACCCTTTGGTACGTCATGGTTTTACAGTGTTGTCGGATTGAAAACTCAGTCGCAAGCGAAACAACACTACACCGACTCGCACGACATTAGAAACCTTTCAAAATTAGCTCTGTTTCAATACAGCCTGCGATTTGCGAGTTCATAAGTTGCGAGTTAGCTCGCAAGCGAGTATTTTCGCAAGTTTCAAAATTAGGGGTCCATATCCGCTATGAATATTAAGAACTTGCGCGTTACGAGCTTTTGAGTTATGAGCTACGAGACCCTCAACTCCATTTTCTCCTCTTGAAGAGTTAGCTTGGGTTATGAGTTTGTAGGGGGAGGAGGAAGGATTTTCGGGCTGGCTGTGAGGGAAGGGGTTTTTTCGAGAAAGAGAAAAGGGTTAATACCCAAGCCTGCAAGTGTTTCAGTCTACAGATACCCGAAATAGAATCGAGTCTGCTGAAGATTATATAGAACACGTCTGTCCTGCTTCTATGATTGATCCTCTTAAATCACGTCTCATACCCCCATACTTTTTTTTTTAGATTCGGTCATTTATTTAATAAGGGGTAAGGGGGTAAGAGAGTTATATACCCCCCCTATCCCCCAAAGAGGGTTGAAAAATGAAACTATTAAGCTAACGTATCCCCGAGATATTCTCAAGACATGTGTAATGCCGCGTAGTAGCTTAGTAATTTTAGTAACTTATTAGATTTCTACACCATTACTCGAATAAATTTTGTAGCTGACGAGACAAGAAAAAAAATTATTACTCTACTTTTAGAATTTTGTTGATAGGTGCAAGATAAAGTTTACTGATAATTACTTTATTGTTTATAGGGGGGGGGGGTGTTCAATTATTACGTAAGCACAGCTTTGGTCAATTTGTACCCTTCCCTACTTTGTAATATTAATAATAATAATATTTAGCAGCGCGTCTTACTACCCGTTCGGGTTATACACTTTTAAGTACTAATTACGCTAATGGTTTAGCAATTGGGAAGTTTGAATTAGAGGAAGTAAACCCGCATTTGCGTGGACGAAGAGTGGAAAACCATTTAGGGAAAACCACCCCCAGTTCACCCGACCGAGATTCGAACCTCGATCTCCCCGTCCTCAACAGTCGAGCTCAACATGACTAGCGCGTTAGCCAACTACGCCACCGAGGCAGGTTCTACTTTGTAAGCAGAAATAAGCAAACGCCTGATTTCCCTTCCCCCCCCCTACACTATTGTTTAACCTACGTTATATATTTTGTGGATTTAAAAAAAATCAGTTCACGCGAACAATCGGTTGTTATTTTATTAAACTGATAAAATGTTGGTAGTTTTTAACATAGAAGTGTAAATTAATAATTGTGGAATGTGTGGAATGCCAGGCCTCCACCGTGGTTCGGATCCCACGTTAAACTGTAGGTCCTCTATTTCATCTCACAAACACCCTACCATTACACATTAGCGTAATTGCGTACAACCCGAACGGGTAGTAAGACGTGGTGCTAATAATAATAATAATAATAATAATAATAATAATAATAATAACTGTTAGAAATAGTTCACAATAAACACTGTTTTAAAATTAATTAAAATTGATTGTACTGAGCAGATAAAATGTAAATAAGATAAACATTATAAATTTTAATTTATACTTAAGGTGGGATTGTAGGGGACGCGAGAAAAGACCAGTGTGTTTTTACAATATTTAAGGCAAAACTTTTTTGGACAAAATAACTAAAATATTGATACAATACAAACATAGAACTTAATTTTCTTCCCATTATGACCTCAAAATTTATTGATTATCTGTCAAGAGTGTCCTTTAATTTAATGACATATTTTCCTCTTAATTTAAAAAGTTTTTCATCTAATGCCACTATGCTCATGACAGATATTCAAAAACTGTTGATATCACCAAGTGAAGAAAATTAAACTCTGTGTTTCTACTGGAGAAATATTTGATTTATTTTGGCCAAAATAAAGTTTAACCATAAAAACTGCAAAAGCACTGACCTTTTATCACGTCCACTTCAACCCCACCTTGATTGGAATTATAAACAAAAAAGTATGACTAATGAATACATGAATTATGATAGATATAAAAACTCTAAATTATATTTAATTTGATGACCAACCTCCTTGAATCCACATTTCTATAGACATTTGGGGTAGCTGGGTACTTTGCTCCATTCTTTGCCTTACGTAAGTATTTTTCACCCTTCCCCCTTGACAGTAAAGATAAGTAAAGCTTAAACCCCCTCCCCCCCTAAGGTTTACATAATACTTGAAAGCCCCCTAGGTGTGGTATGTATGTATGTATGTATGTATGTATGTATGTATGTATGTATGTATGTATGTATGTATGTATGTATGTATGTATGTATGTATGTATGTATGTATGTGTGTGTGTATGTGTGTGTGTATTGTTACACAGCTGATTTGTATACGTAATTACCGGTTTATTTTATGAGTTGTCGGGTATTGCATGTCACTTTTCACTATTTTATTATTATTATTATTATTATTATTGTCACCGCGTCTTACTACCCGTTCGGGTTATACACACTTACGTTAATGTGTAATGGTAGGGTGATTGTGAGATGAAATGAAGGACCTAAAGTTTAACGTGGGATCCGAACCACGGTGGAGGCCCGGCACTCCACACATTCACAAGTTGTGATTAATACACGTCTTGTCAGAGGTGAAGGAAGGGTTTGATAATCATATAAATATGTGCTGGGACCGAGGATTGAACCCCGGACCTCCAACACAGAAGTTTGACACCTCACCCCTAGACCGCCAGGTGACCCTCACTATTTTAGGTCCAGAGGAAGTTATGTATCCTACCAATAAGTTATTTTGTAACTAAGCCAGTAGCTTTGTAAAGAGTAAACTTTGCTCCCCGTGTGTTTTCCAAAATAAGGAATATTTAACGTAACGTATTTTGGAAATCTCTCTTTAGATTTCAAATTAAAATACTGTACCTCATATAATTAACTCGTCCTTGGATTTGAAGTTGATACTTTTCTTCACTAATCAAGTGAAGACAGTAAACAAAATGTATATATTATATTCAACTATCTGAACTACCCGACCTTGCCCGGGGTAACCCTGGAAACCCTTTTGTTTACTTCAAACAGACAGAAAAAAAAAAATCTTAATCGTATTTCTTCCGGATTAGTTTTTTAATTAATTAAAAAACAGTAGATCCAGATTTTAAAATTTCTGCTTTGAGGTATTTATGTTCGTCAACAGGGGCTACTAATTTTAAAATTTTAAACCTCTGCGTGCGATTGCTATCTCGCAACGCACATGACAAATACATACACAAACTATTCATTTTTGTCTTACTACCCGTTAGGTTTATACACCTATGTACTAATTACACTAATGTTTTAGGAATTAGGAGGTTCTAATTTAGAGGAAATGCACTTGATTTTGCGTGAAGGGAGTGTGGAAAACCATTTTGGAATAAACTTCCTCAGGGCAGTCGACCAGGAACGAACCTCTATCTCCCTATCTTCGGCAATCTAGTCCAACACGAAATTAGCGCAGGTAATTATTTTATTAATATTGAATATAATCAAGAATGTATGTGCATTAGTACATATTAATAAAGAATAACCAATCGCACGGACTAAGACGTTAATCTCTAAATGTGCGTTAAAATAAAATAAAAAACGCTCTTTGTACTGGATCGATTGCTTAGAATTTTAAATCTGAATCACTTGAGATGAGCTGTTAAATGAAAAAAACTTTTGAGTGGCTGCCATATTGAAATTGATAGATAGCCAGATCTAAAAACCAAGTCTTATCATCTTAGATTTAAAGAATGTTCCTGTCAAATTTCGTTCAACTTTAACCTGATCTCTAGACAGTGAAGGTTATAGAGGTGTGAGGAGAACTGAGGTGGAGGGGGGAGGAAGCTGCCTATGGCGGCAGATTCGGAAGGCCGGCAAAAAAAAAAAAAAAAATAATGGGGTTCTATTTTTATAAATGTATTTAATACCTGTGTTGTAAGAATGTAGTACGTGTCAAAAAAATAAAAAGTACTGTAAATCTACAAAAAGATGTATTTAGAATAGCAATCATACTTCTTAAAAATATACTATACTTACTAAATTTGTCAGATCTTGTTTCCTTAGTGTGAGCGTGTGAACTTTCATAAAAAGTTTTTAACTAAAATTTTTATTAAAATGTTATCTTTACGAGAGTATTGCATACGTTTGTACATTATCAAAAAACAAAAAGTTGTTTTCCTCAAGATTCGGAGATTATATTTTTTATATTGAACTTATATAAATTTAAAATAAATATAATTTTGAATAAAGGATGCAATTTCTAGTAAAACAGTTTTATTTGTATTTATGAAAACACGATTTTAAAATTGTGAAATAGCTTAGGTTTGATTGAGTTGATAATTTTTCAAACATCTTTCAAGCAAGTTTGTTGCAACCATTCATTTACATTTGTGATTAGAGGTTCGTTACGTTACGCTAGCCTAAGCTCAACTCTCCTCCATGTAACGCAGCGTAACGTTATGGTGCACCCCCCATCCCCCTCCTTTTAAACTGCGTCAAGTAATACACGTCTGGTTCCATATTATTTTGATCATTTTTGGTGTATTCTCTGTATCATATAAGTTGGTAACACTGATCTCTGGTCTCTATAAATCAAGGCGATGGTCCTAGTTCTTGCAGCCAACATGAGAATGGTCAGCATCCAATCCAGTCTCTTCTTGACTGTTCTCTGTGTGACCTTGAAACGCCCTGAACAGATGCCAGCTGCTCTCTGAACAATCCAATCTGTCTTCGCCTGCGTGCATATAATGTGTGTTGGTTGGAGCGGGGGTTTGAGGGCGAGGGGGCGAGATAGATAGACAGACAGACCGGAAGTCCCTTACAATCTCTGCTAAGGGTGGTATGGTGCAGATCACGTGATTGGAGAGGGTTTGTGTGGAAGATGTTTGGTGGATGGTTCATGAGGAGAATTTGGTTCTCTGTGATCTGGTGAAGCTATCCCCCCCCCCCCCCCCACACACACACACACATGGGTGTCGACAGTATTATGCTGTCGCTGAACTAATGTCGAAAGGTCTTTTGACGTCACTCTTGCAGTAGACTGGATAACCAATGGTTTTGATATCGGGGTTTAAATCCCTGTCGTAAGTGCTCCCATGTGGGTTTTCAACGGAGTCCCATCTTACCGGAGTTTTGGTGCCATCTTGGAAATGTGAGACGGGAAATTTTCCCTATTTTTTCCCCATACAATTTTCCATCATTATTTCTGTATATTAATTTCAACTGATTAAATGGTGATAATAATAATAATAATAATAATAATAAAATAATACTTAAAAATATAAAATACAATTTAAAACCGATCCCAGTTGATCACTGATTGAAATGTAACGCTTGTGACAACGTTTGAGGCCAACCAATATAATATCACCTGTTTAGGGAGGTAAACCACTTTTAAGTCCCTTATGAAGTTCTGTGTACAAAGAATAACTCTTGGATTTTGTCTCTTCTTTTTCTCCGATTTTTTTTTTTTTTTTAGTTGCGTAGCGTCATAGCGTCGTATAGCGTCCCATTTCCTTGTGTGTCTTAAAAACAATGGGCGTCCCGCCCTAGTTTCTCTTTCAATAAGATACCCACACGTCTTCTTTCGGCGAACAGATTATATTCACCCTTTCATCAACGTGAGCTCAATATCCGGGACTATATCTTTGCTTGTTTGCCTCCTCTCCCTCTTTTTTTTATGTTTATTTTTACGTCGTGTCATATCCGTCTCGTGTCTTCTTCTTCAAACATCTGGGGACACAATATACGTTGTCCCTTCTCACATCTAAAATACATTAAACTGTATACAGGGTGGCAGTGCAACCCTTAGGGCCGTGAAAACAAGTGTGGCCTTGCAGGGCCTACATAGGCATACAAACCGAACGGGCAGTAAGACGCGGTGCTAAAAAAAATTTTAGTAAGGAAACAAATGAATGTGAGCCTTTGTTGACCCGCTATGTTCATAAATAATACTTCAAGTTTTTTTTTATCATCAATAAATTAACTAAAATTTTAATGGGGGGGGCCAAAATGTTTCTCCACCCCTTCCTCCATGGTTCCTATCTACTACACCTCCCTCCCCCTTCTTATAATCCCACTCTCCCTTAACACACTATAACATTTTGGAATATAATAGGCACTAAGGGCCGCCTTAAATTTAACGAAGGCACCACTGCAGAAAGTTTCCGTAAAATTCTCACTATAACAATCTTTACAGAAAATTTATCACTATACATCTCAATCCTCGAAAGGAAATTTCAGAATTAACTTTTAGAGGAATTAGAGAATCTGAACATAGCTCTGAGCTAATTTTATGAATTTCAAGAGCCAATTTTCAAAGGGAGGGGGGGGGTCACACTTGCAAAGGTGACAAAGGGGGTAAAAAAAAAAAATTGTAGTGGTAAATTTTTGTTTCCATGTTCGTATAGTAGTAGGCTCCCTGTACAGGCAATCTAACAAATAGTATCAGAATTTAAATAAAATACAAAACATAATCCCGTGATTTGATTTATTGACAGAGTAAAGCGAGATCTCTGTTTTAATTCCACTGAGTTTGTATTTGTTTGTCTTTTTGTGGTGGTTATGTCTCGTGATAACTTTTAAACTCGTCAACCGATTTAATTCAAACTTGGCATAGTTGTTCTTTGTACCTTTATACAGATCATCTCAGATATTTGGGAAAGAAAATTGGAAAAAAAGGTTAGGGATAAATCAACCCTTATATGTGTTAAAAAAAAGCAGGGCTTCTAACATATTATGTGTAATTATCTTTAGGGCATTTCTGATACTTTATGTCGCTAAAATTGATATATAGCTGCTTATATTAACTCATATTTTTTTTTTAAAAATGGGGTGGGGGGAATTTAGAGGATGAGGAAGTAATTGGAGGCCACGAAAATGAGGTTTGCTAGGGATCGTCTTATATGGGTGGACTTGCAGGGTGAGTCGTTCTGGAAATGAATCTAAAATATGTAATGGACTTAACGTAATTAATACGGACTTTAAAAAATTTATAGTTTTCGTCCAATGTAAAGGCAATTCGTCCCCATTTCTCACTTTCTCTAACAGATGACTTTACACGGGAACAATGTTCTTGTGTAATTTGTTGTTTATTATCCTGGGATTAAAAAAATATCCAGACTACTTTCTAAAAAGAACCTGGCCTTAAAAAAGTATTCGCCCCATCAACCGGGTTACGCTAATTAAAAAATAAATACATTGAAAACTAAGACTAAACACAATTCTCTATAAAGAATAATTCGTGCCGGGCTGATTTCTCATTGGTGGATTCTTTCCCCGAGGGTCGTGTGTTTAACGAATGACTTCCACGTCTCAAAGTTAGAAGGGAATCCGCGTATTAGCATCACGAGATAATGAATGTGGAATGATCCTCCTCAATAAAGGCAATCAATATTTATATGTTACATAGATTTAATTAAATTAATTGTTTTTAATATCATAACTAAAGGGTGAGTTTATATGCACTAAAGTCACAAGATAAAGAAACAAGGCAGATAAATGGGAATTCAATATTGGATTTGTCAAGCTCCTCCAAGGATTTAAGTAGTCCGGACTAACTGGGGATTGACCCAGTCAAGATGATCGATTTGTTGGGATTTTTGAAAATTCACTTCCTCATAGGATCTATAAAACTTTTCCAGAAACATTGATCTTCTTGGACGTACGTTATTTTTAAAATTACCAAATCTAGTCTTTCTCTTTTCCTCTTTTATTGTTTCCCCTTCTCTCTTTGACTCTCTCTCTCTCGACGATTATTTAATCTCGTCACGCCAAGCGTATGTTCAATAACACGACACACGGATTCTGTTCGTGTCGTAACTGAATTATCGACCTTAATCAAAGCGTTAGAAAGTACACAGTTATTTAGTGAAGTATTCAAAGCGTGTTTAGGTTTCACTTTGTAATTGAAGCGTTTAAATATCCAAAAGAATACTTTAATGTGTGAGTTCAAGCATAAAATTACACTTAATCATTTTTAATTTGTTGTTTAGAAGGGAAAATAACGTTATTACATCCATTAAAATGTGTGGTGTGTTGGTAACTTTCGAGTTTTAACCGCGTCTAGATGACCTGCACCTTTTGATCTTTGCGGAATTTGAACAGGAGTTAAAGAAGTTCACTATCAACTGATACCAGTGCATGGCATTTGAGCCACGTAACTTCTTATTATAAATGTTTATAGTTTAGATGAACCACTTTCACTCGCCAGGAGGACTATAACAGATAATAGTTCTGTGGGTAGATAGTAACTCGGCCTCACCAATCTTTTCGCCTTATATTAGGTTAGGTTAGAGTAAGTGTGGTTAGATTAGCTTAGAATTTTTGTTGTCTTTTACCATTCATATCTTGCTGTTTTTTTTGCTCGGCTTTAGTTGGTACATCAGTACACCTTGTTTAGAATTTCCAAGAAGGAACTCTTGGTCCAACTGAAATACACCCACTGACACATCTATCCAATTTGGTGTTTTTTTTTTTTTTAACGCAACGTCTTGTTACCCATTTGGGTTTACGTAATTGCACCATTTACACTAATGGGTTGAGGATGAAGAAGGTAGAATTTAGACGTAGTGGGTTCACATTTGCGTGGAGGTTAGTGGAAAAGATTTTAGGAGATAAAAAAAAAGCCTTATCCCACCCTATCGTGATTCGAATCTCCATATCCTAGTTATCTGCATTCCAATTTATTACGAAATTGACACCTTTGATGAGAGATTTTCAACCTTTTTTTTCAACTCACAGCTCATTGAACAAGGTGCTAAAATTGTCAAGATACACAATTAGGTTTTTTTTTAAGGAGAGATCTTATCATTCAAAAAAACTATTATTTAGATTGTGTTTAAAAGGGTTATAACTTCTATAATTGTACTACTTTAAAAATCATTGTTGATTATGGATTTAAAAAGATTTAAATTTATTGGTTAAAGAAACTGTATCAAGTATTTTACATTTTCCCCAAAACTCCTAGGACACCTCTGCAATCCCTTCTCGACAAACCGGTTGAAAAAACGCTGCCTTTAGACCAGGGGTTGGCAAAAGGTCGATCGCAAATGACCGGTCGATCTCGCAGCAATTTTCAGTCGATTGCGTAACAAAACTATATCGTCACGGAAAGGTTAGCTTACCTTACATTATTCCACTATGGCCATCATGTAATCCGTCAAAGTAAGACTGACGCCTTTCATGGTAAACGGAGTGTACGTTTTATTTATTTTATGTAGTTTCTATAAAGGCGGGTACATAAGTATTGGAGGAAATATTGAATTTAAGGAATAATTAATATAATACGTATTTGAAAAAAATAAGAATTAAAAGTAGAGTGGAGAGACGAAGGATTGATCGCGGGACCTTTGCTAGATGTAAAAGACAATTGGGGCCCCTCCAAAAAAAAAGTTGCCAACCCCTGTTCTAGATCATTCGGCCATCGAAGCCGGTCTTTTTTTTAAATAGTAAATTTTTGGTCGAGCCACACTGCCCCTCCACCCCCACCACCGAATCATGAGTCAGACGTGCTATCCACTCACCCATCTCTTTGTCCGGGTATTCTAATACCCTCTCCTTTTGACACAATAAGGCCCTCTTGAATATTAGAAACCAAAAACCACCAAATGAATCAAACTGTGGCTTTACTACATACGCTAGAGAAGAAAATTTAATACGCGATTCTCTCTTTATATATATATTTTTTCCCCCGAAACGACCGACCCGCATCCCTCTCTTAGCAACCACCCCCCCCCTTTACCCCCTCCTACTCTTTACCTCATTCAATTGTGAGTGTTTAGCTCTAAAGGTTTCCCAACGTCCGTTCTAAGACTTATTGAATGTGAATATGGGGTAGTTTCACACCCTTCAATCTAATGCTTACATTCTATGCAATCACTTTAAAGATTGCACAAAATTGGTTTCCGAAAGGATAGGTAAAATATCTAATTGTCCAAAAGATAACACACACACATACAATATATATATATATATATATATATAATATATATATACAAGGCCGTAGCTAGCCAATAATTTCAGGGGGGGTTTGGTGGCCACATCGAGGCTAGAAAAAATTCTAAATAATAAACAGTTCTAGAAGCTCTCTGAAGTGTTTTTTATGGTAACACAGACTCCTAATTTGTACTTGTGCCTTTATTTTGATATTGTTTGAACCATAAATAAAGCTATATAATATATTTGGTTCATTAAATTTTGGGAGGGGGGGTTAAACCTAAAACACCCCCCCTCCCCCTCCCGATTACGGCCTTGTATATATTTACTCGTTTTTCTCAGCGAGTTTTCTTTGCAAGGGATGTAATGTAATTCCAGAGCCGTTTTTTGATAGGTCTTACCGTTTAGCCCCAAGACACCTCCAAAGAAAGGTCCGCACCGACTTTAAAGTTGCTCCACCATTTTGATTTTTTTTTCATGGGTTGAAAATTAATTTTTTTAACTTTTTGTAATTTTCTCGTCGGCTGCAAACTAGAAGCTAAGTTTGCTAAATTTCAAGTTTCTGGCTCATCTGGAAGTGGGTAAACATTAAGTCAGTCAGCCATGTGGCTTTATAGTAGTATAATATAATATTTATTTATTTGAGTTGGGTCTAATTCACTATTCTACAAATCCGAATTGTGGAAAACATGGTCACGAGGGAAATAATATTTTGGAAAATAGTTATAATATTAAATATTTACAGTGCGCTTTCTGAACCGATGGATTATTTAATCACATGTCTTATAAGCCAACTTAATTCTAGAAAATACACACCACCCAGCACCCTGACCGTTAATTCGCCACATTGAAAGAGGAAAACACATTTCACCAATGATAAATGTTCCTACACTGCTGGTATTCGAACCCGGGACTCTTAGTTCAGAAGGCAGACACGCCACCAGCTGAGCTTGGACGAAAATTGAAATTTAATTATTAGCATTCATACTTTTAGTGCCTCAAAATATGTGTGAAGAATGGCCTTGGGCACAGATTGACTCTTGGATATTGTGTATATCTAAAATAAATCTATATTTATACTAAATTTAAGAACCATACACTTGTTAAAATTTCACGAAATGTTTACTGTCGAATGGACTTAAAAGTTGCGAAAAGATGTTGGTAGAAAAATTAGTTTTAAGACGGGGGGAGGGGTGGGGGAGAATTATGGCGATTGTTTGCTGTCAAAGTTGTGAATGATGCGTGGTGATTATATATTATGATTATATCGTGGTACTAAGGCGATGTTCAATTGGAGTTGATGGACCAAATACGCAACTTTCTTGATCTTTACGCGATACTAAGGCGATGTTTCAATTGGAGTTGAGGACCAAGACACGCCTTTCTTTATCTTTTACCGCCGGATACTAAGGCGATGTTTCCAATTGGAGGTTGAGGACCAAGACACCGGCACCTTTCTTTGATCTTTTACCGCCGGATACTAAGGCGATGTTTCCATTTGGAGGTTGAGGACCAAGACACCGGCACCTTTCTTTGATCTTTTACCGCCGGATACTAAGGCGATGTTTCCAATTTGGAGGTTGAGGACCAAGACACCGGCACCTTTCTTTGATCTTTTACCGCCGGATACTAAGGCGATGTTTCCAATTTGGAGGTTGAGGACCAAGACACCGGCACCTTTCTTTGATCTTTTACCGCCGGATACTAATGTGATGTTCCTCATGTATCCATACACGCGTGAATCATCTCCGGGTGGATTGTATCGGATGATTATAGCCCGGTGTGAACTAGCCTCTATGATCGAGATCGTTTGGACACAGTTTTAGGCAGGGGGCTAAGGAGGATATCAAGAGACAGATAAATTCAGAGATAAACATGGGGGGAAAAGAGAGATGGATGGATACAAAGAGGGAGAGCAAGAAACTCTGAAACAGAGAGAAAGAGAGACATTGAGAGAGTGAGGGAAGGAAAGAGAAACACAGAGAGATGGAATGTGTTCCCGATAATCTAACCCACCACCTGTGATTGTCAGGGCATCCTGTCCCAGAGTCTAAATATCCGAGGGACAGTCCGGGAATCGAACTCGGTCCCTGCCCACGGTGATTGGCGGTCAGTCGGGGGAAGTAAGAGTAACGGGAAATGGTGTACTCGTACAAATATGGCTTTATTCCGGTTGGACTACATTTCGCAACTCTCGAGGCGATAATTAATTACCTGCTTCGCTGGTCGCTTGGTTTTAAACCTTACATTTCCTCTATTTTTAGGCTCTTAAATATTTACCTTCCTCATCCTTGCTCGAGTAATTTATATATATGGATAGCTCAAACTTGCAGAGAGATTTGTCGAATATAATAACGAATGATAAAACACAATCTTACACACTTTTGTTCACATATTCTATTAACGTTTGAAATAACATTTTAAAATATATCAGTAGCTTAAACTACCCTTGGATGTAGATTTATCAGAAAACCAGTATACAATTTATTAATGATGTAAAATACTTCCCGAATACCCCTTTGAACAAAATCGGTAGAACAGATTTCGAAAAATTTAGATTTTTCAAAAGTCAGTTAACTGTAAGCGACACTTAAATCAAGGATTAAAATCACAACTTGGCTTCGATGTTTGAATGACCATTAGTTATTATTATGTGTTCTGTCTTACGACAGGTCCATTCCTTTTGTCAGTGAACTTACCGAGAACTCCAATTACCCGTGTCCTCTGCCTTCTTTTCAGCTTCTAGAACTTTCGTATTTCCTTTAAGTCATCCCATGTTTGAATCCTCCTCCTTTATAAGCTCTTGACCATATACTACATATACATACGTATATATATATATACATATATAAATACGTATACATATAATAACGTATATACAGATGTACATGTATACTACGTATATATATTAACACATATATACTATTATAATAAAACTACATATATACGTATATATGTAATATATATACATACATACGTATATACATATATAAATACGTATATACATATATAATACGTATATACATATATACATACGTATATAGATGTACATATATACATACGTATATAATTAACTAATATATAATACGTATATATTAACTACATATATACATACTATATATATAAACTACATATTAGTATATATATATATATATATATATATATATATATATATATATATATATATATATATAAAACTACATAATACGTATATATAATATAAACTACATATATATACATACATACATATTCATTTAAACAATCACATTATGATGAGTTTTAAAACATTTTCTTCGGTTTTTAGAAGAAAAACACGTATTTTGAAGCTTAAGCTTAACAAAAATTCTGGGCGGAGGGCAGACCCCCTGGTAGACCGTTCCGGTACCTAAAATTTTAGAAATCAACCACTATATATATATAACCACGTCTTACTACCCGTTCGGGTTATACGCTTATTTACTATCTACAGTAGTGGCTTTGGGGACTAGGGAGATTTTTAATTGAAGTGTACCCGCACTCGCATGGAGGGAGAGTGGTAAGCTACTTAAGAAAACCACCCTCAGTACACCCAACAGAGATTCGAACCTCGACATCCCCGTCATCGGCAGTCTAGTCTAGTGCGAGAGTAGCACGTCAGACCACGTGGCCACCGAAGCGGGTATCTAAATATCAAGTTATAGATTATATCAAATCATTTCAACTTTAGCTACAGGAACAGACAGGCATAGATAATTGATTACAGACAAACGGATGGAGGGACAAATGGGAAAAAATCGCTTTTTTGAGTTCGGAGGTTTATAAAACGCCAAGTTCCACCATAACCTCGTGGTCGGCGATGTTTACGTGTACAATAATCTCTCTATATTTGTCCCAATATTTGAACCGAGTCAGTCAAGCACGCTCTTCCATTTGTTTGAAACGAAACGAAGAGACGTTTCGTTTGTTCCCCGGTAAATTCTCTCCCTGTAGTGTGTGAAGGAGAAGGAAAGAAGATTAAAATGATGATTTCATGGGCAGGAGTAGTAAGGAAGGGTGCAAAGCAATCTTCCCCTCTTGTGCCTTCCATTCTCGGTTCTATTCAGTCTCTTAATAAACCTCCTCAACCCATATCTCCCCCCCCCCCTTTCTCCATGTCTCTTGACGCTATCCTTTAGAAAGGGACAACCAAGAAATGTATTTTTCTTTATATACGTGTCTTTAACGCGCGTGCGCGAGATGAGTAGAAGGTTGACCGTATTTATTTATCTCTAAATGCCCTTGAGCCTTAAAACCTCATAAATAAAAATTGAGAAATTTCGCGTAGTTACAGCCCATACACTCACCCCACCCCCCTCCATCCTCCCAACCCCCGTCTAAGCGTGATAGTTTCATCCTTCCTCCCTCTGTCAAATAAAATGGAGGATATAAGAGAAATAGAAAGCCCGAGATTTATTTTTTTCAGACAGGTATTTAAAAAGGATTATTTTTGTATAAATTAAGTCCTCAACTTTCAACTTTTTTTAGGTTAATTCGTTCACATGGTTTCTACTTTAGTCTAAAAAAAATGGCGTTAGTCGAATGGTGCTTGAATACACTGTTATTATATTTGATCACAGCAAGCTAGTTTCATTTAGAGTAGATAAATATAAAAATGTACGTAACTGTATGAAAACCCCGGGTGTGTCAATACTAAGAAACTCTATTTCGAGTTGAGTTTGAATAAGTTCAAGTAGTAAAGAGCTTTTATTCATTATTTGTATAGGAAATATTTCAAGTAGAATTTTTGTATTAAATAGATTCATGCGTAAACAATAAATAAGAACAAAAACGTTTATTTTTTTGAACTTTTTTTTTTGCTGAAAAAATGTATATTCACACAAATTTGAATTTAAAAATAAGTTTAATATAATATTCAGTTTTTTAGTTAGACAAAAGGAAATATTGAAGGATTATATTTGATATGAAATTATATCTTAAAATTGAATAAAATTAATCAAACTAAGAAAGATTAAACATTTAAGAGTCCTCAAAGATTTCGAGTTTTTTTTATCTTAGAAAGTCGAGTTTGAGCCGCTATTAAAAATATACTCTTAAATCTAATTTATAAGTGCTAGCGCACTTCTAGTAACTATGACAGTCGAATGACCATAAGCACGTTACTAGTATCCCTCATACCCCGTCAAAACGTCAGCCAACAAATTATTATTATTATTTATTATTATTATTATTATTATTATTATTATTATTAGCACCGCGTCTTACTACCCGTTCGGGTTATACGCACTTACGCTAATGTGTAATGGTAGGGTGATTGTGAGATGAAATGAAGGACCTATAGTTTAACGTGGAATCCGAACCACGGTGGTGGCCTGGCATTCCCCACATTCACAAGATGTCTTGTCAGAGGTGAAGGAAGGGTTTGGTAATCAGATAAATCTGTGCCGGGACCGAGGATTGAACCCCGGCCGCCAGCCAATAAATTAACGTCATAGACCTTTTTTCCGCGTCAAATATTCGCTAACCAAAATGATTATTTCCGTTAGAGCTGGGACGTATAACAGCCAACCGTGACACAGCTATTCGAGCTTTGCAAATATTTCCAAACTAATGATGTACATTCTCTTAATTTGTTTGGCGTTTAATCAATTCCAGCAGCGTGGCCATAAACGTATCTATTTTAACTCTACGAACAATTATTTGTTTGTTCTGCGAAATTGAACGTTTTCCCCAAGATATGCAACGACAAGGAATCAATTTGGGGCTGGCATGTAGGCCTATAGGTATGACCAATACATCACGTCACGCCACTGAAAGTTAACTAATTTTATCAGTGAGCGAGTCTATTTCGTCATTATTTTATTAATTTATTTATTTAGTACTAGCTGTGAGTATCCGGTGCCAAACGATAATTTATAGTATATTAATAGGAAGAAAACTTTTTTTATAAAATACAGATTTTTTTGCATTCAACATTGATAAATTTATTATTATTATTATTATTATTATTTTTAGTTGGCCAGAGATAATTTTATTCTGATTTTTTAGTTATTGTTACCACTTTTTAAATACTTATCCTTTACTACTCTTTAGTTATTTTTTTTCTTATCATTATAGTTTTCTATTTTTTGTTACTATTCGTCAGTATATATAATTATCTTATTTTCTTGTGTAAATATACGTATTTGTAAGGTACTTGTGTACTTTTCAGTGCTGGCCTATCATCGGTCTTACAACTGTTAGCTAACACTATAATAAAGTAAATTAAATTATTTTAAAGATATTTATAATACCTATCAAAAGTGGCAGCTGTAGACTTGACGTATGAATACTTGAAAATGGATCTAAGAATTTTCCTAGTGTTCAGCTATCTCTCTTACTATGAAAATAAGACTGTAGCAGTTTTTAGTTGTTTTTTTCCCTGTTTTTATAATAATTAATATTTTTATTTAAGTTTTGCGATGCGGGTTGCATCTTGACACGATGCACCTAAGCTTAATCCCACTTAGACGTCAATGTACTAAGTAGAAAGGTAGGGAATAAAATAATCAGTTCACCCCGAGAAACCTCTTTGTTTCCATGAATATAGGACTTCCCCTCTTCCACTGACGAGTATAAGCACCCGCTTTACTATTTTCGCATGGACAACATAGACTTGCATTTTAAAAATGTTTTCTTTTCCTTGTTTCCTATTCTAGATAAACATTTGCTTTCAAGGAATTTTTTTTTTAATCTACATCCTTTTAAGGAAGATTCCTACAGGACTTTTTTTACATAAACCTAAAAGCCTGAGGTGTAAACTGTTTAAAACATACATTCACACACACACAAAAAAAGTTTTTTGTAATGATGTAGACTATTTTTGGAACTATTTAATAATGTGTGGCTATTGTTTCAATGTTATACTTTGAAAAGCCACCGTGTAAAACGTTAAAACATTAAAATGGGGGGGAGGGGGGCTATCTCTACTTTACGTCACAGATAGGCAACATCCTTAAAGTAGCTTTTTTTTTTATCGCGGTCCGACTAAAATATATTTTTATCCTTCGTTTCGAAGTTCACATGATCTTCCTAAGCGCGTTTGTGTCGTTCAAGACTGTCGAAAGCTATTTCTTTGGTCGGACCCAGTAAACATCCCCAAAGCAATGTTACCAACACACTCGTAACACTAATATCCATTTGAAAAAAAAAATTTAAAGAGAGAGTGAGAGAAAATGGGGGCGCTAGGGGGATACGTTATGTAACACTTTTATCTTCTCGTCCGTTCAAATCCACAGCAATCTCATCTTGACTAAAACTATTTCAATTCCAACAAACTACATATCAAAACTATTTCAACTGAAGCTGATCTAAGTCGGGAGAGACATTTCCAAAGTCCACTTTATTTGTTAATCCACCTCATTGGCCGCATGGTCTAAGGCGTCACTCTCGCAGCAGACTAGACTGCCTATGAATGTGATATCGGGGTTCGTAATCGCGGTTGGATTTAATGAGGGTGGGTTTTACTAAATGGTTTTTCACCCTTCCTTCCTCTAAATTCAACCTTCCTCATCCCTAACCTATTAGCGTAACTATTAGATATGTGTGTGTATAACCTGAAAAGGTATTAAACGAATAAATTAAAGGAAATTCGAATAAACATATTATTATATAAAATGGATGTTAGTCCAATTAGGCTTGTTTGGATTTCAAAATAATTATTTGGAACTAATTTAACGCCCCCCTTTTTTTTAAAAAGTATTTCGCAGAAGTGGGAACGTAATAGATATGCTTTAGTTAATATTAAAAAAAAAATCAGCTTGATAAAACCTCATCTTTTAATTGAAATTAAAACTTTTCTCTTATTTTTCTTAAAGTTTAAAAATGTCCCGAGGCAAATTTTATGTTTCTTTGTTTGAAACCTTTCACGTGGTTTTATAATATTGGGTTGATAAAAGATGGTATCTATAAAATTTTAAAAAACTGATATTCTTTAAAACAAAAATCCTATAAAAAGAAAAAGTAGATTTTTTTTTTCGTCAAGATTTTATTCCGAAGTTATTTAATCTCTCTGTCTTTGGTTTGTGAGAAGAAATGAAAGGGAGAAAAGGGTTCAACAGTCAAAAGGAAGAGACTCCCGTTTGGGTTTTCCTGAAGAGATTTCATTTTTCTTTTTTTTTCCCCTTACTAGTATTTTTCACTCATTTCCTACACCGGATAAAAAAAAAAGCTATGGCAAATCCCAACCATCCTCCACCCCACTGTCCTTCGTAGCAGCAGATAGTTTAACTCAATTCTCAAAGGGTGATAACGTTAGCAAAGGACACACGCACACACACACGCGCACACACACACACACATTTATCCACTTCACTTTGTTTGAAAGCATTTAATGGTTGTTTGTACCGCCAAGACACGTCACCTTAAAGAGACAAAAAAAAAGGGAAGGGGGGGGGGATATGAAAAGGCCAAAAGCATCCAGATTAAATTTTTCTTTGGACTTTTTGTCACGTTGCAGATTTATTTGGAATTAGATTAAAGGGTATGGCCCAACTGTCCCCAAACAAATATTGAACACGAGTAGCCACCGCCATGTTTTATAACAATAATTAGATACATATACTTAATATCTACCTAAACCACCTATATAGCTTATTTATTATTATTATTATTATTATCATCACCACGTCTTACTACCCGTTCGGGCTATACGCACTTATGCTAATGTGTAATGGTAGGGCGATTGTGAGGTGAAATGGAGGACCTACAGTTTAACGTGGGATCCGAACCACGATGGAGGCCTAGCATTCCCCACATTCACAAGTTGTGATTAATACACGTCTTGTCAGAGGTTGAAGGAAGGTTTTGGTAATCAGATAAATCTGTACCGGGACCGAGGGCTGAACCCCGGACTCCAGCACAGAAGTCCGACACCTTACCACCAGGTCCACAGGATTTATATTAATTTGGTGTAAAATATTATAGGGGCGTATTCCCATCCACCAAAATTAATAAGAGTGCATAAAAACATGGTTCTAGAAACGTTTAGTCTTAGTGTTATTAAAAGGTTTTCCTCAAAGATGGATTGGTCTTGAGGGGGGATTCATTGAATTGCCTGCCCGATCACCATGTTTGAACCCAATGAACCTTTAGGAACCTTTAAAAAGTCCATTGTTTACGAAACTCCTGTGTTTGGGGTTTTGGTCCTCACGTAGATCTTCTCATTATTTATTTTTTACTGAAATTTTACGATACTTTTCTTTGTTAAACCTACTAGTAAATTATACTTTATTAAAAAGAATTAATTGTTCATTTTATTATAAGTTTTCGGTGACCTGGTGGTCTAGGGGTAAGGTGTCAGACTTCTGTGCTGGCGGCCGGGGTTCAATCCTCGGTCCTGGCACAGATTTATCTGATTACCAAACCCTTCCTTCACCTCTGACAAGACATCTTGTGAATGTGGGGAATGCCAGGCCTCCACCGTGGTTCGGATTCCACGTTAAACTGTAGGTCCTTCATTTCATCTCACAATCACCCTACTATTACACATTAGCGTAAGTGCGTATAACCCGAATGGGTAGTAAGACGCGGTGCTAAAAACAATATAAGTTTTCATTATTATTTTTTATCATCACGTCTTAATATCTATTAAAGTTATCGGCATCTATGATCTAATGGGGTATGAATGAGGAAGGATGTATTTTAGAGGTAATCTACCCGCATTTGAGTGGAAGGAGAGTGGGAAACCCACTCTCAATAGACCCAACCGGTTTTCGAACTTGGTTATCATCATCATCAGCAGCAGCTCGTTAAAACACGAGAGTGACTCTTTAGACCATTGGACCACTGAAGTGGTTTTTTAGTAAGTAAACTAGTTTAGATATAAATTAAACTTTCCATTGTGTATGATAGATAATACTAAGATTAATATTGTCATAAACATGTGATGAATCGTGGCTATGGGGGGGAGGGAGGGGGATGTTAGGCGTGGGGGTTAGGTGGGTCCTTTGTGAAAATAATCAAAAAGCTGGTTATTACCTGTAGTCAATATTTGACAACCACTAGGTTGGAGAAAATTGTAGAAAAACCTGAACTATTTGTGAGGATTAAAGCGAAAAATTAAAATTAAAATTAAAATCCAACTTGTTTCGGTTGTTAGATAAGGTTAACTTGTTTGCAAATGCGGTGACTAAACCTTTCACCTTGACATTCCCCCGCTTCTGACGTCATCAGGCAGGTATGCGCACATACCTCATAGCGCCCGGACAAGTAACATATATCTGTGGATTATTTGCGAATCATGACTCGACTGGACGCGTCATAAGCCCCTAGCTGCGTGACCCGACGTATGTGAGAGCTTGTTGTCTTGACTCGTGTGTGTGTGTGTGTGTGTGTGTGTGTATGACAGTTTGCATAGTGACCAGGGGAACCAGACCGAATGACTATTTCCGCAAATATAATCGACCTACAGGATGTGAGCAATCTATTGTTTTTTTTCGAGATAGGCGTTAGTCATTAATTTTCCTCAGTATGTATGGCGATGTATATTTTCATTGTCTATTGATCCCCGGAGAGAGAAATAGTGAAATCGTAAAAAAAAATCTAACACTGAAATGTCGATAAATGTCGACATTTCATGACCCCCTGAAACCAAAAAGTTGTTTTCGCGAGGGGAATGCCAGGCCTCCACCGTGGTTCGGATCCCACGTTAAACTGTAGGTCCTCCATTTCTTCTCACAGTCACCCTACCACTACACATTAGCGTAAGTGCGTATAACCCAAACGGGTAGTAAGACGTGGTGCTAATAATAATAATAATAATAATAATAATAATAATAATAATGTTTTCGCGATGTCGTATGTCTGTCTGTTTTAATCTCAGCCTGGAGCCTAAATCATTGGACCAATTCGAATGAAACTTTGTAGCTACGCTTTTCATAAGGTTCCGCCAAGGATATTTGGGAATTAGATAGCTAACCATAAAATTAATAATAATAATCGACTTTAATGGTGAAGTTAAGTCTACCGCCTTTTCTTACTTAACCAACACAATTAAAATTAAGTTTAACAAAAAAGTATTAAAACTAGAGCTAAAATACACTAGGATTACGTAATATGAGAACGCATACATACACACACACACACAAAAGGTGTGACTACGTCTCACACTCCTCAATCTCACGAATGAGCTTCCACACGCAGATTATTTGCGACTTTTCGCTTGAAACCATTCAATTATAATTTCTTCACGTCGTTGGTTAGGGTATTCCATGAACGAGAAGCTGAAACAGTGAAAGAATTTGAGTAATGATTGGAATTATTAAGAGGAATGAAAAAAGATGAGTTTTCTTGTGATCGAGTGTTGAAATTATTATTAGGGTTGAGTGAGCGAATACGTGAAGAAAGGGATTATGGGAATTTGGAAAGTCAATAGTTTCTTTATGATTGTCATCGAGTGTAGAGTTCGTCTCTTATAGTATGGGGAAATATGATCACGTGACCGGAGGTCAAATATAAATCTAACACATGTGTTTTGGAGTCTTTGTAGTCTTTCCGCAAGGTCAGCTGTCAGGTCATTATACACTACATTAAGGCTAGTTTACTGAAAGGCAGGAGGAGAATTTTTTTTTTCCTCAAAATCCACTCTCAATATTTTGATTACATTTTGTATATAGGCACTGTGTAGTGTGGAATATGACAAACAAAATGGCTACTCTTTTACCACGATTAAAGGTACTTTGCATAAGTGGAAATATCTAACTTTGATCATGTATATCCCCGAAACTATTTCAAATATGAAATAAAATAACGGGTGACCTGGTGGTCTAGGGGTAAGGTGTCGGACTTCTGTGCTGGCGGCCGGGGTTCAATCCTTGGTCCCGGCACAGATTTATCTGATTTCCAAACCCTTCCTACACCTCTGACAAGACATCTTGTGAATGTGTGGAATGCCAGGCCACCACCGTGGTTCGGATTCCACGCTAAACTGTAGGTCCTTCATTTCATCTCACAATCACCCTACCATTACACATTAGCGTAAGTGCGTATAACCCAAACGGGTATTAAGACGCTGTGCTAATAATAATAATAATAATAATAATAATAATAATAATAATAATAATAATAATAATAATAATAATAATAATAATTAATAAATAACATTGTAAATTTATAGTGCTATTAAATTTAAAAAACCTGAAATATATTTTAATAAAAACAATAGTTTATCCACTATAAGCAAATATTTATATTTTTTAAGGAGCTCTTTAACAATTGAAAGTGATTTTTATGATCTTTGGTAAAGTGTTTCTGCAACAAAGAATGTTACTTCATTTCACAAATTTTACGAGTTTTTAAGTAAATGTCTCTATTTTAAGAAAATAAATAAAAACACATTTACTTTGAATACGATAATATTAAAGTTTATAAATGTTAAACGGATGATTCGCAATCTATATAATCATTTTTGTTTGACGGTTAATGTAAGAACCTGTCAAAAAAAAGTGATCGAGGTTTCTAAAAAAAAACCCACTTAAACTGTATATTCGAATCTGAATTAAAGAAAACACGTGACTTATGCTATGGCTTACGAAATTACCTTGTGATTTGGACAAAACATTAGTTAGATATGAGCGATCGTTGGACCGGCTACACGGAACCGCTTCGCACCGACGCGGATGAATCTTCGAGAGAACATTGCTCGGTGTGGACCTGTAACCACCTATAACCGCAAATAAATGTTTGAGAGGTACAAGATAAATAATATTATATACAACAACTTATTGAACAACAAATATTCTTCTCCTTAATTATTAGCTAACTTAAAACTTTATTTTTCGTAGACCCGCCTCGGTGGCGTAGTTGGTTAACGCGCTAGTCGTGTTAAGCCCGACTGCTGAGGACGGCGAGATCGAGGTTCGAATCTCGGTCGGGTGGACTGAGGTTTTTTTCCTAAATGGTTTTCCACTCTCCCTCCACGCAAATGCGGGTTCACTTCCTTTAATTCAACCTTCCCAGTTCTTAAATCTATTAACGTAATTAGTAATTAAAGCGTATAACCCGAACGGGTAGTAAGACGCGGTGCTAAATAATAATAATAATAATAATAAAAATATATTTTTCGTACTTAATAGCTAGATTAATTTTATAAGAATAGGTGAAAACCTATGCAAATAAAAATCCAAACTTATTTTGTGATATAACTTGGTATCTAAAGAATATAAAAATAGTTTTCTCTTTTTAGTTACAATAATCCTATGCTTGGTTTAATAAAGTGCGGGTCGGCTCCGTGTAGCAATACCTTTAGGGCTCTTATATGAATATCGTTGAGGCAGTGTGTGTTACACTCCGAGAAATCTGCTATTTCCAGTTGACTCTAGTACAGCAGTTACCTTCATACCCGCGTAAAGCGCCCCTCTACCCCCTTTCTCACACCCATCATTGCTTTACCTACTGGTCTGGTCAGACTTGATAAGTTTCTCCGACTATGGTGGAGACCCGTCCTTTTTAAAGAGAGGTGAGCTCAAATATATTCTCTTGTACAGTCTGTTCTCATATATTATACCACTTTCTTTTATTTGTACTTTAAACACAAGGATTATTAAGAGGGGATTATGGGCGTTGAGAGTTAATCGCAGTAATTTTGTAATTGTTGTGACATTTTAAAATAAAAATAGACAAAATGGAATCAAATATTTATCTAGTAGAAATATAGATTTTAATTTTCCTCAAATGGATAATCTCAACATTTCTCGAATATCAGCTCTCAGTAACAAATATTTTAGCTCAATCGTTAGCCTATCTTCCTGATATGCTAAGGGTCCCTGGATCTATTCCTGGCATGACCGTAAAAGTATCATTATCATTGGTGAAATGCGTATTTCCCCTTTCACAGATGAATTGAAATTCGAGGGGAGGGGGCGATCGGGGTGCTGGATATTGTGTTTGTTCTGTATACAGTATAAGTTAATTTAGTGCACGTTAAATACCTACATACAAAAAATAATACATTTTTCAAGGGTGTCCTAAGATGATAATCTTTTTCTCTTCGTTTAAAAAGTTTGTCATCTAATGCTGACATGCTCATGAAAGATATTCAACACTGATAATGTCACAGTGTGTAGGAAATTAAACTCTATGGTTCTAATGGAGAACTATTTTATTTATTTTACCGAACGAAAAGTCTTACGTAAACTACAAAAACACCTTTTCTTGCATCCCCTTCCATCCCACCTTAGTGACTAAATATATCTTGATAACGATTTTAGAAACTTAGTTTTTTCCTAATGCTCTAATTGAAGTCTTGATAATTCGACATCAGGTAATTTTAATTAAAAAGTAATAAGGCCTGTAACGGATTTATTGGTGTTAGAATCCTGGTAGGGTGTACTGAAAGCTGTTTTTCCTAAATTACTTTCCATTCTAACTCCCCGCAAATGCAGGTATATTTTCTTTAAATTCAACATTACTCATCCCTAAACTAGCAGCATAGGCGTATAACCTGTAAGACCTGGTGCTAAAAAATAAGTCACTGTTACAGAAACAAATTATTTGTTCTGTGCCTTTTCAACTCATCTCTCAAAGATCTATTTAAAAATATATATCTGCCTATAATTGGGAAAATATTGATTTTATAAATTATTATTTAAAATAAAATGTCCTAACCACCGAGTGATGTTTAAATATTCTTATTGACTATTCTGTAAGGTGAAGAGAGCTCTATACTCTTACACAACTCGATTGGACGCACGTGCTATAATTTCTGGCCTAGCATCCATGAAGTAACATTATCGAGAGGTTTCAGTAGAGTGCTGACAATTCATAACAATGTTTAAACTGGTGAGCCCAAAAGTGGCCCATATCGTGGTATAAGAAACCCTTTACTTTTTTGGGCAGCAAGGTATGGCGGGGGCGGGGGCAGGGGGGGGGGATGACAATTCCATCTATCTCGCGGGTGGTCACGCTGCCCGACGCCTTATCAATATAGCGCCCAGGGTCCCATGATCGAGTTCTGTAGGGGCAACGCGTAGTAGCAGTCAATTTGTTCGGTCTGAGTATTCACAACTTAAGCGAGTTCTTCAACGAGCATGGGTTTCCATCCTTCTTCTTCTTCATCATCTTACGACGAACATCACATTTTGTAGCATCCTTTACTATCTACTATTAAACCAAAATTCACAAACCTGCATATTATTTGGAACCCACACAACTACCTTGTCTGTAACCTTACCCCTCCCACAAGCCATCTTGACAGAGAGCCCATGGGGGAGGGTCATGACAAAAAGTTGTTCATTTTTAAGAGTCCTATAACTTTACAACAATAAGTTATCTATAATCTCAAAATAGTTGCATCGATATGATCATAATGGTTAATTTTTACTTTTATGAGGTAATTTCACTTTCATGGGGAAAAAAAGATGCGCCCGTTTGTTTGTAATATGTTTATGTTTTCATTAAAATTAGCGTGAATTTCATTAGTTGCACAATACCAATAACTTTACCAGTGTGCTTTTTTTTAATTTTGTGGATCATTCATTTATAGTCTTCTGCATTTATTGCAATTAAACCACATTGTTAGCGGTGAGCCAGCTCGCTTATTCGTTTATGTGACCAATTTCACGCTGATTTAATCATCCGTTTCATATTACAAAAAACGCTCGACCATATTAGCGCTTTAATGAACATGAAAACCTTTTTGGTTTTATGTCCTGACTTTGGTGATACGGTGAGGTTCTCGGTTAGGTCTCTTTGTGCTTGGGGTAAGAAGGAAGCTACTGGCAACATGGACGAACAAGCGTTGCAAAGTTTTGTCTTTCATTTAAGGGGAGTTTGACCACACGATAACAAGAAAATGACAAAGCGGTTTCCCCAGTAGCAACTATGCAGTTACCTCAGATATGATACCAAGTGTAGTTCTGTGCAAGAAGGCAATCCGTCCTTTTTTTGTGCAAATTTTTTTTAAGTGACTATTATAATAACACAGATTATAGCAGTGTGATAGTACCGGGATCTATTTTTTTTTCCATCAGCGTTTTACTACTTTTCTGTCACTAGAATAACCTTATTTTAAGGATTACCTTGCTGGGGGTCCGGGGTTCAATCCCCAGTCCCGGTACAGATTTATCTGATTACCAAACCCTTCCTTTACCTCTGACAAGACATCTTGTGAATGTGGGGAATGCCTGGCCTCCACCGTGGTTCGGATTCCACGTTAAACTGTAGGTCCTTCATTTCATCTCACAATCACCCTACCATTACACATTAGCGTAAGTGCGTATAACCCGAACGGGCAGTAAGACGCGGTGCTAATAATAATAATAATAATAATAATAATAATAATAATAATAATAATAATAATATAGTCAGTTAAGACCTTATATGGAAAGATATTTTATTTATTATAGCTGGATTTAAATATTCAATAATAATTTAAATAGTGAATCCATCCCATCTAAATCAATGGGATTTATGTTTTTTTGCCCCAATTTTGGAAGGAATGAAAATTTCGAATGGACTTTTTATCTTACTATAATCCTACAATACATTAGGGTTCCGTTAAGAAAAAAGACCTTCAAAGCCCTCCCTACTAAAATCGTACTCGCGCTTAATCCATCAGCAACTAAGCTTTCGTACTTTCAATATTTGTACAAGCTTTGTGCTTTGTGCTTTGTGCTTTGTGCTTTGTGATCTCTCGGTAGTGCTTAGTTCTTTCGCTCGAACGGTAAACTGCGCGCACAGGTTTGTGTTTTGAGAGTATTTTCAGAGCTCGAGAGAGACTGTGTATGTGTATGTGTATATAGAGTTGATACTCCCATGTTGACAAATGTTTAATTAAATAACCAGGCCACGTGTTTTCTCTCCCCAACCCTCTCGGCTCATCATCGAGAGGGAGTGTCTGGTTGCCATAGTTACCGTCTGGGAGGCAATGGGTGACGTCACTTTGGGACCGAATAACACTCGTTTGGCTTCCCCTTGGCTATAATAGAGAGTTCGAAAGGAAATTATTGTTTGTATTTTTTTGCCAGGGAAAATAATAATAGCTTTTTTTTTCTAACCAGTGGAACCTACTATCTTAAAACTCATAATATATCAGTACACGACTTACAAACTATCTAGTTTGTGACATTATGGGCAACAGTAAGGAACTATCCTTAGCACATATACATTTACTTATAAGTCATTCACGAGCTAAGTTTACCTGGATGACAGCTCGAAATGTTACTAAAAGTAATCCCCTAATATATCACTACGCCAAAAGCTGACATCTTATCACTTTGGATGAATGTAATGAAAACAGATGGTAATATATTAATTTGATAGTTAACCACAGTAATTTAGACCAATATTATTTATATATTTATTTGAGGACGGACACAGTTTATTTATAATTTTATTCCACTTTAAAAAATATTCACACCACTTTCACAAAAACTTATAACGAACATAGCTTCAAAATGGCGACTGACGAGTTTAAACCATATGATTGAACATAACGGTAGACAAGTTTTTTACAATGATGCAGACACGCAGTTGATGAAAATATTTTATTCAGTTAAATATTTCAAAATACGATAAAATAATCATAAAAACCTTTATTGTATGTAAGAAAAATAACAATTTTTTTCTCTTTTCCAAATAAATACGATGCCTGTATTAAAAGGTATTGATGTGTGCACTATATTACACAAAATCAATAACGTTCCATAACGAAGAATAAGTACTTTTAATTATGTTTAAAATATTGTTTCGAGTTTGATAAAAAGAAATTATTTAAAAAAATGAAATAGTATAGTTTACGTTATTTTTAACGTAATATATAATAGGTAATTAAAGATCTTTACATTTATAACAAAACAGTGAGTGATATTTTACAAGTGTTGGCAACCCAAAACCTAAACATATGATTTTAAAACTGTCATCGAGGTAAAAACCTATCGTGAACGGACTTTATTTGAAAACAGGACAAATACATGTAAAAAAAAAGTCTAGTCAGATTAATTATTTTTTTCCTATTCCAAATCTCGAATCAGAATCTTTAAAGAAAAAAAAAATATATTATGAATATAAGAAGAAATAAAAATTGAATAAAATAATATAAAATAGAAATAGTAAATAAATGTTAGTTAGTTTTGTTGTTAAAATGCATTCATTAACACATACAACCTGCTTAGGTGGCCATATGGTATAAGGTGTCTATCTTGAAAAAATAACACAACTAGTCTGGTAATGACATCGACATCACTGTTATTATCTAGGTTGGGTGTACAGGGGGTGTTTATTTCTAAATGCTTTTCCACTCTCCCTCCACGCAAATGCTGATTAACCTACTCTAGATTCAACCATTCTCGTCTCTAGCTCATTAGCGTAATTAGCTCATATTTGTATAACCTGGGTGACCTGGTGGTCTAGGGATAAGGTGTCAGACTTCTGTGCTGGCGGCTGGGGTTCAATCCTCGGTCCCGGCACAGATTTATCTGATTTCCAAACCCTTCCTACACCTCTGACAAGACATCTTGTGAATGTGTGGAATGCCAGGCCACCACCGTGGTTCGGATTCCACGTTAAACTGTAGGTCCTTCATTTCATCTCACAATCACCCTACCATTACACATTAGCGTAAGTGCGTATAACCCGAACGGGTAGTAAGACGCGGTGCTAATAATAATAATAATAATAATAATAATGTATAACCTGAACGGTTAGTAAGATGCGGTGCTAAAAAAAAGTATCTTATATCCATACCATTAGTTAAATGTTAAATTAACGTTATAGGGTCTGGTTGATGAATTTGTCTTGTAATTAGGTTGTAGCAAGTCACCAATAAACAATATGAAATCTCAAAACTAAATTCCTATTCAAAATTTGGAAAAAAAAATCGTTTTAGGTTTTTTTATTTTTAGAATCTCAAATTTGATATTTTCTCGAATCCTTAAAATTTCCTAAAGGGTTCAACGGCTCTGAAAATCTGATAACTAGTAAATTAGTACCTTCGTCAATATCAACCAGAATCGAACCAAGGTTTAGCTATATTTTTGGTTAGGACTAGTATGGGCTTGTGTGTTCCAAAAATGTTTAAAAGGAAGGGCAATTGTTCGTTGTCTATGATATGATTTTGGTAGAAAGAAACTTTTAGAAAATACATTTTTTTTGGTGGCCAAAATTGAAAACATTTTATATGATTGTATTTTTTTTAGCACCGCGTCTTACTACCCATTCTGTTTACACGCTTATGTACTAATTACGCTAATGGTTTTAAGGATGAGGAAGGTTATATTCATATGAAATGTACCCGCATTTGTGTGAAGGTAAAATGGGAAACCATTTCGGAGAAACCATCTTTAGTACACCTGACCGAGATTCCAACCTAGATCTCCCTGCCAAGTGCAGTATAGTCTATTGCGAGAGCAGTACCTTAGACTATGCGACCACCGAAGTGAGTATATGAGACTTTTACTAGTACTATTCTATAGGCATACTTACCGGCTATCCTACCTAAACGAGACCCGACATGTTGTCGGATTGTAACAGAAACAAGAGAAGTGACTGGAATCGAAACAAATAGACTCTAATTGGAGGTGCAAAATATATATTATATGAAATTAGTATTAGTGATTAATCCATAATATTATAAATTATGGAATAAATTACAAAACTTATTATTTTATTCATCTAAACAGAACAAAGTATTTTAAATTTAATTAGATGCAACTTTTATAGCATACTATATTATAATGAAATGCTATATTTAGAGCAACACACTGTACTGAGCAGAAATGTGGACCCTTAAGAAGATCATATGGACAGACAGGGGAGGGGGACAGATGAACAAGTCCTAAGAAGAGCGGGTGATTAAAAGATAACCATTTTGGATTTGGTTCTTTGGTACAGAACCAACTGGACCAGACACGTCCTTAGGAGGAACTCTCTTCTGCACGACAACATAGAGGGAAAGGTTGAGGAAGGAAAAGGAGCTTAGGAAGGAGGAGGATACAAATATAGGATGACTTGAAGGAAAGAAGAAAACTCTGGGAGTTGAAGGAGGGTGTAGACGACAGAGTGCATTTGCGGTCCGAGTTCACTGATAAAAGGAACGGACCTGTCGTGAGACAGAACACATAATAATAATAATAATAATAATAATAATAGTACGCAAAATTAAAAAGTCACTGGTTAAAAGATTGATGAATGAAGTTTGGTTACTCAGTTTTTCTTCTCTTCCTTAGGGCGAAATCTCGCTAATAGCATCCGTTATATATACAGAGTACTTGGAAACTCAAAGCCCAAACTGTACATATAGTTTGTTTGAACCAAAGGTAATACAAAATCCCTATATACTTAAATCCAGCAAACTATGCTAATACCATTAAATTGTGTCCAAAGTTTCAGCGTACAGCACCGGGAGAGCAAAGCTGTACGAGCATGCACGTACAACAGGTTGCATAGGAGTTAGGCTCGTGGCACTACACACCTTGACATCTTGGAGCACGGCGGTATAACATACCACAATCAATATTAAACAACACACCAGTCCATCAAGAAATGGGAACACGTTCTGACGGTCCTACATCACAGAAAGTGTTTGCCATTATTATATGTGTAGTACCTCGCGCCTAACTCCTATGCAATTACGTATGAATAGGTGAAAATATGGGAGCTTTTAGAGCCTTTATCTCTGAGGATCGGGATGTAGATTCAGCATCCTTTTGTCAATGTTGGTTGCACTGGATTCATTTTTATAATACTCTCTAAAATATATCTTTATTTTTTTGGCAACCGACAAACACGTGTTTGTAAGGTTTATCACAGTTAGCTTAAGGTGTTCGGCTTTATATTGGTTCCGAGATGAGGGAAGAGGTTATGTATGGGTCGTGTTATGTGTTATTCCCCTAGAAATTTGATCTAGAAAACGAATTACTGGATATAAAAATATAAAATCCATTGAAGTTCATCCATAGTGACAAATTAGCTCTGAACATTCTCGCTTCGATAAATGCTACCTACCATTGTTACCTCCGCGAGCAACTTTATTTATGAAACTAAAAAAAAACTGACAGCACTACACCAACAACAAAGAGAGAGATCACAACTATAAACCACTTGTTGTGAAGGGAACTTTTTTTTTTTGTATGAGGTACAATATTTAAAGCGCAGACCTTTTCTTTCTTCGAGATCTTTCCAAAGAAGGTATGATGTGGGAAGGTAAAGGTTTTCTCCTTTGTAATGTAGATCAGTGGCGGGATGTGGTTTATAAAGTTTGATGCTACAAAGGTTTGAGAGAAATTTGGAGGAGGGAAATGGCTTTGAATGGAAAATAACGTAGTTCTTTGCATATACTTATTACTTCTAGACTACGTAGAAAAAAAAAACTAAAGCCAAACGGGATCAACAAGTAGGGCATGCAAATGTGTGGTGGTGAATTGGGCATCTGTTATGTGAGAAATTTGTGAATTGGGCACCGTCGATTACACTAGAAGGAATTGTTTTTGCATTTTCTGAATTGACTGATTATATCAAGCACACGAGAATTTCTTTAGAGCGATAACGAAAGGCCCTATTAATTTTCCCGGAAAAGTTATCTTCAAATACCTTCCAGGGTTATTTTACATGCCATAATCGACATATGACCAACGACTTTACTTTCACCTCCGAAGGAAGTTGTGCTACATATTTTTATCGCTCAAGAAAAATCCGTTGAACTCGGCTGGGTTTGAACCCACGAACATCATCGGGTAGTGAGGTGAGCACTTTACCCCAAGATTACCAAGGTCAACTAAGAAATTGTAACCAGGTAGATTGGGTACTTCATAGAAGGCAGAATCAAATAGTAGAATATTAATTGGAAATGAATACCATGAATCGCCAGCAGAATACAGTGACTGTAGTTCAGCCATTCAGCTGGACGTTTAGCTTCTCTTTGCAGTATGTCCGAGGTAAAATTAGTTTATGGTGAGACTGGGAGATGGGCTAGGCTATCAATCTGTGGGGAAATTGTTGTTCATGGTAGCAATTCTCAGTCTACCTATAATACATCCACGATGACCTAAGTTTACTTGGATGACGGCTCAAAAATGTTACTAGAAATATTCCATAATATATCACTACGCCAACAGCCGACATATATCACTTTGAATAACTGTAATGAAAACGTTTGGTAATGTATGAATTTGATAGACACAATAATTCAGAGCATTATTATTTATATATTTATTTGAGGTCGGACACAAAGCTTATTTATCGTTCTATTCCACTTAAAAAAATTGTTATTAACAGCACTTCTACAAAATGGCGACCGATGAATTTAATTTAAACCATGTGATTGAACGTGACGGAAACAAATTTTTTTTTACAATGATGCACCCACCCAGTGGATAAAAATATTTTACTCAGTTAAATATTTCGAAATACGATAAAATATTAGAAAATAATTTATTATATATATATAAATGTCGGGTATTTTCTATTTTCGTGTAAATTCGATGTCTGCATTAAAAGGTATTAATATATGCGCTATATTACACATCCTTGATAGCATTCCAAAACGGAGAATAAGTACTTTAAACTATGTTTAAAATATTGTTTCAGATTGGGTAAAAAGAAATTATTGACAGTAATGAAATAGTTTAAGAAAACTTAAGTTTACGTTTTTTTTTAAATGTAAAATAGAACATGTAACTAAAAAACTTAACATGTATAACAAAACAGTGATCTTTTACAAGTGTGGCGACCCAAAACCGAAACACATGCTTTTTGAACTGTCATCCAGGTAGAAACCTATTATGAACAAACTTTACGTCTTATGCAGTAAGTAACACTTTTGACCTTAGTGACGTTACAGCCATAGGAAATGTTTGATAAAGTCTAGCTGACATACCTAACTATATCTGTCCGCTACACTAACATAATATTATTTCGATAGAAAATGCCGCTAATCGAGTCTACACCTGCAAAAACTATATATATCAACACGGTGATATCAAAATTTCTTGAATTTAATAACTTTTTATAATCATTTAAAAGGTTTGTTAGATAATGTCACCATGCTCATGACAGATAGGGACTGTTGATATCAAAATGTGAAGAAAATTAAACTCTATGTTTTAACTGAAGTAATATTTGATCTATTTTTTTAAAAAAAAAAAAATAGTTTTGCCATAAAAACTGAAAAAAAAAGTCTTTTACTCGCGTCCCCTTCCATCCTACTTTAAGCTTCGGTTTTTTTTCGTGATGTTTGTCAGTAAATTAAAACATTATTTTTAAATATAGCTAAGCCCCATCAAGGCTTTTAGTTGAATTTAGTGAAGTATTCTATGGTAAAATAGTAAATAATGGTTTTAACAAAATACATAGTAAAATTTGGCGTAATGTGTGATTACTAAATTTCTTATGTTTCTATTTATATGACACATTATAAAGCCATTAACGACCCATTTTGGGATGAAGCTTGTGAATATAATTGTATTAGAGTTTTCCAACTTTATTAACAACTGTTAATGAACTGCTTACCCAGCCAAACTTGGTCGGGAACTAAAAAAGGGTAGATTTATTAATTATTTGAAAATAATTAACTCGGTGGCCACATGGTTAAAGGGGTTAATCTTGTGTCGGACTAGACTGCCGATGACAGTGAGATTGGGATTCGAATCTCGTTTGAGTGTACTGAGGGTGGTTTTAAAATCTACCTTCACGCAAATTCGGGTACACTTTTTACAAATTCAATATTTTTCATCCCTAACTCACTAGCGTAATTATTACAATTAGTAAGAAGCAATGCTAAAAATAAAATTTTATCCAAAGACCAACTTTTGGTATACGTTAGAGAAGGCTGTAATGGAAAGCTTTTGGACATTTATATACAAATCGGCGACCTGTTGGTCTAGGGGTAAGGTGTCAGACTTCTATGCTGGCGGCCGGGGTTCAATCCTTGGTCTGGCAAATATTTATCTGATTACCAAACCCTTCATACACCTCTGACAAGACATCTTGTGAATGTGTGGAATGTCAGGCCTCCACCGTGGTTCGGATCCCGTTAAACTGTAGGTCCTCCATTTCATCTCACAATCACCCTTACCATTACACATTAGCGTAAGTGCGTATAACCCGAACGGGTAGTAAGACGCGGTGCTAATAATAATAATATATACAAATCAGATCAATTATTTCTTACAAATTTGGTATCTCTTTTTTTTTTCACAAAATTGATCCCCATTTTGACTAATTTTTTTTGTTATGAATTCTTTGAAACATGTGACCCCTGATATAAACAAAACTAAACTAATGTTTACTCACTTCGATGATCATATGATCTACGGCGCTACTTTCACAGTAGACTAGACTTCTGATGATAGGGAGATCGGGGTTCGAATCTTTATTGGGTTTATTGATGGAGGTTTTACACTTTCCCTTCACGCAAATGCATGTTACACTTCCTCTAAATATAACCTTACTAATCCCTAAAGCCATTAGCGAAATTAGTACATAAGCGTATAACCCGAACGGGAAGTAATATGTGGTGCTAAAAAAACTAATATTTGTTGAATATATTTTCTCTAATTAGAATAAAAACTATAAATGGAAACCAATGTACTATTTCGACAAGAAAACAGCATATTATTCAAGTTAAAAAAAATAGAAATCTTTATAGACAGTGAAATCAGTTATTCAACAGAAAAAGACATATCTAATATTTATATCAGCGAAGAATAAATTATATATTTTACATTACCACCAAGGGCTAAAACATAAATGGTTAGTTTAAAGCGAGCAAAGTTATTTTGAGCAATAAGAAGAAGAAAAAATATCAAAATTTCCTCATCAGAGAATAAAAAAAAAGCAAAACATTTCTCTTATTTCAGCGAAACTCTGTAGACTGAAAACTCCCCTCCCTCCCACCTTTTTCAAACCATCATTGTTATTTTAAGTGTTTCTTCTTGCTATCCGTATTAGGCAGACTAAGCTGTAAAAGAAACTAATTCAAACATTTTAAACACTATGTAGCTAATAAATGGATGGGTTTTTTTTTTACCACAGGGTCAGGGTCAAAAGGTTATAACCAGATCAAAGACAAAATCTTTTGAAAAACTAATTATTTCATTGGGTGACCTGGCGGTCTAGGGGTAAGGTGTCAAGACTTCTGTCTTGAGGGTCCGGGGCTCAATCCTCGGTCCCGACATATATTTATCTGATTGCCCAAACACTTCCTTCACCTCTGACAAGACGTGTATCAATCACAACTTGTGAATGTGGGGAATGCCAGGCCTCCACCGTGGTTCGGATTCCACGTTAAACTGTAGGTCCTCCTTTTCATCTCACAATCACTCTACCATTACACATTAGCGTAAGTGTGTATAACTCGAACGGATAGTAAGACGCGATGCTGCTAATAATAATGATATTTATTTAGGTCAATTTGTAGCTAATTTGAAATTAATGACATAACCAGGGTGAGTAGTAATTGGTGGATATGTACAGTACAGGCCTACCATATGATTAGTTGGGTAAATATATATTTTAAAACTTGTTATATAAACTTTTGTAGCTGTCAAATCTTCCTAATTGAATCTGACTCTTGATTTTTTTTTTCAAGTAGCACTTGTGTCTCCCTACCCATTCGGGATATGCATTAATATGTCAGGAATAAGGAAGGTTGAATTTAGAGGAGATGTACCCGCAATTACGTAGAGGGAGAGTTGAAAACCATTTAGGGAAAAACACTCTTCGTACATATAAACGTAACTAAAGCCCACATCTCCCTGTCATCGGCAGTCATGTCTATTGCCAAAAAAACACTCTTTGGAAAAATTACGTTTCTTCTCCCCCTCCCCCCATACCTTTTGAGAAAAACGACATTAAATTTAGAAAAGTTTGTTGTGGCAACGCTGTATCTGAAACTTGTATTAAACGTTCACATTAGTTCACAGTAGGTGTTCTAAGTTTTATTCTCTCATGAGGCTATTAATAGATCCAAATGGCGTATGGATTTGGTGTGCATGCGGCGACTACTGTGGGTACACCAGTGCTTTGAGGTAGTGATGGGCGCAATCAAGTAATTCTAAAAATCGAGTAAAAATTACTCGAGGAGTAATTTTAGCGAATCATCTACTAATCGAATCGTCCCGTGGCATTCGGCTGGACAACATTACTCGGTAGTCTTGCAATAGGATTCGAAACTTAAGTAGTAACAAGTCAATAATTTCTTCCTGTTGTAGTCAGTCAACACCGACAATGACCTCCACGTTCTTATTTTCATTTTTCACTTTGCATGCAGTCAATATGAGTAAAAAAAAATCAGGTAACTTTCATCGAGTACTTTTAAAAATAATTGGAAAAGTGATACGCCTAGTTAGAATGCTTTTCGATTGTTTACCTTACATCTGTGATTATTTTGTATAAAAAATGCACGTGGAACATTTATACCATAAAAGGTCATTTTTGCGTAGCAGCAGAAACTGTTGGTGAAAAATGAGCTCTACGCCAACAGCTGACATCTATCACTTTGGATGACTGTAATGAAAACGGGTGGTAATACATTAATCTAATAGTTAACCACAGTAATTTAGGCCAATATTATTTATATATTTATTTGAGGTCGGACACAAAGTTTATTTATCGTTTTATTCCTCTTTAAAAATATATTATCACCACTTTCACAAAAACTTCTGACGAACATAACGTAAAAATGGCGACTGACGAGTTTAAACCATATGGTTGAACATGATGGTAAAAAAGTTTTTTACAATGATGCGCCCACACAGTTGATGAAAATATTTTATTCAGTTAAATATTTCAAAATAAGATAAAATAATCATAAAATCATTTATTGTATATAAAAAAATGACAAGAATGTTCTCTCTTCCAAGTAAATACGATGTCTGTATTAAAAGATATTGATGTGTGCACTATATTACACAAAATCAATAACGTTCCAAAACGAAAAATGAGTACTTTTAATTATGTTTAAAATATGGTTTCGATAAAATCACTATCGTGATAAGTAGATAGGCGTATGGCTCGAAAGGGTATTAAGACGTAGTGCTAAAAAAAACTACTTTTTCTAGACGTCAGATAAGGCTCTTCCCAGCCTGTTGTGATTTTTAGTAACTTTTCCATTTAATAAACTTTCCCAACCCCCCATCCTATCTACGCCCTCTCTCTCTATCTCTCAAACACACACAACACACATTCTATTAAAGGTGGAAACATTGCGGTGAGGGGGTGAACTGCAATATTTTATTGTTTTCCGTCCCATTTTGCCTCAATCTCTTTTTATTTTCCAGCCGTTCTCTTAACCGCTCTGGTAAATCAATGGAACGGAATTAAATCTCTTCAGCCTTTCCTCGACTTTTTGTGTGGTCTCATGTTTCGATTGGTTAATTAAACTGACCAACTCCATTTTTAAATCGAACTCGGTACGACTATGGATGTAATATTATTTAGAATTCAACGCTTGATTTAAAATAAATGTGTTACGGTACAATCATATAATAAATAATAGTTTGTGGCTACATTTTCAAAAACTAGTGATCAGTAAACTAACCCTAATTTGAAATCTAAAATCAAACTTAAAAATCACCTCTAGTTATAGTCATATAATATGAAGGATACAAGAGAAAGAAGGGGCAATTAAAAATGCATCCTAAATAGAGTTAGTGCTGCCATCTCTTGGACAAACATTGAACTAGTTCTGCCATCTGTTAGACAATCATTGAGTTAGTGCTGCCATCTGTTAGATAATCACGAAACCTTTCTAATGCTCTTTAGATTATGATTAAAATAGGTCTTTGTCATGTTTAAATTAATTTAAAAATATTATTTCTGGGGCTCTTTTGGAATTTGAGATTTAAAAGTTGCTGTCCTGGAAAATATATGTAATATGACTTTCCTCCTATTTCCCTTGTATTCTAGAAAATCCATTAAATTGTTTCAGCTGTAGCCTCAGGAACAGACTTACATTGAGTCAGACACAATTTAAATTCCTACTTTTTGGGTTCGGGGGCCACAAAAAGTAAAATTACACGATAATTTCGAGATAGAGAATTCTCGATACTCAAGAATACAGTAATTTCCCTATATGAGAAAGTAACTGATTGAATTATTGGTTTGAAATTTAAATACTAATTTAACAAGTTTTTATTACCCGTTCGGATTATACTTAGACATTACTAACGGTAGTAGAATGAGGATGAGTAAGGTAGAATTTTAGTGGAAATGTACCAGAATGTTCTTGAAAGAAAATTGGAAAACTATTTAGGGATAACTACTCTTACGACATTTTACTGGGATTTAAATCTCAACCTTTCCTTTATTGGCAGTCCAGTCCAACACGAAAGTGACGCCTGAGACTATACAACCACCGATGTGGGATAAATAATCTTGTATATATTTTATTATTTAAAGTATAGAATAAATATCCAACGAATTAATTTAAATAGATTTAAAAAAAATAGTTTTCTGAAATAAATAGCTATTTGGTAAACTTAACACACCCGCATGGGTGGACACGAGGATTCAGTGTCAGGCTCATCTAATCTGGTTTGCTGGTGACGTGGTGGAAGGTTAAAGGGGGGGGGACGCACCCAACTGAGATTCGAACCAAATTCTCGACCTTCCACGAGTCATTTCAGTATATCACGCTCGTGGTCAGCTATCTCGATCTATAGATAGGTAAGGTGAAAAAAAAACAGACTTGGGGGTGGGTTAAAACTTTGTAGGTTATTTAACGAAATTTGTGATTCGTTGTGTTTCTTTGTGTTTGGTTCATCAAGGTCTTGTTTCACGATGATTGTATACATCTATGTGAACTAGTGGCCTTGTAGTTAAAATAGTCGATCAGAAATTATTCTTCAAGTGGGTTGGGTTATGACGTTTACTGCCAGGTGGTTCCACCAGTTAGAGGACAAATAGGGGAGGAGAATAATACAAATTACAATTCAATGTGTTGTGACCTCCCCTTATTAAATGACATTATTCGATTCACAAATATCCATTCTACGCCCATATAACAGCTACCTCTCGTTTCACGTTAATTTAACTCTTAATTTTTTTCATTTGTTTGAAGTATTTAACGTGCACTTTCTGAACCTACTGATTATATCAGCACATGAGAATTTCTATGAGCGAGAGCGAAAGGAACTATAATTTTGTCAGGTAATATATTTTCACATACCTTCCAGGGTTCTTTTAAAATCTACAATCTACATGGGACCGATGGCTTTACTTACACTCCGAAGGAAGTTGCGCTACGGATTTTTTTTTATCTCTTAGTGGAAAATATACGTTGACCTCATCTGGGTTTGAACTCATGAATATGGGATCCTGAGGCGAGCACTTTACTCAAAGACCATCGAGGTCGACCTTTAGCACTTATGATAAACTAAAATGTGTGGCTTTTTTTTTTTACTTTTAAGACTGGAAAATGTCAACTTTTAAACTATATTTACAAATATTTATATGTACAGGGTAATAGAAAATATTTATATGTTCATTCCAGTAAACACCAAACTCGTGTATTGTTAGAAGGTTTGATTAATATTTAACCTAAGAGCAACATCTCAGATTTAAAAAAAGCTTGTAGATTGTTAAATCTCCCATGTGTTTTTTTTTTGTAAACATATTATTTTCTAATTTATTACAAGTTAATGTGAATTATCTGTTTTCACAAAGCTAAGAGTCCACAAATTTACATGTCCCTGTTAGGTAACAGGTCGACATGACTTTTCGGACGATAAAGAAGCTTTTACCAGCGAGTAGAGGCGTAAGGAACGGAAGAGGGGGAGGGGAGAGAGATAGGGGGTTGAGTACGATGTCGAAAGATTAATAGGTTGTTGAGAACAATAGTGAGAGAGATAGAAACAAGCGATGAAATATTAGGGGACAAGGAGGAGAATGGTCGAAAGAGTGGAACGCCAAAACTAGGGAGGTCCATTTGAGGAGGATGGAGGACCAAGTCGCCGTAGGACGAGGAAAGAGGAAGATGTGTTTTCCTCTCTCTACTTCCTCGTTGTAGGTAAAACAAAGAGACGTCAGGAGAAGAAGGAAGTAAGGTGATGAAAGAGGTTGAGGAACGGACGAGAGGTTGGGGTGGGTGGATGAGAGTTAAAAAAAAGCTACATTCATTCCAGCTTATTTTTAAAAATAATCTGGAATGCAACAGTAGCCTCATGGCTTCTTTGGTGCTGACTGACAGCTGACGGCTTTGAAAAGCTACCAGCCCAAATTATGTATCCCTACGCCGAACCATATTATCTGCAAAAACATGTGTTTAGCATCTGTCACTTCTAACAGTCAACATTTAGCTACTATACCTAAATGTTGACTGTCAGAAGTCAGCTGTGAGCTTGTCAGTCAGAACCAAAGAAGCCACGGGGCTACTGTAGCTTTATTTGAGAACTCTGACTTGCCTGACTATTTTTTCTCTTTTTCTCTCTTTTTCTCTCTTTTTCTCTCTTTCACTAGCTTTCTCTTTATTCCTTCATTTATTTATTTTACTTTCAAAGGGATTTGGTTCGTATTTGCTCTAACTTTTTATTGTTTATTCTACTACTGTTTCTTTACTTGCTTTGGCATCCAGTCACCCGCATCGGTGGCCGCATGGTCTAAGGCATCACTATCGCAATAGACTAGATCGGGAAATCGGGGTTCGAATCCTGGTCGGGTGTACTTATTAGGGTGGTTTTTTTTGTCCTAAATTGTTTTTGACTATTCATCCACGTAAACACGTGTACACATCCTGACATTCTAAGGAAGTTCGTACATTTGCGTACAACCTGAATGGGTAGTATAACATGGTGCAAAAAAAACTATTCAGATTCAGATAAGAACATTTTTTGGCAGCTATAAAAGTTTACAAAATATTTTTTTAAATATTAAATATCCAAGTCTTGTGATCTTCAGCTGTTACTTTTGATGGATATTATCGATACATTAATAACAATAATAGTGAAGTAAAATGTTATCAAATAGTAAACCATTGTAGTGATGGCTGCAGATTATCGCACTAAATTGTATTAAAAACTTTCTATAGGGAAAAGATCTATAAAATGAGGCTTCCCTCAACTTTTCTAGCCAAAGGTTTACTCGGCAAGTGATTAAACTTCCATAGATTTTGAGCTTTAGGTGTTTAATTTAGAGCAAAGCGTATTCCACCCCACCCCCTTCATCACAAGGTCGTCGGAGAAGACTTGAGAAGATCAATTGGACAGACAGGGTGACAAATAAAGAAGTCCTAAGCAGAGTGGGTGAGAAGAGAACAATTTCGAATGTGATTCTACGGTACAAAGCAAACTGGATCGTACACATCCTTAGGAGGAACTGTCTTCTGTACGACGTCATAAAAGGAAAGGTTGAAGGAAAGAGGATATGGGATAACTTGAAGGAAAGGAAAAAAACTCAGAGCTGAAGGAGGCAAAGGACAGAGCTCATTGGCGGTCTAAGTTCACCGAGAAGAGGAATGGACCTGCCGTAAGACAGAACACTAAATAAAAATAATCTGAAATTAAATGTTAAGTAGCATTAGTGAAATAAATGGTAGGACACAATCGTACAAACTTTTTCATATACTTTTAAATCTTTGAATAAAAACAAAAACTCCTAACGGCCGTCTTTAGTTAGCGAAGCTAGTTCTAACATAACCTGATATGTTGTGTCATATGGTCAGCACAATGTTTCCTCCAGCCGTTAATCTTAGTTTTCTAGACTAGAGCTTTTAGTTATTTATTCTAGTAGTTCCTCATTCGTCTTCACGAGGCTGTGTTAACCCCGGTATAGACCCACACTGTTTCACAGAAAAAACTGAAAGCGCTGGGGATCGAACCCGGGTCCTTTGGATCTTAGACTGTAGCTTTTATCCCACTATAGGTTTTAACAAAGCTTTAAAAAAAATATTGTCAGTAAACTACACTTAAATAAGATTACCTAAGAAAAATAAACATAATATATTTTTATTCTTATTAAAAATTCTTCAGGTAGAAATTTTAAAACAAAAATGGTAGGGTCTTTTATGGGAAATTTTTGAATTTTCGAAAAAATTTGTTTAAACCACTATTGTTAATTTCTAAACTATAATCAAAATCATCCGTGGGATATGACCATATACCATCTAAATATCAAATTTGAATGAAATCTATAAAACCGTTTATGCTGTATTGTCAAGAATGGAGAGCGGATAGATGGATGGAAATATTGTAAGAACCACTTATTTGAGTTCAGGGTCACGTAAAGGTCAATATCCATAATAGCATAAAGATAAAAAAAAAGTCTAATTACAATACCTTCTTTATATGAGAAAGTAAAACATTACTTCATTTTATTGGTAATTAAGCTTGATTTGTAGCGTGTATTGTATATCGTCATTAAAAGTATCTTTACTAATAATGAAATACTAAATTAATTCTAATAGATTCATACGGCAAGTCATGATTGTTCTTCAGCTGTTCTTCAGCTGTACTTTTTGAGAAAGTGTATCAATATTTGACAGATGCAGGATAAACAAACAATTGATTAATTTGTATAATGTCTTTATCTTAAACATCTTACCGATTAATATGAACGAATGAACTAAAAACTGTGTCTATTTTATCTACGTATATATATGTCAAAGTTTGTGCAAATATATTTCATAATTTTATTTGTAATAAACTCGTTCATTTCCACGTGTTCAACAAAATACTAAATAGTCCCATATTTAACGCGGACTGTTTTTTTCTCATTTCCGTTTTCACGCTTTTGTGGGCAGGGTAATATTTGTGCCATTTGCTATGTATTTAGTATTTCAAACATTTTCTGTTATTACGCCATTTTTTAGAATAATAATTGCACATTATAGATAATTTTCCGACAGCATAGTGTTCTACCTAAAACGTTTTACGTAATTGAGATTATGATTATATGAATATTTTATTACCAAATGAAAGCAGCAAACAGAACTATAAACAAATAAATATATATAGGTATTGTTTTATTATATATACATTAAAACGATTACGTAAGAATACACAGACTATATTATGTTTGCATATCAACGCAGCCGCCATCTAGCAAACACACTTTCTCTTTATCCATCTCTTTCATTCTTCCTTCTATTTTCATTCCGGCACCATACAAACTGCTAGACAACAAACTGCTCGACAAGCTATAAAAAAATATTTGGAAGGCTGGGTGGGTCAAGTGGCCGACACGACTTGGACCAACCGCTAGACAAGCTCAAGTATAGGAGTACAAAGTGATAGACAACCAAGCGATCGACACGAGAGAACAAATCTGTAAAAAGACCAACTGCTAGACACGCAGAAACGACATGGACCAAGTGATCGACACGAGCTGGACCATGTGATAGACAAGCTCCCATATAAGAGGACAAAGTGATAGACAGCCAAGCGGTCGACACGAGAGGACCAACTGCTCGACAAACATCAGATGAATCCAGTTAAGAGTGGCTCAAGTGACAGACAATTTATTTCAAAACTAACAAAGTGATAAATATGGGCTTAGAGAGTTGGGTATAAGGATGGTCTGGATCCTCCTAGAAATTGCTGTCCTCCTGACACCCTAGATTTAACTAGTTCATAAAGGGTGAGGTCCCCTTATATGTGTATAAACTTAAACCATCGTGTTTATAATTTTAATAATTTACTTAACATTGCACTCTTCAAAACATATTTTCTAACACTAGTTTAGTTATAATTTCAAATAAATAATAGGTTTTGATACATACAATCTGGTATCTGAAAATAATGAATGTTTCTCTGAATGAAACTAATTATCGGGTCTGAGGAACGTAGACAAACGTTTTGTTATAAATGGTAAAATCATACTTTAAGAACTAACAAGATGAAATAAAATTTTATATAAAAGATCAACTGCCAGAAACTAAGTTGGTAGCTTATGATCATGGTTCGATTCTGCCAGGTACCGTGAGGGTGATTTTTCTTAAAATAGGTTTTCCACCCTGCCACCACGCAAATTCAGTTGCACTATATATAAATTTAATCTTCCTCATTCTCAACACATTAACGTAATTAGTAAATAAGCGTATAACCCAAACAGGTGGTAAGACACAGTGCTACAAAAAAAAATCTAATTGCACTAATGGATTAAAGAAGAAATGTTGTTATTATAAGATATGTACTCTCATTTGAATGTAGGGAGAATGTAAACCATTAATGAAATATCACCCTCCATACACCCAGATGGATTTGAAGCCTGATATTCCCGTCATTGACAGTCCAGTCTATTTTGAGAATGACGCTTTAGACCATCAACCATCGAAGCTAAGAATATTTTGTTGATGTTGTGTTAGCACCAGGTTTATTAATGGGTTAGAATAAGGAGCTAAGTTAAGATGAAATAATCCCGCATTAGTGTAAAAGTTAGATGTAAAAATCACAAGGGTGGTAACTATCAGCCCAATCCACTCAGTCGGAATGATTACTCTTATTATTATTATTATTATTATTATTATTATTAGCACCGCGTCTTACTACCCGTTCGGGTTATACGCACTTACGCTAATGTGTAATGGTAGGGTGATTGTGAGATGAAATGAAGGACCTACAGTTTAACGTGGAATCCGAACCACGGTGGAGGCCTGGCATTCCCCACATTCACAAGATGTCTTGTCAGAGGTGAAGGAAGGGTTTGGTAATCAGATAAATCTGGGCCGGGACCGAGGATTGAACCCCGGCCGCCAGCTCAGAAGTCTGACACCTTACCCCTAGACCGCTAGGTCACCCATTTACTCTTATTCAAGCTACTCTAAAACATTATAAGACCGTATGACAAACAGCGTTATTTAGGTCAGACAATACTTAGACCTAGCAAACAGTGTTATTTAGGAGGTCAAACAATACTTACACCTAGCATAGTGTTATTTAGGAGGTCAAACAATACTTACACCTTGCATACAGTGTTATTTAGGAGGTTAAACCATACTTACACTACTTGACATATATTTGTAGGGTTTGCTAAAGTAAGAATGTAGGTGAAAATAACTTGAAATCAAGGACAAGCGTGTATTGAATTAACTGTTCTGTCACTTAGCTCTCTCTTAACTGGATGATATCAAAGTTTGTCGAGCAGTTGGTCCTCTTGTGTCGATCGCTTGGTTGTCTATCACTTTGTACTCCTATACTTGAGCTTGTCTAGCGGTTGGTCCAAGTCGTGTCGGCCACTTGACCCACCCAGCCTTCCAAATAAATGTTTTAATTTTGTCTACCGGTTGGTTGTCTATCACATGGTCCAGCTCGTGTCGATCACTTGGTCCGTGTCGTTTCTTCGTGTCTAGCAGTTTGCTGTCTACCACTTTGTCCTCTCGTGTCGACCACTTTGTTGTCTATCACTTTGCCTGCTCCCTTTCATTCCCTTGTTTCACTTCATTTACCTCTTTCACTCTTTATCTCCACTCACTACGTCTCTTTCTCTTTGAACTCCGTTAGCTACGAACAAGATTTTTTAATTATTTATTATTTGTTTGTGACTCTCTTTTTTACATTTCTCTATACTCATTTTATGTATTTATTTATTTATTTATCTAACTATATACCCTTTTGTTTTATTATTCATCCCCCATTTTTCCTCATTTCTTAATTCCTGTATATTACTTTCTTGAAAGACTTAGAAGAGTCGTGAATACCAAGACGTGTCAATAAAGGCGTTCCGCTACTACAGTAGCCCCACGGCTTCTTTGGTGCTGACAGTTGACAGTCAAAGTTTAGGTACATTCCTAAATTTTGAATGTTAGAAATAACTGCCGCTAAACACATGTTTTTGCAGATCATCTGGTTCGGTGTAGGGATACTACGTAATTTTGTCTGGTAACTTTTTCTCCCCGAAAACTAAATCAATCTCCCGCTTGGATGGTACCGGCTTCCCCTCGATTGTTATGTCCTCTTGACCAATTAGCGAGGAGTAGATCTTGAGTAGGGTTACAGTAGTAATTAGCAACTCTCCACTCTACTAAAAGGAAGTCTGGTCGGCGTTTAACTACAGTCAATTTGACGTGTGTACTCAAGACTCCATTACTTGCCTTACTGACAATCTATTTCAGCGTGACCTCATCAAATTGGCCACATTATGTAACTTAACTAGGTCTAGGAGAGAATAGATGCAATTAGAGAGAGAATGTTGTAATAACAAAAATTGGCCAAAATGTCTTCTGTAGATAAGTTTATTTTTCTACAAATAACAAACTCAAAAATTTCTTGGATATTTGTCATGAGCGTCCCGGAATCTAACAGGACTTTTTTTTCTATTTATTTAAAAGGTTTATATCCAAATGCCAAGATGTTTGTGAGATATTCAAGAACGGTTGAGGTTACTAAATAAAGAAAACTAAATAAAAATATATCAACTTAAACAAATTGTATTTATTCTGGTCAAAAAAAAAAGTGGGGGAGATTTATTTTTCTTGCTATAAATACCTCATATATGCTGACACTAACTCCTATTTCATCTTAAAGATACATCTTCAAGTTGGAAAGTGGTCTGCGAATCTTGAGGAAAGGAGAGAATGGTAAAAGACGTAAACGGCCGTTATTAAAAGCAGTCCTGTTTGCTTGAAGATGAATATTTGATGTGAGAACATGCTAAGTGACTACCCGGTTGTTGCTTTTTTTTGTTTTTTTTTTTGTGAACGGAATGGGATGTGTATTTCTCCTTTTGTAAAATAATTAAACAGCCACCGTTCTGTTTAAGAGATAACCCGTTTAGTTCCTTTTCGACAAGAAAGAACACACCGAACCAACGTTTTCTTGTACACAATAAAAAACGAACTCTGAAAGTATCTTGAAATGTTTCTCTCGTTGATACTATTCTCATTTTTTAAACATTATAGGCCTACAACCTTTTTTCAAGGCCGTAGCCAGGGGAGCTGGGGGTTCAAACCCCCCACGAACGAAATGTTATGAACAAAATATATATGGCTTTATTTATGGTTCAAACAAAAAACAACAAAATTTAAATACAAATACAAATTAGGGGGCTGTGTAGCCATAAAAAGCACTTCAGAGAGCTTCTAGAGCTGTTAAATAGTTAGAAATTTTCCTAGCCTTCGGCATTTTGGGGGTTATTTTACCATTAAAAAAAACACTTCAGAGAGCTTCTAGAACTGTTTACCATTTATAATTTTTTTTTCTAGCTTCCGGCAATTGGGGGATTTGCCCACCACAACCCCCCCCCCCCTGAAATTATTGGATTTATACAGCCTTTTTCTTTTCCTTAGACAGAGTAGGTATTAAAAGACAGAATTATTCTACGTGGCTATTGTTCGATTCCAGAATTTACTAATATAGTATTTGTACAAGATTATTTCATCCAAACATACACAAACAGCAGTGTCATAAGTCACTAGATAAATCGATTATAAATTTCACCAACGCAAGAAACCAAGTGGGTTATTAACGTTACTGGGTGGATCTGCCTGGTACTAGGAGAACAAACAGGGAAGGAGGTAAATATAAATGGCAATATGGTTTGTGTGGTGACCACCCTTATTAAATGACACATTCTATTCACAAAGATCCATTTCACGCTCCTATAAAGTTACCTTACTTTTACCGAGACATTTAGCGCTTAGTGAACAACATACATTTGTGGATTTTTATACTTTTTGGTGAGGAAAATTTAAACTTTAAAACAATGTCTACAGGTCCATAATATATGCATAGGGTCATTCGTTGTTTTCATTCCAGTAAACAACAATCTTGTATTTTTGAAAGATGAGTCAATATTTAACCTAAGAGAAACATTTGATTGTGGATATCTCGGCTAGCCAGGCGGTCCCCGAAAGCACTAGGAACTAGGAGGGGCAAAGTTATATTAACCCCTTACTTCATATTTTTTAAACAAGGGGCTCATTGGGCGGGTTTTGAATAAAGGTTGTGCGATACATTACTTATGATATTTATTTATGATTGTTAGTGTTTGTAAAATTGGTTAGACTTTCATATCTGTATTCACAATGCAGGATAACATCGACTTTTTCATTTTTTATTATCTCATAAAGGGGAAACTCTATTCACTTTTGGAGGTATATTTTATTATATATGGAAGAAATGAGACTTGAATTTGCTAAAATCGCATTGTTCTATCTTAACCAAACATTCTCTCCAATTGGCAGTCCATTCTCTTGCGAGACTGACGTCTTAGACTGGAGTTTTACAACCTTATTTAGTTACACTTAGTACCCACTTCAGTGGCCACGTGGTATAACGCGCTGCTCTTGCAATAGACTAGACTGCCTGCCGATGGCGGTAGATCGAGGTTCAAATCTTGGTTGGGTAAATTGAGGGCAGGTTTTTTCAAAATGGTTTTCCACTCTCCCTACACGCAAATATGGTTACACTTCCTCTAAAGATAACCTTCTTAATCCCTAAAATCATTAGTGTAGCTATAACCCGAACGGGTAGTAAGACGTGGTGCTAATAATAATAATAACTATTAACATTATAATATTAGTAAACTAAAGTCAGAAAACAACTGTCAATAGTTGAGTAATCAAGAAGAACATAAACAGTAATTTCACAGTTTTTTGATTATTTTAACTGCTCATACTTCTACTTGAATTTTGTAATTTCCTATAGTCATTATAATAACTTAAAAAAGATTCAACTTATAACCTCAATAAGAATTGCGACCCAACCCGAAACAAACCGTGACCCCCAGGTTTAAAACCGTGTCTAAGACCATTCAAGTGTGTCTCCCAGACGAATAAATTGACATTCTATCACAAAAATATTTTAAAACTATCCCCTTTCACCGTAAAAAAATATTGTAAAGAATCCTGTAAAACAAAGCTTCAAATCATCCATCATGTCTATATAAAACAAAAACTTTTTTTTACTTATTATTTTAAAATACAGTCCTACCATCACTGTATAGCCCCCTCCCTCTTTTTATCCTCCCTCCTATTTTCATCTCCTTCCTCTTTCCTCATCTCTACCCCCCCTCCCCCCACCTCCTTCAACAACCCCACTTTCCCTTCAACAACTTTTTTTTTCCAACGACTATATAATATACTATCGACATTTTTATGAGGAATAAATTAAATTTCCAAAATAAAATATAGTCTATGTTACTCGCTGATAATGTAGCTTTATATTGGTGAAAGAATTTTTAAAATCAGTCCAGTAGTTTTAGAGTTTATCCATTACAAAAAAACAACCAAAAATAAAATCTTTCCTCTTTATATTATTTGTATAGACAAATACATTAGTAATAAAAGAAAATACGCTTAAACAGAGAATGTGTGGAGCTACGAAAAAATTAGGAAATGAACCGAAAGAAGAATACCGATAGGATTAAGGAATGAAAGTTTGTGGATGGTAAATTCAATATGATGAAGTGGCTGTCACACAGTTTGTTTTAATTTTCAATTATTCGTATACAATTTTTTTTTTTCTTTCATTTTAAGGAGAGAGAGAAAATGATGGCATGTGGAATGAAATAGAATGTTAGCTATGCTTGAAAATTACATCGAAAACTTTGAGTTTTGAAATGTAGAAATTGAATCTCAAATACGTGGTTTCAATGAAACGAAACAAGACTAGTGTGTTTGAGCTAAAGTATAAACTTACAAATATTGACACTGAAAGGATTTGATTAAAATACCTTAAAAAATTAAAAATTAAAAAATATAGGTATAGCAGTTCTGAGGCTTTAAAATAAAAAAATTCTTAATTTTCTTAGAATTTTCTGTTGGGAATGTTAAAATTATTATTAGCACCGCGTCTTACTACCGTTCGGGTTATACGCACTTACGCTAATGTGTAATGGTAGGGTGATTGTGAGATGAAATGAAGGACCTACAGCTTAACGTGGAATCCGAACCACGGAGGAGGCCTGGAATGTTAAAAATATATAAGGAAAGTTTGATATATGCATCTAACAATTTAATTCGATATCATAAGTGTGACATTCCGCGTGAAATATTGCTGAAGGTGTGCTTATTTCACCTTATTATTTTTATTTTTAAACTTTAAAATTGGAATTTTAAGGATGTTTTCATGTGGACATGTTTATACCTTTCATTTCAATTTTGGTGTGACCCTATTTTGAAATAATTAGCTATTTATTAAATAACGCAGGATTTCTGAACGTCTTCATATCGTCTCATCGCTACGGTAGGTGTCGGTCTCCTTAGGTTGGGAACACACGAGCATATAGTGTGTGCACGTTGCTTATTGGATATCATCGCTGAGGGAACTCCTCTGAAATATAGGTCTAAGTCAAGTTTCGCAACACTGATTAGAAGTTGCCAGCATCTCCTCAATCCACGTGCATGATAACTCCCTTTCTAAAGGTCTTAAGGCCCTTGTCCCTGTCGAGTCAAGTCTAAAACCTATTTTGTGGGAGGGTGAAAGGCGTGGCCTTGCTTCACAACCGACCAAAGTAACCTTCCGCGCCAACAAGAACAAATGGATCATGTAAATCGTAGATGGCGTTAGCTACCGGACAGGTCTTGCGGAAATACCAGTTTTCTCGAGAACGAGTGAAATTTTTATTTTAATATTTTCAACACCCCTTATAAGGTAATGTACCGATGTTTATTAATGGTTAACTTTTCTTATTTTTTGTTATGAAGCCAGTAGTTTTCTATTAAAAAATTTCAATTTTATCGATATTTGATCACTTAAAATTATAGAAGAAGTGTGTATATAAAAAGTATAATTTAATCAGCATGCTTCTATTCTTGAACTAACCGTTTCTGAAAAGAAAACTGCAAAACAATCAAAATTCTTGAAGATAACCGTTTGTTCCCACGGCTCTGCATTTCTACGCCGAAATGAAAAAAGTCAATTGCCTCAACATAAAATAACCATTGTGTATTTATAAATATGTATAATATATATTTTTTAATTAAGCCTACAGTAATGCCCCCATATCCGTGGGTAATACGTTCCCAGATCCAATGGGGTCACGTAAAACCACGGTTAGTACCGAACTACTATATAACGTGATATTGGTGTAACGTACATCAATACGGTAAATTTTAATTGATAAATTATTCACAGCCAGACATTAACAACATTAAATAAAGTACACTTGTGAATGTGTGGAATGTCAGGCCTCCACCGTGGTTCGGATCCCACGTTAAGCTGTAGGTCCTTCATTTCATCTCACAATCACCCTACCATTACACATTAGCGTATAACCCGAACGGGTAGTAAGACGTGGTGCTAATAATAATAATAATAATAATAATAATAATAATAAAGTGTATAATAATAACAACTTGTACTCACTATTCTTCATTATTCTTGTTGCGACAATCACTGATGATGATGATGATTATGATAGCAAGATGCCCGTGATGAGTAAATGAGGTGGGGTGATAGTGTAGGCATTGTGACTTATAAACATTTGTTTCTGTAATTAAAATAAAATAAAATTGGGCAACGGTAAATCGTGGATAACCGCAGATAGGAGGGCCTACTGTTCTTCTTTCTGTTAAGCTACTGTTTGTATTATTAATTGTACATATTTAACAAAGCTTATGATATGGAAACGTTCTTTGGTTATTGATATAGCCGCATCAAACATTATCTTCATAAATTTGAAAGAAAAAAAAAAAAGACACCGGTACACGGGAATAGAACCCCGGGACCCTTAGATTAGTGTGACAATGCTCTACCACTGAACTATACAGGGTTCGCTAATTATAGATGTTGCCTTTAGACTGAAAGTTAAACTGGATAGCTGAGTGGTAGTGTGTTGACGTGCTAATCCAAAGCTCCTGGATTCGATTCTTAAATGTGTCAGTTTATACGTAAATTTAAAAAAAAAACGTATATTATTTTTGTATCTCCCCAAATCCTGTTAACGTGTGTATGTATAGCTACAGATAAAAAAAAGCTTAACTCCAATCTGTTGAGCCTATCCGGACTATAATATAACTGCGTCAGTAAATTTGTCAAAACTCTTAAAAATCCAGAAGGTTTAATCAAAATTAATGTCTACCATTGTGTCAATGTGACCTCTCAGGGTACATTTATGAAATTATAATTCCCCATTTGTCACTTAGATGTTGTTTGTATTTTGGCTTTTAACTTTCTCGTGACGCCTGGGAGAGAGAGAGAGAATAATTTTAGTCGTCAAAAAAATATTATTTCAGATTTTGTTGGATGTCAACGTTTTATGACCCTTTAAATATAAAAAAAAAGTTTTTTTTTTTTTTAATTCCGTCTCTTACTGCGACTAGAGCCAAAATTATTTTACTGATCAGACTAAAACTTGGTATTTAAGATTTTCATAAGGATCACCACAGTTTTTTTTTTTAAATTATATACCTCTAAAATTATGGATACCAGTAGTTTAATTAGGAGTGTAAAGAGGGGGAAAAAAAAGCATTTTTTTCAAAATCGGCTTAAAGATTTTGACTGAAATTTGTATTCATGCACTGTTTTACATTACAAAAACAAGATGACGAATCTCACTTTCCCTTGAACATCATTTTGAGGACACTTTAAATAGCCAGAAATTTCCAATTTTGATCATTTCTCCAAAACTTTTTTTAAGACACGAAATAACTTGACTTTGCATAGCTCTTAAGAATATACACCTTTGATTGAAAATAAAATTTGATAAAATCAGTACGTTCCGAGTCGGAGGCAAACTTTAATTTAAAGAGGGTTTTGGGAAATGGGGATTTGAAAATATGCATAGCAAATGATGTTTCTGTAACAATGTATTTTATTTCATGTATTCTCTTTGGTGAAATCTGATGCTCTTTATTTCCATATTATGTTTTTATAATAATATTTTTACTCTTTTTTTCCACCCTAAAACTAAACACGCAGCTCTACATTTAATCCCATTTTCTCATTTAAAAAAATATTTATCTCCTTCACAAATTTAATATCTTTGTCAGATTCACCTTAAATCAAACTCATTGCATTCAGGCTTGAAATTAGACAAACTTTAGGAAGTTTTATACCAGTGACGTCACAGCAAATCAAGATAGAATTTCCCATGTTACTATATATAATATATATTATAAATATATAATTCTTAAATAGTTCCAAAAATAGTCCTATTTCTTCACGACTTTATTTTGTTAACGATGAAGCAGTTTAATGTTAATTTTTTTTTTTAAATCGTTTACAGTTCACTCTATTTGGTTTTATTCACGAAAATGTCACGTAAGAATCTTCCTGCCAGGATGGAGATTAATAAAGTTCAAGGAAGCATATTTCTATAAAGAATATGAAACAAGTCAAAAATCTTAAAATGAAAGTCAATGCTGTCCAGGCTCGAATAGTATAGTGAGTGCTTATACCCGTCAGTGGAAAAGAGAATTATCGTTAAAAGTTAAATTAGGAACTTCACAATGTTAGCTATTCATTTTCCCCCCTCTAACTTCTCTCTCGTGTCTAGGTGTAATGACGCACCTAAGCACTCTAAGCACTAAGTTAAGATGCAACTTGCTTCGCAAAATAGCTTAGAATTCATCTACAGTAGCCCCATTGCATATTTGGTGCTGACTGACAGTTCACACCTGACTTATGACAGGCAATATTTAGGTGTATACCTAAATTTTGACCAACAGAAGTGACAGCTGCTAAACACATGTTTTTGCATATCATATGGTTCGGCGTAGTGATACATAATTTGGTCTGGTAACTTTTCAAAGCCGTCAGCTGTCAGCTGTGAGCTGTCAGTCAGCACCAAAGAAGCCGTGGGGCTACTGTAGCTATCAACGTCGTTAACTGTTTAAACAATCCTCTGTTTGATGACATCATGGGATCATAGGCTTGGAACTTGTGTACTTGACAATTATACGTAAGATTTTAAATTAAATTAATTTTAAGATCACCTGCGATTGGTGATGGGTTTGTTTAGAGATACGCCATTTTCCTTCTCTCGAATTGCATCCTGGGAACCCTGCTCCACGCTAAAAAAAAATGCGTCGCAGTATTGCCAACTCTTGTATTTTGCCCCACTTGTTTTTCGAATTAACATAATATATAATGTTCAATTAACATTACATCTGAAGCTGACACTTTTGTTAGACAATATTTATACCTATAAAATAACTCTAATTTAGTAGAACTAGGTTAATGTTAACCACGAAAAAAAAAACTTGTTTCAGCCATAGTACAAGAAACAGAAATACAGGATTGTAAAACCCCATTTTTTTAAAAAAAAAATCATGGGGAAAACAAAACGTAACGGAAAGACACATCATAATATCAAGCTAACAAAGTTTTCGATTACAAAACTTGCTCTATATTAGTAAAAAAAATTTTTTGTAAAGGTGGTATTTTATACAAGTTTAGAGGCTTCTACATTCATTATGTTACATAACTTTAGTATTTTATAACTCTCTGAAAAAGTTGATACGAAGTGGACTTGGGAACGAGAAAGAAGCGAAAAGTTTTGATGATAAAAAAATAAATATGTTTTCCTTTCCTTTTACCGAGGATGTGCTTTGGACCAAACACTGATTTTGACTGATGCGTTTGAAATTTGAGTGTGTCTCGGTAGCCTCAAAGTTTCCTTCAGAGGAAGAAATTAGGTTCCTCAGAAGTCTCTTGTTTCTCCGGATTATGTTGGGGTAGTAAATTAGTTCGACCATTGTTATTCAAACCGTGATAAGGAATATTTGGGACATTGTAGGTAGCAAGAGAACGTTATATTGGAATACTTAATGATCAAATAAAAAGTGCAAATTTAAGCCAGTTTGTAAGTCATTTACTGATCAACTTGAATTAACTTAAGGTAATTCGACAATATAGAAAATTTACTGCACATTTGTAACAAGTGTAGCTTTATGTCACTAAACAATTTAGGATTACTAGGATTTTTTTGAGTCTCTAGCATTTTGGCAGGGTATTTAACATAGGTGGGGGTAAAGAGGGGTTATCTTGTAAAAGATAGCAAGCAGTAACGTCTCAGTCCAGCAACACAGACCATATAAGGAAGCAGACGTCAGCTTTACCTGGGGGTGTCATTAGTTGGGATTATCTGAACCTCTGTCTGGCATATTATGTTCTGTTAGTATGTGTTGTCTCAGTCCAGCAACACAGACCAGATAAGGAAGCAGACGTCATCTTTACCTGGGAGTGTCATTAGTTGGTATTATCTGACCCTCTGTCTGACATATTATGTTCTGTTAGTATGTGTTGTCTCAGTCCAGCAACACAGACCAGATAAGGAAGCAGACGTCATCTTTACCTGAGGGTGTCATTAGTTGGGATTATCTGACCCTCTGTCTGACATATTATGTTCTGTTTGTATGTGTTGTCTCTACAATTGGTACAGTCAGAATAATAACTATCATGAAATCTAAATTTCAAATATATAGATATATTTACAATTAAAAATTCAAATATTTTAATAAAATAAACGAGTAAAATTAGATTTAATTCAAAATAACAAGATTGTGCTATACAAAACTATGTAAAATAAAATCATAAAGGTAATAAAACAATAAATATGATTACATATTATCTAATTGTACCACTTTATGAAATTGCTTATATATTAAAAATAATTTTTATTTAACATATTATAAATATTTCATTGTGTACACCTCATATTAATGCCTAGTTATTTTATATTTCAGCCTCATACATTAATTAGTAATTACTTTAGCTTAACATTGATGAATTAAAAGCATAAATTAGCAAGTATGACTCCTTATAGCTCGTGAACTGTAATGTTTTGAAATTATTGAATAACTATTCTATCGCTTATAATCATACACTTGTTAATATTGTGCAATACAATTTCAATTGTTGAGAAACCTTAAATGACCCGACCCTATCTTCAGAAATTATGGCATATTTTAAATATACAAACATAAGTTAGTTAAATTACCTCAAATGAATAAATAATTAAAATATATCACTTTCTTAACCGACTGATTATATTATCAGCACACGACTTAGAACTTTAAATCTAGAACAGACACAACCGCCATCCCCTCGCTCTTTAATTCATCATTGTAAAAAGATAAAAAACACATTTCACCCATGAGGTATCCGGCTCCCGTGGTGTAGTGAGTGTTCAGTGCACCTGTCTACGAGTCTAGGAGCCCCAGGTTCGATTCCCAGCTGGTACCTTGTGTATTTTTCCCTTAAGAGAGGAATGATCCCAAATGTCACCAGAGTTTGGTTAATTAGGCTTAAGTTCGGTTAAGACTCACCGCGGTTCCACAGTTTCATATTCACCATCGTCTCATTACGGTACGTGTAGACCACCTCCATAGTTGTACCTTGGGTAGCTCTTTGAGCCACCAGAGCGACTAATAGTCTTCACATTAAGGTGACCGAACTAGATGTCGCGTCTCTACCGGTCAGAAATGCCATAAGACAAAAAAAATAATCGGGAGGGGGTTTGGAAAACGCATGTTAAATTATCAGCCAGTGATTTTTTTTAAATGTTGTATTCCTGTTTAATAGCTCATCCAAACATAGTGAGTAATTTCACTATCAGTTTTCAAAACCCTTTTTTTTAAATCATTTGACCAGATAAATATCTCAAATAGTACACGAGTTAGGTGTTTGCCGGAACGAACAAAAATCTTAGTTTAAAAGTTGATATTTTTCACTCTGAGAAATTCAAAAATCGACATATTTCGGCTGATAACTAAGAGCTAAATGCCCGGAAAACGAAAGGTAACCTGGATAGGAGTGTAGAATGAATATTTGTGAATCGAACTATGACTTTTAATAATGGTAGTAATTTGTACTTTCCTCCTCTCCTGTTTGTTCTCCCACTGTCAGACAGCAGTACCCAGTAACGTTGTAAGCCCACTTGGTTTACCACAGTGCTGCTTGTAGTCTACTAAGTAGGAGAAGGGTCTAGATAAGTGTGTATAACACATAAAGCCAATTAAATAAAGCCTTCAAACAGTGGACGGGACGATAGAGGGACGTTTCCACTCTTTTTTTAATGGAGGAATTTATCAATTAATCAAATTTTTAATTTATTTAATTAAATATCCTTGACACACAAACATACTCTTATTTAGATTATTTCGATACTACACTTTGAATTAAACATTTTACAAATCAGTAGCGTTTTTATATCGTATTCCTTTCATATTTCCTGTTTCTTTCAACACATATTTTGATATTCAAATACTCCCGTGTTCACCATCAAAATAAAGCTCGATAGTGTAACAATTTAACGGTACCACGAATATATTCTATATCATCACAAAAGATAGATATATATAGTGATAACAAATTGTGTGTGCACCTACGTTACACGATACACCGGACAAAGAGAACTAAAACGAAATTACACTGATAAAATAAAATAAACCATTAATCACAAAATGTGTTTCAAGGAAAAGCGCGCCTATATTCCCCTCCCCCCTTAATCCTCCCCCTTCATTCATCGTCTCTTCCCTACCCGGTTTCGTTTCTTCCTTCTTTTGTTGAGTTTCTGTCACTAAGCTATTATATATCTGAGGAGAAGGAACTGTGAAATCAGCCCCTCAGAACTCGCAACAGTCTGCTATTGTTATAAATTAACCCCCCTCCCCCTCCCTCTTCCTAGTGGAACAAACTTTTCATGAAAATGGCGGGTAGATCGGAGATGCTAAAATAAAATTATGTGGTGTGTTGGAGGAGGAAAAAAGAAGAAAAAAAAAAAAGACATGCACATTTTCGTCATGAGGGAAAGGAAATTCTCTCTGAATTATAAACTTCGGCATATCTTGAAATTCCCTATTCTTCGTTTCTCTTTTCTGTTCCCGTTTCTTTATCTGCTCTCTCTATCTCTTTGACTGTTTTGTTCGTGTGTCACCTTCGTTCACTTAGGGTACGAGATTTTGTTCTCTTTTTTTTTTTTCCTGCTGTTTCACTATTATTAATAATAACGCTCTCTCTTTCTTTATTCTGCAACTTAATAATCGTTGAACCCTCTTCTATGATCAAATGGTTTAAACTTTAAAAGGGTTCCTCAAAGTTTCCCGATAAAATACAAAGGTGAAACTTCACATACTGATTACTTAAGGTAGGGATGTAAATAACCCTAGAAAAGATCAGTTTCGCGGTTTTTAAGTCGAAACAGTTTTTTTGTTCATAATTAATACAATATTTCTTCAGTCATAAAGTTTAATTTTCTTCAGATGGTGATATCAACATTTGTTGGATATCTGTCAAGGGTGTCCTGGAATTTAATGACAACTTTCTCTTCATTTAAAAGGTTGATCATCTAATGTCGCTCATACAGATATTCAACAACTGTTGATATCACCCTGTGAAGAAAATTAAACTCTTTGTGTCTACTGGAGAAATATTTGATTTATTTTGTCCGCAAAAAGTTTTCCTAGAAAAACTGCAAAAACACCGCCCTTTTCTCGCGTCCCCTATACTACAGTAGCCCCATGGCTTCATTGGTGCTGGCTGACACTGAAAGCTTTGTAAAGCTACCAGACCAAATTATGTATCCCTACGCCGAACCATATGATCTGCAAAAAAACATTGTTTAGCAGCTGTCATTTCTAACAGTAAAAATTTAGGTATGTACCTAAATGTTGACTGTCAAAGTCAGCTGTGAGCTGTCAGTCAGCACCAAAGAAGCCATGGGGCTACTGTACCACCCTAGTGTTGCAGCTAACCTGAAAATTCTTAGAAACTGAAAATTTCTTAAGTGGGTGGGGAAAGGGGAGGGATGTCATAGGGAAGATCCAAGGGTGGTTGTCGGTTCTAAAGGGAGGGGAGGCAGCTATTGTTTTTCAAGCTCCAACAAAAATTTTAATATTTTAATTATAAGAATTTTAATTAATATAACAAGATTGCTCGTTTGAAAAAAACAAATCATTCTAACCAAACAAAGCAATAAAAAAAAGAGGACTTATAAGAGAGAATACAATTTTGATTAGCAAGTTTGTAAATTTTAATAATTAAAAATAACATCAAACAATAAGTCAGTGTCGCAATGAAAGTAGTAAATATGTAGGCCTAATTTTTTTTCAGTATTAATAGTAAAATAAGGCATTGGTTATAATTCTGAGCTTGGTAATCTAATTAACGCAAAATTTTAATTTTAATCAATAGATTTGGGGTTACGAATACCACTGTTCGCAAGAAAAATGTTAAACGTTGTTCACTTTTACATGAAAACCATTATTCAGTCATTGTCGTACGCAGAATATAGAACTCGGCTCTTTACAACATTAAGGTTGATCCCCTCATTCCCCATTTCTGCCCTAGATAACCCCCTACCCCCCAGGGGGTATTGCGCACGCCGTGATCACGTGGCTATATTGGATATCACCACTGAGGGACCTTCAGGTCTTCTGGAGAAAAGCCTTATCTTCGCTCTTTCTCTATCGGTTACTGTTGCCAAATCTCTTTGCTTTCAGTTATATCTGAAGGTGGTGTGCTAGATTTAAAAGGAGCTACTGGCAACATTGAATAAACAGCGTTGCAAAATTTGTCTTATATTTGAGGGAAGATTGACCACATGAAAACAAGTGAATTACAACGTTGTGAGTTGACCTGGTGGTCTAGGGGTAAGGTGTCGTACTTCTGTTCTGGGGGTCCGGGGTTCAATCCTCGGTCCCGGCACAGATTTATCTGATTACCAAACCCTTCCTTAAACCCCTGACAAGACATCTTATGAATGTGGGGAATGCCAGGCCTCCACCGTGGTTCGGATCCCAAGTTAAACTGTAGGTCCTCCATTTCATCTCACAATTACCCTACCATTACATTAGCGTAAGTGCGTACAAATCGAACGGGTAGTAAGACGCGATGCTGCTATATAATAATAATAATAGTATAATAGTAGTAATAGTAACTTTGTGCTCCGATTAGTAACCATGCAGTTACCTTAGAAATAATATTCGATGTGTATATATACAAATATATAATATATATCGTTGGCTTATAGATCATGCCATCTTTATGAGAAAGACTAAGACTTTGAAAAAAAAACGATAACTTGGCAGAGACGTGAACACAAATCACGCTATTTCCTATTTTGAAAAAAAAAAAAAAAAAAAAACATAGAACAGAACATAAAAAGTCGATTGTGGTATTGTATAGTTTTTTTTAGCAAAAAAGAAAATTTTGACAAAGGGGAGGTATCAAAATCTATAAACTTCCTTTAATTTTGAGCTGACATCTAATTTTTTTTTTTAATATTACATGAAGTTGATGGGACTTTATGAATGAAAAGTATCACCGCATTACGTGCCAAATTCTTGGGTTTTGTGTGTTCCCTAGATATTATTTTGATTCATCAACGAATGTGAATACCCGCTGCAGCACTCAAAACTTGTGGTGTTTAATCAAATGAAGGTGTTTACTGACCTAAATTCAGAGTTTACTGTTTTGAAAGTTCCCGACTAGGTCATTTGGGAACGATCAATTAACATTAGAGCGATAGAAAACTTTTTTGGATGAGAGTCTTTCCACTATTTATTAAAAAAAAAAAACTACTTTAAATACCGACAAGGAGTATTAATGTCTGAATCTAAGGGACAAGAATGAGAAATGTTGCTTAGAGGAAGAACTCTCGCATTAGCGTGGAAAGAGGTTTGCAAAACTTGAGTAGTAAAACTCATCTGGGGAGGTTCGAACCTCTCCCCCTTAACTGGCAAACCATTCTATTACGATGCTGACATCTTATACCACGTGATCACTGATGCTGTTCCACAACACAGCAAAAAAAAAAATCTAGGGTACATTCAGTAGCTTTATTGCTTCGGTGTTTTTTTTATAGGTCATGGGCTTGATCTTATGAATTGCAATCGTGGTTTTAGATGTTCACGAGATTAAAACTAGGATCGAGGCCAAATTGTTGTTTTGATCTGGACCGTGAACGTTGAAGCATTAACTTTCGTCAACGATTCACGGAGATTCACAAAACTGATGTTCAACTTTGCTCGTATTTATATATTATATATAGAATTTTTGAAAATCCAGACCAATCTGTAATCCAGGATAGGTCAGTCCCCAATTAGTTGGAATTATCGACGCGCTAATATATATATATATATATATATATATATATATATATATATATATATATATATATATATATATATATATATATTTCTTCTTAATATCTTAGGGTGAAAGTTTATTAAATTTACAACAGAACGTGCTTGTTTCAACTTAAAGTTTCCTAACAATCTAATCTTGTTTACCAACCTTTCAGGGCATAAACCTGCGGTTATGAGGTTGAACCAAAACCGCTTGGAGGGTAAAATAAAATTAAGACATTCCGCAAACAATTCTTTTCTTCCCTCCTCCAAGAAATAGACACATAGTAAAGTGTATAAATCCCCCACACCAACCCTTCATAGCTCACGTGAAATCTTATTTATGTGAGGTGTGTCCTTGAAACGCTTCATCTTCGTGCCTTTGGGCCAGTTTCATAGTCAAATTTAGTACGCCTCAAGTGCGGCGCTACACTAAACACAAGAAGACACCTACCTAAACTCGAATGGAATGGGCCGTTCTCGCATAAGAAACTGGCCCATTCCATTCTGGTTTAGGTAGGTGTTGTCATGCACTTAGTGTAGCGCCGCACTTGAGGCGTACTAAATTTGACTATGAAACTGGCCCTTTATCTCAATATAAAGTTCGACCTGCTATTGTTCAAACAGCAACACTCGTGAAATGTGAGGGCACGGATGAACAAGGCAAGGAAGACATTCACATCTCTCTCTCTCTCTACCTTGCTATTGTTCAAACAGCAACACTCGTGAAATGTGAGGGCACGGATTAACAAGGCAAGGAAGACATAATTCACATCTCTCTCTCTCTATCTTGCTATTGTTCAAACAGCACCACTCATGAAATGTGAGGGCACGGATGAACAAGGCAAGGAAGACATAATTCACATCTTTCTATGCCTTGCTATTGTTCAAACAACACCACTCGTGAAATGTGAGGGCACGGAAGAACGGGGAGGGAAGATATAATTCACATCTCTCTACCTTGCTATTGTTCAAACAACACCACTCGTGAAATGTGAGGGCACGGAGGAACGAGGCAAGGAAGACATAATTCACATCTCTCTACCTTGCTATTGTTCAAACAACACCACTCATGAAATGTGAGGGCACGGAAGAACGGGGAGGGAAGATATAATTCACATCTCTCTACCTTGCTATTGTTCAAACAACAACACTCGTGAAATGTGAGGGCACGGAAGAACGAGGCAAGGAAGACATAATTCACATCTCTCTACCCTTCTATTGTTCAAACAACAACACTTGTGAAATGTGAGGGAACGGAAGAACAAGGCAGGGAAGACATAATTCACATCTCTCTCTCTACCTTGCTATTGTTCAAACAGCAACACTCGTGAAATGTGAGGGCACGGAAGAACGGGGCAGGGAAGACATAATTCACATCTCTCTGCCTTGCTATTGTTCAAACAGCAACACTCGTGAAATGTGAGGGCACGGAAGAACGGGGCAGGGAAGACATAATTCACATCTCTCTGCCTTGCTATTGTTCAAACAACAACACTCGTGAAATGTGAGGGCACGGAAGAACGGGGCAGGGAAGACATAATTCACATCTCTCTACCTTGCTATTGTTCAAACAACACCACTCGTGAAATGTGAGGGCACGGAGGAACGAGGCAAGGAAGACATAATTCACATCTCTCTACCTTGCTATTGTTCAAACAACAACACTTGTGAAATGTGAGGGCACGGAGGAACGAGGCAAGGAAGACATAATTCACATCTCTCTACCCTTCTATTGTTCAAACAACAACACTTGTGAAATGTGAGGGAACGGAAGAACGAGGCAGGGAAGACATAATTCACATCTCTCTCTCTACCTTGCTATTGTTCAAACAGCAACACTCGTGAATTGTGAGGGCAAGGAAGACATAATTCACTTCTCTCTACCTTGCTATTGTTCAAACAACAACACTTGTGAAATGTGAGGGCACGGAAGAACGAGGCAGGGAAGACATAATTCACATCTCTCTGCCTTGCTATTGTTCAAACAACAACACTCGTGAATTGTGAGGGCAAGGAAGACATAATTCACATCTCTCTACCTTGCTATTGTTCAAACAACAACACTTGTGAAATGTGAGGGCACGGAGGAACGAGGCAAGGAAGACATAATTCACATCTCTCTACCTTTCTATTGTTCAAACAGCACCACTCGTGAAATGTGAGGGCACGGAAGAACGAGGTAAGGAAGACATAATTCACATCTCTCTCTGCCTTGCTATTGTTCAAACAACACTCGTGAAATGTGAGGGCACGGAGGAATAAGGCAGGGAAGTCACACTTCCTATCTCTTTACATCACTGTTGTCAAAATAAGATCTTAACATAAGCTTTTTCTATCTACTTTATTCAATAAAATAAACAAAGCTATAAAGCTCTTGGAGGCGATTAAAGTTGGCTCTTGAGTTAAAGGAAATAACATAAAAGTGAATTAAATGTAAAACGGCCTTTAGTTTTGTTAATGATTCATTCTATCCCACAATTTAACTGTAAATACGTTGTTTATGTTGCACACACATGCAGCCAGCCCATGACCTCAAATTTACCTAATTTTCTTGTATTTATTTCCCTTTTGTTTCAATAATTTAAATTTTATATTTATGGCTCTGATTTTCACTGCCGATTTTAAAATGATAGCAATAAATGTGAAATATATAAATGGCCTATTAAAGCTTTTTTTTTTAAATCCAATGGATCAACTTCAATTATTAACGACGATGTCTATCAGTGACGTCACGGAAAGTCGAGATAGGATTTCACATATTAATGAATTTAAAATTTAAAGATACAACATTGAAACCAAATCCATAACCTCTTAAATAATTATAAAAATAGTGTTACATTTTCACACAATTAATTTTTTAAATCTTGAAGTGTCTTCTTTTGTCGACTTTTTTTTTGGTCTATAGCTCAGGCTGTTTGGTTTATTCACGAAGATGTCCTGTAGAAATCTTCCTGCCAGGATGTAGATTAAAAAAATCCGCTGAAGCAAAATGTATATCTAGAAAAGGAAAAAATAAACAATTTAATTTTGAAATGCCATGTTGTTCAGACGCAAGTGGTAGAGAGAGTGTGTTTACTCATCAGTGGAAGAGGGAAAGTGCTTTCGACATGTAGCCAGGAGGCCTTGTGGGCGGAATTACTCCGTTTCGTCCCTCTCATTATATTTCGAACATTAGTGTGATAATACTTAGACTACTTAGTTGCTAAGATTCAACATCACAAAATATCTTTCAACTTCATTAAGTCAGAAACGTCGTTAAAGTGGGGTGTTAGTGAGCGGGAATTTAGTTCATTAATTTTGCAGTTCTTATAGCATAGACATTTTTAGGCCAAAATAAATAAAATATTTTATTCTATAGAAACATAGTTTAATTTTCTGCACATGCTCATCTCAACAGTTGTTGAATATCTGCCATGAGCATAGCGGTATTTGGTGACAAACTTTTTAAATGAAGAGAAAAAGTTGTCATTAAATTCCAGAACATCCTTGACAGATATTCAACAACTGTGGACATTAACAAGTGCATAAAACTAAACTCTATGTTTCTATAGAAGAAATATTGAATTTATTTTGGCTAAAAAGATGTTTAGGTCAGTATTTTTTGAAATCTTCATAGAATAAACTCTCGCTCATTTTCACCCCACCTTTAAGACGATCACGTACAAAACTATATCATCCTCTCTTCGTTTATCCATGATGAGGGGTGTGTTCAGTTATCAGCCCCTTCTTTCTTGTCCCAGGGGGTTGGATTCTGAGGCGTTCGCGGTTACGAAGAACAATAGATTTAGCTGTTAATAACAGTTTTACGACCGAAGGTAGTTGTTGGAAGGGGGGTGCTGGAAAAATAAAGTGTGGGAGAGGGGGGACTTATGTTGACAACACCGAGCTGAAGGCAATCTTTACCTTTTTTTAATATTTAATGTTGATTTCTTTCTCTCTGTCTTTTTATAGCGCTTACCGACACTGATAACGAGTGAACAATAAGTCAAAAAGTTTCGCTGTAAATAATATTTGTGAAAGTTATCTTGTGATGATTAATTTTGTTGGTTTTATCTTTTATTTATTTTTCTTGGGAAGAAAATGGTAGGTAATTAAATTGCGATGGTCTCTCTCTTTTTTTTTTAATAGTGAAGAGTAAATGTGTGTATATTAGATTAAACATGGCATGTTATTGGTTGTTTTAGTTGAACCCCCCTCTATCCCCCCCCCCTCCGTTAGAAATGTGTTTGTTTTAAATCCCTGAATGGTACACTCTAGCACTAACCAGGCATGTATTGAAAGGGGAGGGAAGCTAAAGGGCTCATCCAGCTAAGATTTGAATTTTGACCCTCCTTCATAAATGACAATCCATTATATTGCGAGCTAGACGCTTTAGACCACTTGACCACTGGTGTGGATAGAAGAAAGTGTGAGACATCACATATAGTACCTTCTATCCTCCAATCGCTGATAAGTTTTAAAATTGCATTTTTAAATTTAATTCCCTTGGGTATAAAAAAAAACCCACCCCTTTCTTTGTTTGGGAACTGTATTTCGCTTTACTTTTTTTTTTCCTGTATTTTTTTTTCACTCTACACCTTCAGGACTTTCAAAACTATCTGGTCTTTTTTTTTATATTTCTTTCTTTTCTGTGTTACAGGTAAGTGTCATGGCAGTCACCTTTAAAGTGAGAGAATTGTTTTTCGGAGTTTCTGTTAAAAATCAACACAATCGGATCAAGATTCTCTTTCTTGAACTGGCTCCAGAATCGTAAGCTTTTTTTTTTGTCTTCATATTTTTAAAGCCTCAAATATACCATAGATAGGCCTATATGTATATTGTATTATTATATATTGGATTATATATAATACAACATAAAGTATTTTATTAACACAGCAATTTAATTCTTTCAACACATTGTATTTTCTTAGTAAAGTAATAAATAAAGTTGGTTCATTTTATATATTTTTATAGCTTACAATAAAAATGTTTGGATATTAGTATTTATTAAAAGCAAAGTATCATACATAAAAAGTAGAATATTAAAATATATATATATTTGAGCAGGAGGACTTAGTGCCTAAATACCGGATTCATCTTCAAAGAATGCAAGGTAGATCGGTTTCAGGTTTTGGTTGCCAAGATTAGCACAGTTATATCATTATTTATTGTAAGTTTATTCAAGAAAAATTACTACACTGTTATTTATAAATGTATTTTTCAGATTCTATATATATATTTTTTCTGCTCATACCGTTCAATAATACATTTGGTGACATAATACATTACTCTCTTTGGGATAACGTCATAACTAGCGCTTCTAGCGGTAAAATACTGAACCTATGATATCGGCTGTTGGCACTAAATGGGTTAACCATGCGTACATATATAGCCGTTATTGAATACATCTTTCAATTTAATTATATACAGTGAAAAAATTGTTTTATTGTTCGTCAAAACATACATTAGTCGTTTGTTCGTTTCTTAGAAATCGAGGAATAGGGTCACATATTATACCGAATAATGTAGCTACATGAGCAGAGAGAAAATGTGTTTTTTTCTATAGCATAATAAATAAAAAAGAATCCTTTTATATCATTTGATAAAATGTTTGTAACATCGTAACGTTACCTCTTTTATATGACACACACACACAAAATAATATTTCGCTAATAAAAAATAGGGGGAAAGGTAGTTGCTTTTGAAACTCAAAACATCTCTTTTGTATTGTATACTTATGGATCTATTATAATGGAAAGCTTAGATGGAAGTATTAAGGGGGAAGGGAGGTTACAGGTCTTATTTTCTTCTTCTTCTTTTTTCGTGATTCAAATGGAGTCCGGGACAAAATACCACAAAAAACCAAGAAAAAAATCTAATTTTACACAAGACTGATTTTTTTTTTTTTTTACTTCCTTCTCAATCTAAAATTCTTGTTTTGTGTGACCCAAACACACACATACACAACTACATTATATCAATGAATGATAAAATAATAAAGTGACCTAGCCATGCATCTACTAGAATATGATTCAAGTAGGCCTATTGTTAGTATAAATATATTATGTTCTATTTCATTTTCCATGTGAACAATTTATGGAAATTCGTTCTAATATTGCTCATGGTTGTAACTGTATTTAAGGTGGTCACCTCGATCATTGAAAAATTACCAATCGTTGTCAGGGCCACACGGCTTATACTACCTTTTCCCCTTTCACCTTTTTCATGTTAATGAAATAAAAAAATAGTGGAAAGAAAACGATGAAACATTTTATCTCAAGGTAAAGAGAAAAAGCTCGCTGCTGGTTTTCAAATATATTAAAATTTTCTGTTGTGATCTTATAAAAAATACTGTGTTTTTTAAAAAATGACTAAAAAATTACTGCCATTTTTCTTCAAACCTAGCTTCTTAACCCCATAAGTCTGCTTAAAAAGTCGTTGAAAATGAGCTAATGTCACTTTTTTTTTTCTATTAATAAAAATCAAACTATAGGGTTAAAGAAAAAGATCCTTGATATCTTTCGACTTATTTTGCTTTTAGTCATATTTTAGGACATAAGTTTGCAGAATTATGAAATAATAAAGTTTATATAAAAAAAATTAAAATAATTAAAGATATTTAAGTACATTTTCTCAGTACAAAGCCATGGTAGGATATTCATAAACCGGGGGGGGGGGGGGGAGGGAGGAGGAACACACACTATGGTGTATACTGACCGAGCGGCCACCCCGTTAGGGCCGATAGTACCAACATTTGTCGATAGAGGGGAGGTCAGGGTTCATATCCCGGTTAGATGCACAGAGGGTGGTATTCCCTAGTTGGTTTTCCACATTCCCTTATCTCAAATGTTGTTACATTTCCTCTAAATTATATAGTATTCATACCTTACCTACTAAAGTGATTTTAATGTGCATTGATGGCCTCGGTGGTCTGTGAGTAAAGTGCTTGCTTAAAGACCCGATGATCGTTGGTTCAAACCAACCGAGGACGATGGATTTTTTTTCCTTGAGTGATAAGAATACGTAGCACAACTTACTTCGGAGGGGAAGTAAAGCCGTCAGTCTCATGTCGATTGTAGATTGTAAAAGAACCCTGGAAGGTATAGGAAACTACATTCCCCAGCAAAATGGGTAGGCTCTCTTAACTCTCGCTCATAGAAATTCTCATGTGCTGACATAATCAGTCGGTTTGGAAAGTTCTCTTTAAATACTTCGAATATTTTTTTTAAATAGACAGTGCATGTCCAGATGTATTAAAACTTACTTGAAAAATTAAAGTATAAAATATATTTGAGCAAATGGGTTTTATATCCGTGACGCGAGACACACCCCAAGTTATAAATCCAACCCTAGAAGAGTTTGAGAATACGCCTTAGACCATGTGGTAACAGGAGCGGGTGTTATTACAATTGGACCGTGTCTTACTACCCGTCGGAACTATCTATGTGTGACTACACTGACGAGGTATGAGATGATAAAAGGAAAGTATAAGCTAGTGTATGTATCCACATTTGCGTGGAGAAAGATTTGGTGGGGAAAAAACAAATTCAAGAAAGCCACTCTCAGTACATCTTGCCTGGAATGTATCTGGAATGTATATTTCCATCAACAACCAAACAAATACGATTTTGCCATCTTTTCCAACCTACGGGGGTACATTTTGAGACGAGGCCACAGACAAATAATATACCCAGACACTTAACCCTCAGGTTAAAATGGTTTCGCTCCTTTTGGCAGCTTGAGTCCTTCAACACTAGGATCGCTGCGGTTTGTCCTATCATCACTCAGCAGTGACACTAGCGCAGCCCAGTGTTGAAGGACTCAAGCTGGCAAAAGGAGCGCAAGGTTGAGAGTCTTGTTTCTTTCTTGTCTGTGGCCGAGACATATTACGTTCTTAGTTCCCAAAAAAATAGGTTTGTTGGTGAAGGTGAGTGGAGGGAATGATATTGTCAAAAATGCAACCATCTTTTTTTTTAATGTTTGTACTTTTCTTTTTCCACGGAAATGTCACCCTGAAGTCCCCGTGGGTCTGCGGGGAGGGAAAAAAATAGAGAAGGGGGGAGAAAAAAACTCTAAAAGTAGAGTGACAGATAGAACTTTACCCGAATAACGTTTTCAAATTGGATTTACTTGATGCTTGGTTGAGTCGAAAAGCTTTCGAACTTCCTTCTCTTTTTCCCCCCTACCCTTTTCTACCCCTATTCGTCTAACACTTACCCCACCTTTTTTTTTACCCTTATTTTTCAAACATACTTTCCAAAGTCCTAGAAATAACTTATTTCGCAAATTCTAACTACCTAACATAAGGGAGATTCCTTTTTTTTATATATATAACAAATTTGTAAGAGAAAATTTTGGTCTCTCTTTTTTTATTTATTTAATTTTTTTTTAAGAAAAAGAAATTGATTCATCCTTTTTTTTTTACTACTTAAATCACATATTTATTTCCTCTCCTCTTTTTTCTTATTCTTGTCTTTTTCATTATTGATTTACTGAGACGGTCCTTTTCGCGTAATCATGTTCTAAGAGATTTTACGTCGTTTGCGATCGTTCAAAGCGGATTGAGCAAAAAAAAAAAAAAATTAGGATTTTCTCTTGGAAGTGCGCCAATCTTGTTAAAGCTCATGTTTATGGCACGAGAACGTGTTAGAAAAATGTTCTCTATGCGAATAAATTTTACGTATTGATAAAAATGGGTCAAACAGAATCTAATATTACTTTGTAAACTGGGTACAGCATCTTAACTAATAAGTAACCCCCTGCTTCGGTGGCCATATGGTCTAAGACGTCCCTCTTGCAATAGAATAGCCTGTGTAGATAGGGGTTCAGATCCCGGTCGTGTCTACTGAGGGTAATTTTCCTAGACAGTTTTACGCAAATACGGGTACACTTAATTTAAATTCGACCTTACTCTTCCTTAACCTATTTTAGTAATTAGTACACATGCATATAACCCAAACGGGTAATAAGACGCGAGCTAAGAAGTCGGTAGCGTGAATGCCTGCCTAGCTGGAGGTAGCTTGTTCGATTCCTGGAACGGACAAACAAAAATTATTGGTTGTATGTTAGTCCCTCCCTTTCACAGGGATAAATTAACTGCCGGGAGCAGGGTGTTGTGTCTTTGAGATTTAAGTTAGTTTATAAGTCATGTAGCTGACATAATTAGTCCATTCATAAAGTACACGTAAAATACCTCAAATAAATTAAATGAAAATAAAAAATATTCCCTTATTTTGGTAGTTAGCCCGTTCTATAAGTTATAATTTACTACCAGAATCCTATTGTAGCTTTTAGCAGTATTTAATAAGGATTTAAGTCCTTCCGTGATAGGTTACCTACCGACATCGGGGTTTAGATACCACCAACCCCCTTAACTGAAAGAAAAATAAAGGAATAATGTCCGCAGCAGTTGGCCAACCTGTCCTCCACCCTTATTTTGTGTTTCTCTTGGTATATTTTTACCACCAAAAAAAAGATACTCCTTGATTCATTGGCGTCCTCGGTTTTAATTGGTGTCTGCGTGTCTGGTCAACGCAATGGTCTGACTGTCTGACGCTAACGGAAGGTTCTGTAGATCATTGAACCAATCGCTGAGGAGAGAGGAAGAATGCGAAGTTGCCAACTGAAAAAAAAAAACTCAGGAATTTAACAGCCACGAAATTGAAAGTTCAGTTGAGAATCGATATCTCGAGGTTTTTTAGAATCTTGTCTTACCACCCGTTCGGTTTACACGCTTATGTACTAATTACGCGAATGGGTTTTTAGGGATAAGGAAGGTTATATTTATAGGAAATGTACCTGCATTTTCATGGAGGTAGAGTAGATAACCATTTTGGAAAAGCCACCTTCTGTACGCCAGACCAAGATTCGAACCTTGGTCTCCCCGTCATTGGCAGTCTAGTCTAACACGAAAGTAACGCCATATATCATACGACCTTAGAATCGGGTTTTTATATCATTATTTGTTAGTTAATTAAATGATCCATAGGGATTCAGTTCACTAAGACTACAATAGCCTCGTGGCTTCTTTGGTGCTGACTGACAGCTCACAGCTGACTTCTGACAGTCAACATCTAGGTATATATCTAAATGTTGACGGTCAGAATTGACAGCTTCTAAGCACATGTTTTTGAAGATCATATGGTTCGTCGTAGGGATTCATAATTTGGTCTGGTAACTTTTCAAAGCTTTCAGCTGTGAACTGTCAGTCAGCACCAAAGTAGCCATGGGGCTACTGTACTATACATATATAAATACATTTTACATATATTAAAAACAAGCCATGATAAAAAAAAATCTACTAACATAAGTCTTGTAAGTGATTCGGAATAGCGGTAAAATAGGAATGCTTCTATCTCGGGGGTTTCCCACTTAAAAGTTCCTGAGGGTCACAATTGAACCCACAAGTCTAGTAGCTGATTTTTATCAAGTTATGCAAAAATTAAGACCAGATATTTAATCACGAATGAAATAAGAAGTGGGAATTTAAACATGTTTAGTTACATGTTTAACGAACTTTCCTACTAATATATACTTACTATCTTTTATACGTCTATATAATACAGCAGATGTAAAGAATAAATTAAACAAGAATATCAGTTGGAACTTTTATGTATTTTTTCCCACGCAAGTCTAAACTTTCCGTTTCTCAGCTCAAAAACATCAATTTTCACTAGAATAGATTACTTCTCCAAAAAACTTTGTGGGCCTTAAAAATAGGCGTGATGAGCCGCAAGTTGGAAACCCCTGTTATGGATGGTTTAAGAATAGTAGTGGATTGTTGAAGCAATGGCTTCAAATTATCTTGTTAATAAATTATGCAAACACAACTTTTTATTGAAAAAAGAATGAAGCTTCACTCGAATTTCTAGTTGAAGTTTTTATCGTCAAAGGCTCTCAAAATTTCCATAGATTTTGAGATTTGTGTTTAATATTAAGGTGAGGTATAAGGGAACGCGAGGAAAGGTCAGTGATTTTGATGTTTTACAGCAAAACATTTCTTTGTCCAAAATAGATCAAATATTGCTCCAATAGAAACAAAGAGATTAATGTTCTTCACGTGGTGATATCAACATTTGTTGAATATCTGTCAAGGGTGTCCTTTGGAATTTAATGACAACTTTTTCTCTTCATTTAAAAAGGTTGTCACCAAATGCTGCCATGCTCATGACAGATATTCAACAACTGTTGAGATTATCATGTGCAGAAAACAAAACTCTATGTTTATATAGAAGAAATGTTTGATTTATTTTGGCCAAAAAATGTTTGTGCTATAAAAACTGCAAAATTAATGCACTAAACTTGCGCTCACTAACACTCCGCCTTAAGGTGAGGTAGAAGGGATAGCAAGTGTTTTTACAGTTTTTATAGAATTGAAAGTTTTTGGCCAAAATAAATCAAATATTTCTCCAGTAGCAACATAGAGTTTAGTTTTCTGCACATGCTAATATCGACAGATCTTGAATATCTGTCAAGAGTGTCCTGGAATTTTGTCAAAACTTTTGAAATAAAGAGAAAAAGTTTTGACAAAATTCCAGGACACTCTTGACAGATATTCAAGATCTGTTGATATTAGCATGTGCAGAAAACTAAACTCTATGTTGCTACTGGAGAAATATTTGATTTATTTTGGCCAAAAACTTTCAATTCTATAAAAACTGTAAAATTACTCGCGCACCCTTCTGCCTCACCTTAAGGATAACTGGTATTTCCCCCCCTCTATACCACAGTGAGAACTTTAAAACTACCCCTCTCCCGGCTCTTCATTTGTGGCACTAGAGTAATAATTATTGCTTTATTATTTCTAACCAAAGATAAATATTGTATTTACTGATATACAATCATACACAAATCATGGTTTCCATGGTGATGTAAACAAATAGTTCCCGGGTCCATCTGCTGTCCAAGGGCCATTTTTTCACTAGTTGTTCAATAGTGGTTAGATTGTATTCAGTAATCAGGTCACCCACCTCGGTGGCGTAGCTGTTAACTAACGTGCTAGTTTCGTGTTAACTGGACTGTTGTGGGTGGGGAGATAGAGGTTCAAATCTCGGTCGGGGGAACTGAGAGGGATTTTTCTTAAATGGTTTTCCTCTCTCTCTCTCGCTCTCTCTCCACAAATGTGGGTTTACTTCTTTTATATTCAACCTTCCCAATTCCTAACCCATTAGCGTAATCAATACTTAAGCGTACAACCCAAATGGGTAGTAAGACGTGGGGTTAAATAATAGTAAAAAAAGTAATTAGGTCTGATCTTGTGGGTTAGCGGGTAAGACGGGATGAGGAAGGAAGAATTGCAGAGTAAACTACCAGTATTGGTGTGGAGGAGGGGAGAGAAATAGAGGGGAAAAGACACCTGAATGAGATTCGAATCCAGACTATCCCTCGTCAACGTCGATACCAGACCAAACGATACTGACACCGTTATCCGCGTGTCCACTTGTGAGATTTATAATCTAAAAATAGATCAGATGTAACTAAATCAAAATGTGATACTTGGAAGAAAATGTTAAAGCCAAAGCAATCGGAAGCTTATCTTCTTTTGATATTCCCCCTCCTTCCCCGCAAGTTTTACGACTACGGTTCACAAAAAAACAACAGTTTTATATCTCGATCTACGAAACTTGAACAAGAAACCACTTCCCCCCTTCCCCCCAACGCGGAGCAAAATCTATTAACATTCTGAGGTGACCTGGCGGTCTAGGGGTAAGGTGTCGGACTTCTGTGCTAAGGGTCCGGGGTTCAATCCTCGGTCCCGGCACAAATTTATCTGATTACCAAACCCTTCCTTCACCTCTGACAAGACGTGTATTAATCACAACTTGTGAATGTGGGGAATGCCAGGCCTCCACCGTGGTTCGGATTCCACGTTAAACTGTAGGTCCTCCATTTCATCTCACAATCACCCTACCATTACACATTAGCGTAAGTGCGTATAACCCGAACGGGTAGTAAGACGCGGTGCTAATAATAATAATATTAACATTCTGGCTCTGAAAACTAAACAGACGGTAGCCATCGGTGTTAACATGAAAACTTTTTGACGAGTGACACAGATTTAGTTTTAAAGTGTTTTTTTTAAACACCGCGTCTTACTAGTCGTTCGGGTTATACGGTTATGTACTATTACGATAATGATGTTAGTGATTAGGAAGATTATATTTATAGGAGTTGTGCCTGAATTCGCGTGGAGAGAGGGTGGAAAACCATTTCGAAAAATGGTACCCTCATTACACCCGACCGGGATTCAGACCCCCTGATCTCCCTGTCATCGTAAGTCTAGTCTCTTGTGAGAGTGACGCCATAAAGCTTAATTATATATTAGAATGTTAATTATGTTGATCGAAAAACAATTGCTTTTTATACATTTTAATTGTCAAACAGTCTACCTCATTAGTTTTGGGGTAAAGTACCCCAGAACTCAATTTTCATGGGTTCAAACTTAACTGGGGTTGACGTATCTTTCTTTGCTGATCAAAAACTGTAGCACAACTTCCTTCGGAGGGGAAGTAAAGCCGTCATTCCCAAGTCTATTGTGGCGAGTAAAAGAAACCTGGAATTTATGAGAAAATATCTTTCCCAGCAAAATTGGTAGTCCTTTTGCTCTCTTTCATATAAATTATTGTGTGCTGATATAGTCGGTTGGTTTAGAAAGTGCATGTTAAATACCTCTAATAAGTAAATAATGCTTAACAGAATCCTACTATAGCACAGTTATTAATTTTAAATAAACTCGTACTTAATTAAAACTCGTTTTCATTGTAGCTTAAATCGAAGTTAAAAATGCCTTCTCGCACGCTATTAGAGATTATTTTAAATTAGATACGCTTTAGAAATACCTCCCAGATTGGAATGTTTATTGTTTACGCAGGAGCTTATTTAAGCATTGCAGTAAATTATTTAAGTTAAATGGCTCACATACTTTTTGTTACACTCAGTTCATCTCATTTTTTTTTCTCAGCCCATTTCCCTATTAGAATGTTTTTTTGTTTTTTTTTTATCTTTTCACCGTCGAAAAAAAGAATGAAATAAATGCCTGTATGGGATATTCATTGTGGTTATCTTCTTTTCTTTTTTTCAACACATTTTCTAAGATTTTACTTTAAAAACATTCGAATAACAAAGTTTTTTTTTAAATACGAGGCATAGTTATTTTAATTTTAAAAAATATGTTTTCCATTACTCGGATGAGCGGGCAATTTGAAGGCTATAAAAAAATCCTCTTGCTTTGAGAAAACATTCTTGTAAGGGTATTTTTTAAAAGTAGGTATCGCTTTAGTTTAAAAACATAAGACATTTCAAGACTAGAGTACATACATCTATATCTCATTCCATATTTTAACCATCATCAACTCTTCCATACCCATAGCTGGTCCAATTTAGTAAAATGCCTCCATTTTCCTCTATCCATCCACCATTCTTTAATTTTTTTTAGCACCACGTCTTTCCTTTCAGGTTATACGTTTATGTACAAAGTTTTTAAATTTTCACAGTGTAAAATTTCAACTTTTAAACTTAGGTTTACGAGTAGATGGTTTATAGAGAATAGTTTGGTGTTCATTCCCGTAAACACAGAACTAAGCGCAACATCTGAGTGGCAATATCTCAGGTACCTTAAGGCGAGTTGGAAGGAGACACGAGCCCAAGGTCAATATTTTTTATAGGTTTCACAATAAAAACTTTTTTTTTTCGTGGCTAATATGGAATAAAATATTATTTAAGTGTACAGTTTTAGTTTAATTTACTACAGTTTTTTTGAATATTTGTCAAAAAGCGCATTGGCATTTGAACAGTAACTTTTTAAGTGAAGATAAAAAAAAGTCCCGGTTTTGTTACGCAATGCCCATGACAAAAATATTTAAGAATTATTTATGTTAATGTCTCTACTACAACTCCCGTGGGCTTACTTGTCAGGATGGCTTAGTGTTGTTCTACTGAGCCCCCTAGTTTTGCCAATACTCTGTTATGCTAATTGGCAAAACAATCTCTGTTTTTAAAAATATGATCTGATACTGATACATAACTGCTGATTCAAGACAGATGACCAGTATAAGTTCTTAATTAGGCTTACGTCATCCTTGTATACTCTATATTGACTAAGGATACACGCTATGCCATTAATATGCAAGAGTGTATACTGAAGTAATATTTTATTTATTTTAACCTAAACTATTTTTTGTCATGAAAATTGCAAAAATACGTACCTAAATACACTCACCCTCCCAATCCACCTTAGGTTATTTCAAAAAGAACTAGAAGAGAAAAAAAGCAATATTTTTTTCACTCAATACTTGTTGGGACAATCTACATTTAATTAAACTAATAAAGTAGGGACGAGGAAAGTATAAATTATTAGCAAATGTACCTGAATTTGCGTGGAGTGAGAGTTAGAACTATTTTAGAAAGATAAATATCCCAGCACCCAGTTAGGATTTGAACTCGGTACACTTTATTTAAAATGGATAGGAGAATCAAATTTAAATGCTTATACTGTATTCCCCAAAGAAAGAAATTCTACAATAAAAATTAGATTTAAGGACGTTGCGTACCTGTGACGTTACTGCAAGATGAGACATAATTTCTCATGTTGATTAATTTACGTTTTATTATACGGGTTCTAAAGATATAGCATTGAAACAAAATACATAAATTCTTAAATAACTTTTTAAAAAAACACCTATATTGTCACAATACTTTATTTTGTTATAAAGTTACTCTTTTTGCCAACTTTTTTTTTTTTTTGTAATCGACTACAGCTCGGGCTATTTGATGATGTTATTCACGAGAATGTCCTAAAGGAATTTTCCTGGCAGGATATAGATTAAAAGAGGGTCATTCCATGTAATTTCAACAAGAGGTGGTTACCGCACAATTATTTTTATTTTTTGCACAGTTGTTTTTTTACATGTTTGGATAGTTAAAAACCAATTTTTTGTTTTTTTTTAAATCCTCACCGTTTGGGGAAAGGCCCCTAGATGCTCTGCTTGGAACAACTCGATTTATGCGACAGAAAGCATTGGCACAAGTGCTATAACCTTTTTCCCCCAATTGAGAAAACTCAAAAATCTGAAAAACACTGTACTTATAAGAAAATTCTGATTGTTTTGGGAGCTTTAAATTTTATTTTCTGATGTATTATTGAATTTTTATCGAGGGTCAAAGTTGAAAGTTGAAATTTGCAAGGAAGCATCTATCTATCTATCTATCTATCTAGAAGAGGAAACAATAAAAATATTTTGAAAAGCAAGTCAAAGTTGTTCAGGCACAATTAGTGGAGTGAGTGTTTATACTAATCAGCGGAAGAGGGGAAGGGCTATCAACAGATAAACAAGAGTGTGTCGCAGGGTGAACTCATTTTTTTTTCTCTCTCTCTTTCTATTTCGTAAGTTGGAGTCTGTAAGTGCGAGAGTGCTTAAAGTTCTTAAAGTTAAGGATTAGCCCGCTTCGTGAAATAGCTTCCCAAAATAGGTAACGTCGTTTAGGTTAAGAGTACATTTAGAAAGTGGGATTTTTTTACATCTGTCACGAACTGTTCAATCAAAGTAATCATTTAATACTCGTCGGAGCGAATAAAAGATATATATTTTCTTTATGTTGTAAGTTTTAGTAAACGTAATACATCTACTTTCTTTTTATCTCTAAGAATTTGTGTTGTGGTTTTATAAAAAGTTTGTTTCGAGTAGTTTCTAAAACTAATCTGTTCGCTGGTGCTGACGCAATTATTTGTCAGTGCATATTGTATAGCACACACACACACACATTAATATATATATATTATATATTATATATAACTATTTTCCCACTCGTCTTACTACCCATTAGGGATACAAGTCTTTGATTACGTCATTTGGGTAGGGATGAGGAGAGTATGATTAAGAGAAAATGTATTTGCATTTACGGCAAGGAAGAGAATAAGAAACGCGTCTCGGTGGCTTCATGGTCTAATCTCTAACGTTCTACTCTTAAATTATTATTATTATTAGCACCGCGTCTTACTACCCATTCGGGTTGTACGCACTTACGCTAATGTGTAATGGTAGGGTGATTGTGAGATGAAATGAAGGACCTATAGTTTAACGTGGAATCCGAACCACGGTGGACAAGATGTCTTGTCAGAGGTGAAGGAAGGGTTTGGTAATCAGATAAATCTGTGCCAGGACCAAGAATTCTACTCTTAGAGTAGACTGAACTGCCGATGACAGGGAGACCGAGGTTCGAATCTCAGTTGGGTGTACTGAGGTTGGTTTTTCGCACAATGATTTTGCAATCTTCCTCCAAACAAATTATCCTTCTCTAATTTATTAGTCTGATTAACTTTTATTCTATTTTTTCCCCATTATGTTTTAATACCCTTTGGGGCTATGTGCATATCATATTAACTACGCTAAGGTGCTAGTCGTGAGGAAGGTAGAAATGTAGAAAGACTGTCCCCACGTTTGCGTGAAGCGGAGCGTGGGAAACCGTTTTCGGGGCGGGGTGGTGGTGGGGGGTTACTGGTCACCACCAGGATTCAAGTCACGAATCTCCCCATCAGTGAGAAAATAAACCGTCCTCGCGGTGTTGGGCTCGGTGACCTGGCTACTAGCCTAGGGGTCCCTGATTCGATTCCCCACTGGCACATTGGGTAATTTTCCCGAAAGAGGAATTACCGCAACGGTTACCAGGGTTTGGTTAATTTGTCCTAAGTTAGGCTGTGTTTCCACTGGTTCAACACCCTTACACTCACTACCATCATCCCCTCACCTCATCGGGACATGGAAAGAGTCTCCACGGAAAGGATGTACTATTAGTATATTCGGGCGTCCCCTGAGTAACGGTACATTAGTACTGGCTAATCTTTCCACTACTGGGCTACGAGTGATTATATATATATATATACTGGATGCAGCCCAGACGCGCGATATATATATACTGGATGCAGCCCAGACGCACGATATATATATATATATATATATTTATATATATATATATATATATATATACTGGATGCAGCCCAGACTCACGAGATATATATATATATATACTGGATGCAGCCCAGACGCACGATATATTTACTGGATGTAACCCAGACGCGCGATATATATATACTGGATGCAGCCCAGACGCACGATATATATATATACTGGATGCAGCCCAGACTCACGAGATATATATATATACTGGATGCAGCCCAGACGCGCGATATATTTACTGGATGTAACCCAGACGCGCGATATATATATACTGGATGCAGCCCAGACGCGCGATATATTTACTGGATGTAACCCAGACGCGCGATATATTTACTGGATGTAACCCAGAGGCGCGATATATGTATATATATATATATATACCGGGAAAACAAATCCTGATGTTTGGTCCTAACGTCATTAAACCGGTCAAAATAAAATGGGTGTTCCTTAGATCATTCCCCTCTTTGTAATTGAGATCATCTGTGATCCTCTGTGGCGGGTTCACACAAGCCTCCGTTGAGACACATTTCGGATCAAGTCGTGTTATCTGGAATTGGCACACCGCCCTAATAAGGAGATCGAGCGGTTTGGGTGACGTAAACTCGCTTACAATAAGCATGTAATAACAACAGGTTCCTTATATTGACACTGTTGCCAAACTTACGTGTTTAAGAGTGAGTTGACCCGCGTTGACGGCTGAATGGTCATGAGGCGTCATCCTCATGTTGAACTGACTTGTAGACGACTGGGAGATCGGGGTTCGAATCTTGGTCAGTTGTATCGAGTGTCCCCCCCCCCCCCTATGGCTTTTCACGCAAATTATGGTACACACCCTCAAATATAAACTCAATATTCTTCATCTTCAACTCATTAGAGTAATTAGTGCATATAACCCGAACGGATACTAATACGCGGTGTTAAAATATATGAAACTTATTATTATTATTATTATTATTATTATTATTATTATTATTAGCACCACGTCTTACTAACCGTTCGGTTTAAACGCACTTATGCTAATGTGTAATGGTAGGGTGATTGTAAGATGAAATGGAAGACCTACAGTTTAACGTGGAATCCGAACCACGGTGGAGGCCTGGCATTCCCCACATTCACAAGATGTCTTGTCAGAGGTGTAGGAAGGGTTTGGTAATCAGATAAATCTTTGCCGGGACCGAGGATTGAACCCCGGTACCCTAGCACAGAAGTCTGGCCACCTTACCCCTAGACCACCAGATCACTAAGAAACTAATTAAATAGAAAATTCCAAGTTATAAATTTCCCACTTCCCACGCCTCAGTGGCCGCATGGTCTAAGGCGTTTCTCTCGTGTTAGATTAGACTGCCGATGACTGGGAAATCGAGATTAGATCCCGGTTGGGTGTACTGACGCTGTTTTTTCTTAATTGGTTTTCCACTATCTCTCCACGCAAATGTGGGTGCACTTCATATAAATTAAATCTTCCTGATCCCTAACACATTTGTAAAAATTAGTACATAATGCGTACAGCCCGAATAGGCAGTAAGACGCGGTGTTAAAAGAATTTACACTTTAGTGTCATATGACCAACTACAGCGCTTGGAGGTTAAATGTATCACTAATGTCGGGTCTGCTGTAGACCAGATATCGGGTCGGTGACCTGGTGATATAGGGGTAAGGTGTCAGACCTCTGTACTGGGGGTCCGGGGTTCAATCCTTGGTCCCGGCACAGATTTATCTGATTACCAAACCCTTCCTTCACCTCTGACAAGACATCTTGTGAATGTGGGCAATGCTAGGCCACCACCGTGGTTCGGATCCCACGTTAAACTATAGGTCCTCCATTTCATCTCACTATCACCCTACCATTACACATTAGCGTAAGTGCGTATAACCCGAATGGGTAGTAAGACGCGGTGCTAATAATAATAATAATAATAATAATAATAATAGGATTCGGATCCGAGTTTTTTTACCAACAGTTTTTCTTTAAGGAGGATGTCTTTCACATGGATTCACCTGTTTTTTCGATAGTTCAGATGGTATTTGAAACGAGTGTACTGCAAACAGACAGACAGACAGACTGTTGTCACAGGTGTTGATGGCTAGATCACTCATTTAAAAGACTTGTATTACCACCACCAGGCTGATGTAGACTATATACTTGGAATAGTACTGAAATAATCCTCAAGGGATGAAATGTTTATTATAGTCATTTAAAATTTTTGTAAATACAAACTCTACCAATATTTGTATTCAAATGTCGACTTCTGTGGTCTTTGGGTAAAGTGCTCACGTCAGGACCTGATCTTCGTGGGTTCAAACCCAGTCGAGTTCTAAGAGATTTTTCCTTGGGCTACAAAGATACTTATGAGGGGAAGTGAAACCGTCGGTCCCATGTCGATCGTGGTATGTATAAAAAACCTGGAAGGTATGTGAATATACCTTTCCTGGGAGAATTGATGGGCCCTTTCGCAATCGCTCTTAGAAATTCTAGTGTGCTGATATAATCATTTGGTTCAATAAGTGCTCGTTAAGTACCTCAAATAATTTTAAGAATATACATATTTGTTAGGATGATTTAACGCCTAGAATCTAAATTTTAAAAAAAATCTTAGACATAATCAATTAAATATAATCTGCTATTGCGTGGGGAGGGATAGAGAGAGATATATTGAGAGATTGATTGAGAGAGAGATAGATATTGAGTGCTTGAGATAGATTGAGAGAAATATTGAATGCTTGAGATAGATTGAGAGATAACACAAGAAGATTATACTACCAGGATTCTAACTATGATATCCCCGTCTTTGGCAATCTATAGTCTATTCGTAGTTAGCTAACGCGCTAGTCGTGATGAGCTATATTGCCGAGGACGGGGAGATCTAGGCTCGAATCTCGGTCGAGTGAACTGGGGGGGGGGGGGGGGGTTCCTGAAATGTTTTTACACTCTCCCTCCACGCAAATTTGGGTTCTCTTCTTCTAAGTTCAACCTTTCCCATTCCTAACCCTTTATCGCAATTAGTACTTAACCGTACAGCCCGAATGGGTAGTAAGACGCGGTGCTAAATAATATATTCTATTGCTAGAGTCACAACTTAGACCAGAATTTTTCAACCTGTGTTCCGCGACAGGTCAGCAAGGTGAGCTGTGGGACTTTCAGGGATGATTAAAAGAAGCGATAGAAAAATTTGAAGAGTAAAAATAAATCTTTTAAAATCTATGATCAACCTTATTTTTAAAAAAATTACACAATCATTAGAATTTTAGTTTTTGAACTTCTCAACACAATCTTAGTATTTTTGAAAAACATGGTGAGAATTTAATAAGGAAGCAATTTATAATGTGTTAATAGATTTCAATATAATTAGTAGGATAAAATGGAAATTTAACATAAAATATCTAATAATGTAAAATAAGTAACATAATTTAGTAAAACCAAAAATCCTTCCTTCACCTCTGACAAGACATCTTGTGAATGTGGGGAGTGCCAGGCCTCCACCGTGGTTCGGATTCCACGTTAAACTGTAGGTCCTCCATTTCATCTCACAATCACCCTACCATTACAGATTAGCGTAAGTGCGTATAACCCGAATGGGTAGTAAGACGCGGTGCTAATAATAATAATAATAATAGTAAAACCAAACTGAGTTAAATTGTACACAAAAGGTAAAATATATAATAACACATTAAAATGTGAGTCAATTCATAGACATATAACGATTATACATATTAAAAGTAAGTTAACATAAATTGTAAAGTCATTAACAGTATTATATTGGATAAGTAAAGTAATAACGATAATTTATAGAGTTATAATAAACTATAAAAATTGACATTTATTTGTATATTGCATGGAAAAATGTAAGAAAAAGTAAATTTTAATTTTGTTGAAATCTATTTTCTTATCTTAATCCCGTGCTCCTTGGATAGGCCTCCATAAGATGACCTTAATTACATTGAGTAACTAGTTTCGGCAAACTCCGGTACCATCATCAGACTCATATGTGCTGTCTGAATGAGTAGTTCTAGTTAATACCAGAAATAAATAAATAATTAGTTTATTTCTGGTATTAACTAGAACTACTCATTCAGACAGCACATATGAGTCTGATGATGGTACCGGAGTTTGCCGAAACTAGTTACTCAATGTAATTAAGGTCATCTTATGGAGGCCTATCCAAGGAGCACGGGATTAAGATAAGAAAATAAATTTCAACAAAATTAAAATTTATTTTTTCTTACATTTTTTCAAGCAATATACAAATAAATGTCAATTTTTATAGTTTATTATAACTCTATAAATTATCGTTATTACTTTACTTATCCAATATAATACTGTTAATGACTTTCCAATTTATGTTAACTTATTTTTAATATGTATAATCGTTATATGTCTATGAATTGACTCACATTTTAATGTGTTATTATATATTTTACCTTTTGTGTACAATTTAACTCAGTTTGGTTTTACTTAATTATGTTACTTATTTTACATTATTAGATATTTTATGTTAAATTTCCATTTTATCCTACTAATTATATTGAAATCTATTAACACATTACAATCTTAGTACTCGTTAGACTATTCAACCCCTGAAGTGGAATTCGGGTAGCAAAAATTGTGATGGGGGGGCAAGAGGGAGTGGTATCCCCCTTTATAAAGGTCAAATGACAACCGGCAGAAAGGATAGCAAGTAATTTTACAGTTTTTATGGTATTGTATTTTTTGGCCAAAATAAATTAAATATTTTTCCAATAGCAACATAGTTTAGTTTTCTGCACATGCTATTATCAACAGATCTCGAATATCTGTCAAGGGTGTGCTGGAATTTTGTCAAAACTTTTTCTCTTTGTTCAAAAAGTTTTGACAAAATTCCAAGACACCCTTGACAGATATTCAAGATATGTTGATATTAGCATGTGCAGAAAACTAAACTTTATGTTGCTACTGGAGAAATATTTAATTTATTTTTGCCAAAAAATTTGAGTTTTATAAAAACTTTAAAAGATACTTTCGCTCCCTTTGGCTGCACTTTAAGGACCTTGCCTATCTGTGACGTCACGGCAAATTAAGATAGGATTTCCCAGGTTGATGGAATTAAGTTTTACTCGATTTTTGTTTGTCTCTTATTTTTTATGAACCATCTATAACTTAGACGATTATTTGATGTCATATATGAATCTTCCTGTCAGGATGTAGATTAAAAAAGTCAGTAGAAGCGAAGAAAAGGGTAATTTTGAAATTCAAGCCAATGTTGTCCAGGTGCAAATAGTATATATAGTGGGTGCGTAAACTCGTTAGATGAAGAGGGGGGAGTATTATGAGCAGGCAAACAAGAGGCCTCTCAGGGTGAACTGCTTAATTTCTTCCACCTCTTTCTATTCCCTACATTGTCGTCTAAATGTGACGTACGTCAAGTTAAGATGCAACCCGCTTAGCAAAGAAAAAAAACACAATTATCAAATATCAGGGTTGTCACACAACTAGAGAACCTGGAAAATACGGGGAATTTATTATTAAGAAAATATTGGCCACCCTGAGTTAACAATGTCGTTAAATTTTGTGCAATCTTTTCCCCAACAGATATTTCAGTACAAAATCCCAGGTAGGGGAAATCCCCGCAGTGCAGGAAGAAAGATAATCTCCACTACCCAGAGTTCATTGCGTGCCCGATACAAAGAGTTCTTCAGTCTGGTTTACAGGTAATCTGAGAAGATGATCTGCATTATATCCATGTAGCGCGAAGCTTATATTTCCCTGGTGTTGAGAGTATCGTTTTATCTTGTGATTTTTTTTGTTTTTTTTGTCTAAAGGTTTTATTGGTTGAGGTTTTTTTTTACGGGCGATCGTGACGTCACTACCAGATCAAATTCCTCTCGTTCTTTTTGAGACTCTTCACCCCAAATGCCTCACCTCTCAAACCCTCTTTACCTCTTCCCTCACACCCTCACACCCTCTACACACCTTCTCTCAACCCGATATTCATCAAAAGACCTTTTTATGTTCATAATGATATTGTGTTGCTTATGTTCCGTAGGTCCGGGCGACGTTTGCATGGATAAATCAGTACTGAATTCAGTACAAGTATACCAACTTTGGTGTTCGAATGGTTTAAAGCGTTACTCTCGCAATATACTTGAACTTCCGATGACGTAGGGATTGGGGCTCGAATCTCAGTCGGGTGTAATTAAGGCGGTTTTCCCTAAATGACTCTTCCACTTTCCACCCACGTAATTGCGGGTACACTTCCTTTAAAATTCATCCTTTCTTATCCCTAACTCATTTGCATAATCAGTAGGCCTACATAACCCTAACGGGTATTAAGACGTTCTAAAGAAAAAAGCACAAGACCAACTATCATGAAGACTAGCGGCCAAAATAAGAAGCTATCAATGGAATTTGTGATGTAGTTTGTTCGCTGCGCAGATCCTAGTTTTCAGCGGTGTTTAGTTACAAACGACCCCTCTTCGGTGGCCGCATGGTCTAACGCGATACTCTCTCAGTAGACTATGATTGCTGATGATGGAGAGATTGAGGTGGTAATCTCGGTCAGTTGTACTGAGGGTGGTTTTCCACTCTCCCTCCACGTAGATGCTGGTAAACATTATCTAAATATAACCTTCTTAATGCCTAAAAACATCAGCGCAATTATTACATAAACGTATAACCCGAACGGGTAGTAATACGGAGTGTTTGAACAAAAGTTTTCCAAACGCATGCACTAAAGAGACCCACGTCATTGAATTTAACAGTGTTCTTCTTATAAACAATCACGTTTTATCAGATGACATTCTAATGAAGTGACTGGGTGTATATATAGGAAAAAATGATACCCTGGCTGGGATTTGAACCCTGGTTTTACGTGTTGAAAGCTCTACCAGCTGAGCTATCTGGTTTTGATTGGGTGGGAGTATCTTGCATATTTTACAATCGAAAGTAAACTTAAATGTAATGGGTTTGACTTTTTTTTTACATAGAAGTGTTTTTAACTAAATGTAGTTCGATACTTTAGCTAAGTTTGTAGCGTGTCTGTCCACTGAACTTAAAGATCTGAAGCTCGATTACATGTATAGTTGAAAAATTTAGGATTGGTGAAATGTGATAGTGATACATTAAAGGCCGGGGTCTGGATGTCGTGTCTGTTATAGATTTAATTTAATATTATAATTCGTGTACTGATATAATCAGTCGGCACAAAAAGTACACGTTAAATACCTCAAATAAATAAATAAAAACTAAATGTATTTTTTTTAATATGTTTATGATTTTTTTTTAATACTCAATTGTTTTAAACTACTCATTAAATATTTAATTTTTACTCATCCTATCGGCGAAGGTTTCGATTCGATTACTGGAGACATAGAAAATTATATTCTAACGGATTTCGTTCAAATTTGGTATAGACTTACTCCTCTTTCAGGTTATCGTATGCATACACTTTTTTATGTTCATGCTTCATATATTTACCGAGAACACAGAGGAATTGATGATAAAGAATTCGGCCATTGGTAGGAGAGGATGACAAAGAAAATGATGGAAATGAAGTATGTAGGAAAAAGACCGCAAGGGAGGCCAAGAAAGAGGTGGGAGGAGCAGATAACAAAGTGTGCAAGTGAGAGGAAAGGAATGGAGTACAATTAAAGAAGGAAGAATGATGTAAGGATAGAGGAAGATGGAGATATTTTACTAAATTGACTCAACCATGGGCTGGAAACAGTTGTTGTTGATGATGATAATGATGATGTGGATGTGGATGTGGTGGTGGTGCCTAAATAGTTGATTATGGTGATATATATATATATTTATATATATATATATATATATATATATATATACATTATTACAACTAATCTAACATGAGGAGTTACTACAAAGTTTGTTAATATGATCTATGGACTCGATATGTTTATTATACATGAACAGGGGCTACAAAGGTGAATATAGTTCATAGTTTTGTTTCATTAGATGTTGCTACAAAACTGAGTAAGGTTAAGTTATGATCTCGGCTTTTATAATATATGAGGAGAAGCTGTTACAAAGTTGACTTCAAAGAATAAATAATCTCGACATTATTTTTATAATACATGATGTGATGTTACTAATTTGATTAAACCTATACAATGGTCTCGACATATTTTTAGAGACGTTCGGGTTATGTTATTAAACTTGAGTCCCAAATCTAAGAGTTCGTTTCCCTTCATAAGCCTTTCTATTTCTCTCCCCCCCCTTCCCCCCAAGAGATTCCCAAACCACCATTGGTTGGGCGATGAAAAACCTCTCGAGTTTATTGCCTATAAATATATTGAATTTCTCTTTTTTTATTGACAGCCCATCCTACTCTTTCCTATGATGGGATTGAAAGTTGAAAGAGAATAGAACATTCTTGTTTATCGGAGCTTGGGAAGGGGGGGGGGGGGTTGAAGAATGAAATTTATTGCAGGAAACTTGGACCAGACGTATGAATGCTGGCTGTTCGAAGAGTGGTATAGGCGGGTCATGTATTCTTAACCCCCCCTCCCCCTTTTCCCTAAACCGCTTCTGTGTGTGTTTTAGAGGGGGGAGGGGGGGGGGTTGCGTCATGGGGTTTAAATCAATAGGGGATGTTGTTGAAAGAAAAGTTGAATTTGTAACCAGATGTAAATCTCCAAGGCATCATTTCTTCGAATAACTGACTGGCATGTCTTAGAATAGGGCTGTTAAGCATGTCTTAGACTTAGAATATCACAATTACAACAACAACAAAATTAATCTACGTTTGATTTCTTACATTTCATTTTATTGTAACCGCACAGCTTGAATTAGAAGACGTATTTGTTTGTGTATTATTGTATGTTGTGAGTTGCGAATGACAAAACGAGCGTTGCAGGTTGTTTTGATTAGCCTATTAACAAATAGAATAAAGGAGCTGTGTCAGTATTCCTTAGTCAGAAACCAGGCCAAGATTGAGGATAAAATTTAGGGGATTCATCCATCATGGCTGACTAACCAACACCCAAGTCTAGCGGCCACTGTAAGATTCGGGACTATGCGGGCAAGGACGCCTGTCCATCAGTACTTGTTTTGAGGGCTACCATTCAAGCCCAGGGTACCGGGGTTCGGAAACCATGCAGGGATCATCTAGGAGTCGGACAGGCCATCGGATATTCCTAGCAAAACCTCGTTTTGTCACATGCCCCACTCTCGTCAAGTCAATGCGCAATTAGAACCCGTAGTGTTGACACTTGGTGCGTAATCATATTTAATTCTTTTTAATTTTTATCAATTTTAATTTGGAAATATCTTACAACTTTACACTTTATATTGGTGGTTTTTATTTGTTTTTTGTTTTTCCATGAACAGAATCAAATTTGAGCTAGATTTAACTTTTAATTTTGAAATTAGAAGGATCATGTCCACACTCACGTAGAGGTAGTGTGGGAAACCATTAAATAAATAAAGTATCACCCCTATTACACCCAGTCATGATTTGAACTATAAGTTTCTCAGTTACTGGAAAAACCGTACTAGATGAGTCTGACGTTTAGTCCACGAGTCCTCCAATGAGGGTAAAACAAGGGTTATTTAACACCTAAAAGGACCCGCTTCGGTGTCCACAAGATCTAACGCGCTACTTTTGCAGTGGACTGAACTACCGATGACGGGGAGATAGAGGTTCAAATCTTGGTTGGATGTACTGTGATTAGTTCTTCCCAACGCTCCCTCCACGAAAATGCAAGTGCACTTCATCTAAATATAACCTTCCTAATCCCTAAAACCATTAGTGTAAGTGGTACATTATAACCCGAACGGTTAGTAAGACGGGGTACTAAAAAAAACACGAAAAGGGAATGGATGAGTAGGTTAAATGAGAATAAATGTACCCATAGTAATATTGAAAAAATATGCAAAAAAAGATCAAATAAAAAATGTTGTGTTTAACGTACTTGAACACATGCTAGAAAATTGGTTCCACCCTTGTTTCTATGAGGAATATTTGGGATTTAGATGGGGGGGCGGCACCCCCCCAGGGAGCACTGCCTGGTCAACACATTTATAATGACGCCCCCTCCCCCAGTTTGGCTGTAACGAATGTTACGTCATCATAGGACCATGTTCCCCTCTACTCCACCCACTTAACAAGGATTGTGGTCAGTCATAATGTGCCAGGTAATTGATATTTAGGGGTGGTGGTAGCAGCAGTTATGTTCCCTTCACAGGAGGTTTGGGGGGATCATTTAGCCCAGTGGTTCTTAAACTGGGGTGCGCGAGAATCTCACAAGATAAAACAAAAGATAACCAAATGTGGCGGAGAATTTTCGAAGCGTCTCGGAGAAACTTTCTCCTTCAATTACCTGAGATTTGTAAATTTAGGGAAATTTTATAGTTTGGTTACATTAAGCTTGTAATTATGACCAAAAGGTACAATTTGAAAATAGGTTTTGGAACCACCGATTTGGTCCATACTCCCACTGATATGATCTCCCCGAACTGTTGGTCACACGGTATAAAGCGTAGAGATATGAGAATTTTAGAAAATTTATCGAAAAAATCTTCCCTTAATTTTTCCATAAAATTTTCCGTTTTATATCATTTTCAATAGTTTATTTATGAAAAGAAAATCGGCTATTTAAACAGAACAAAAGACAATTTTATAGTTAAGTATACCCAAAGACGTCAACGTCAGAAATATTATTAGATCTAAATGAGTTACAATAAAAACAGTAACATAGACTCGAGTTATTTTCTTACACTCGCTTATAGACTACAGCGCTTGGTGGATGAGTGTGTCACTTTTTAATAATTTAGTTTCTAACCACAATAGACTATATGAGAATGTGTGTACAATAATTGTGTTGTATTATTTATTTTTTTGACATACTTATTTCGACCTGCAGGTCCTTTTAAGCGTGTGCAGGTGTATAAGCTGTTAACCTTGCCCCAGGCACACGCAGATGAATTGATCCGTGCACAAGACCTTGAAACACTTCCCTCGCTTTCAATCAACTTTTATATTAATGTGTGTGTTTTTTATGGCTACTAAATACCGCTGATCACCATTGTCTTATTTCTATTAAATAACTTGCACTCGCCTTGGTAGCCTTATGGTCTAACGCGCTACTCTCTTGTTAGACTAGACTGCCGATGACTAAGGATATTGGGCTTCGAATCTCTGTCGGCAGCTCTGAGGGTGAATTTTTCTAAAAATGTTCTTCTACTCTCGTCACGAAAATGTGGGTGCATTTCCTCTAAATCAAACCCTCCTAATCTCTTAACACATTATAGAGTACATAGGGGTTGCAAACTGAACATGTAGTAAGACGTGGTATCTTTGATTCAGATCAGTTGTTTTGGCTTTACGGATGTTTTGCTAGACTTGTAGATTATGTTATGTAACTTAGGGGGAAGGCATAACAACCACAATTGTTTACCCACCTCGAGGGTGACCTGGTGGTCTAGGGGTAAAGGTGTCAGAATTCTATTCTGGCGGCCGGGGTTCAATCCTCGGTCCCGGCAAAGATTTATCTGATTACCAAACCCTTCCTTCACCTCTGACAAGATATCTTGTGAATGTGAGGAATGCCAGGTCTCCACCGTGGTTCGGATTCCACGTTAAACTGTAGGTCCTTCATTTCATCTCACAATCACCCTACCATTACACATTAGCGTAAGTGCGTATAACCCGAACGGGTAGTAAGACGCGGAGCTAATAATAATAATAATAATAATAATAATAATAATTTACCCACTTCCAGATGAACTAGAAACTTGAAATTTGGCAAACTTATAGCTTCTAGACTGTAACCGACGGGAAAATTCCCAAAAAGTTTTTAAAAAAACAATTTTTAACCCCCGAAAAAAATTCAAAATGGCGGAGCAACTTTATAGTTGGTGCGAATCTTTTTTTTTTTTTTTATGTTTCTTGTGACTAAACGGTAAGAACTATCAAAAAACTGCTCTGAAATTACATTAGTTTATATCCACTTGTAAAGAAAACTCACCGGGGGTTTGAGGGCGGAGCCCCCGACGAGCAAAACGAGTATTTATTTATAGCACTTGGAGAGTGGAGGCTTAGATCTACAAACAACTAAGATTTAATGGATTCACAAGTTCGCAGAAGAGTAAAAGAGCAGATAATTTTTAATCAAGTGACGAGCTCTATAAACTAATCTCTGAGGCCTTTCTTGCAGGTCTTAAAGAGAAAGGCTTTCTTTTCACTCTCTTTCGGTTAACTATTGCCAAATCTCTTCGCTATCAGTTATTTCGGAAGGTGGTGTGTTGGGGTAGGAAGGAACTTCTGGCAACCTCGACTAACCAGCGTTGCAAAACTTGTATTACATTTGAGTGGAGATTTATCACAAAAATACGAGATGACAACATTTTTTTACTAATAGTAACCATGCAAGTTTCCTCAGCTATGATATCCATTGTAAACAGGGTGTTCAGAAAACTCATAGCCCAAACTGCACATAATTTAATTTGTTTGAACCTAGAGCAAAACAAAATTCCTATAGGCTACACTTACATTCGGAAAAATATGCTAATCCCATTAAATTGTGTTCAAAATTTCAGCGTACAGCGTCTGGAGATCAAAGCTGTGCAAGCATACGTGTACAACAGGTTGCATAGAAACTAGGTGCACGGAATTGCACATCTCAACATCTTGAAGCACGGCAGCAGAATATACCACAATTAATAGTAAAAAAATACACCAGTCCATATAGAAATGGAAATACGTTCTGAGGGTCATAATTAACGGTCCTACATCACAAAAAGTACTTGCCATTAAGACATGTGCAGTGCCACGCGCCTAACTCCTATGCAACCTGTTATACACGCATGCTTGCTAGCTTTGCTCTCCCGGCGCTGAACGTCGAAATTTCGGAAAATATTGAATGGTATTAAGCCTACATCCAGAAAACTATTCTAAGTATATAGGTATTTTGTACTTCTTTTTGGTTCAAACAAGCTATTGTGCAGTTTGGACCATGAGTTTCCGAACATTCTGTATTCCAGCCTCATTGGTATTGTCCGTTCAGTGGGACTCAAGATATATTCAGGTTTCCTTATTTCTGCCCGGCACCATCAGTTTGATTTCCCCCATTTTGATTTAAAACTAACCAACGAAATCGATGCCTACAGTTCGAGATATATTTATTTGAAGGAGATAAAAAACACCCTTTAGCTCACAATCCCTCCATTCGCTCTACCTCCTTCGTAACTATATTTAAGGCAATTTTGTACTCGTGGTATTTTTAAACATACTTTTTTTTTCTCTAAGTAATCATTCAAATAGTAATGTCAGCCAATATAAGGTATAGGGCCTATTAACTTTTTTTTAGCACCACGTCTTACTAACTGTTCTTGTTTTTATATACTAATTATACTAACGGATTTAAGTTATTAGGAAGGCTATATTTAGAGGAAGTGTACCCGCATTTGCGTGGAGGGAGTGTAAAAACGTTTTTTGAAGAAAAAAAACACCCTCAGTACACCTGAACTAAATTCGAACCTTGATATCCCCGTCATCGGAAGTCTAGTCAAATGCGAGAGTAGCGCGTCAGACCACGTGACCACCGAAGTGGGCATTGACTAATTTTCATGCTCGGACACCCTTATCGACATTCGGGTATCAGCTGAAGGGGTTACGGATTCAGGGCCGTATATCGCCACACAAACAACCCCTTGTATTTACCTGCTCTGTATGTGAAACTAAGTGAGGACCCGTATCACTGAGCTAATCGGATGGGTCAATGTCCCTAAGCACGTGCGAACTCCTATTTGGAACATGTCATAGCTTCTTGCGACGCGCGGGTGCATACATATATCATGGAGGCGTGGAGGGGGTGGAGGGAGAAATGGACATGTGAAGCACTGACATGTGAGATTACTAGTGTGAAAGGGGTTGGAGGAAGGGATAGTTTACTGGGTGTGTTTTGTGGGGGAGAGTGGGGGGGGGGGGGGTGACATCATTTCACGTCACTGTACGGGAAATTTGGGGGCAGGGAAAATGACTTTGGTCCATCGAAACATTGAGTTGAGGTTGTTTCTCTTAGTAGAGGTCATAGCGTGGCACATTTCAGATGTAATAATAATAATAATAATAATAATATTTAGCACCGCGTCTTACTACCCGTTCGGGTTATACGCTTTTAGTACTAATTACACTATTGGATTAGGAATTTGGAGGGTTGAATTAGAGGAAGTGAACCCGCATTTGCGTAGAGGGAGAGTGGAAAACCATTTAGGAAAAACCACCCCCAGTTCACCCGACCGAGATTCGAACCTCGATCTCCCCGTTCTCAGCAGTCGAGCTCAACACGACTAGCGCGTTAGCTAACTATGCCACCGAGGCAGGTGTTTCAGATGTAGAAGGATCTGGGTTCATCTCAGTTGATATTAGAGTATCTCAATTAATTATAAACCTACTTCGGTGGCCGCATTGTTTAAGGCGCTACTCTCGCGGTAGATTAAACTGCCTATAATCAAGGTTTTAAACTCGGTCGGGTTTACTGAGAGTGGCTTTTCAAAAATTGTTTTCCACTCTCCTTCCAAGCAAATTCGGGTACAGTTCCTCTAAATACTACCTTCCTAATCCCTAAAACCACTAGCGTAATTAGTAAATAGTGTATAACACGAACGGGTGTTAAGACTTGGTGCTAGAAAAATAATAAAATTGATAGACTGGATAATCCTGTTACTTAATCCACGAGACCTCTATTGTGGTCAAAGTGGCTGTTAAATTTTCCCGCCATAAGATATCTATAATATTGACACTCTGATGTATTGTATTGGGGTCTTGAAGGTGTTCCACCAATCCGAAAACGTCTCTGGTACCACCAAGAGGAGTGGAGAGGGGATTTCCCAGTCATGCAGAGTGAGAGTAAATTAATTGTCCAGTGTAATTAGTAGATGGCAACTGCTAACACTTCAAGCAAGTTGATTGACGCGTAAACGTCAATTAAAATTACGTTGGTGTTCCAACATAATTATGTAACTATTCTCGAATAATTGGGCTCTACAAAATTGTACAAGAGTACATTCTATTTAATGTTTTTTATGGTTGAAGATTTATAGGGAAAAAATTACCTTATATTTTTGGATAAAATGTCACTTTTTATTTTTTTGTCTTGCTGTACTGTTGTTAATCCTAGAGGGGTGCAAATATTCTAGTTAGATTTTAGTGGTTTTTCAGAAAGTTGAAAATTTGAATTTGTAAATTTAAATACTTTGGTTCAATTTAAAGACATTATTTTTTCTCAAAAGGATTTTCAATTTTTCTTCCTGTCCGTTAAAAAAAAGTGTGTACCTTTCGTTTACCCTGAAAGGTAGCAAGCTTACGTTGCAGTGTTTCACTATGGAGTAGCTTATTTGATAGGGTCATGGTGTAATACGTCAAGGTAAGAAGTTTCCTTTCAGGATAAATTGAATATATATTTTTATTTTAAATTAAGTTAAAAATTTGAATGTTTATGACCATGGCATTTATTAAAACAACAAAAATATCAGTTAGTATTTATGGTTAATACCTGGTTATATTAGAAAAATTTGAATTTGAAATATCTGTAAGTTAGTTCAGATATTGTCCTATGTTAATCGCACTCGACATTTTCATACGAGCCTGACTCGAAGTGAGAATCGCCTGTTCGCATACCCCTGGTTAATCCGCCCGCCACCCTCCTACCCCCTCCCTTTTCCCCAACAGCGCTCCCTCGACCCCTCCCCCCTCTTCTAATTTCTCCTCAAGCCTAGGCTTAGCCATTTATTACACTTGACCGAGCAACTGTATTGTGATTCGCGTTTTAAGTCTCACTTTATATACAGCCTGAACGAGATAGATTGGTCAACGCATATCTTTTGAATTTGTCTTTTGTTTTATTTATGCAGCCTTGTGACTAGTGTGATTGTATGTGTGCATTAATGTTTTTGCTTCCTCCCCCCCCCCCCTCTATCCTTTATTTAGTTGTACTTTCCTCATTTATTTTATTTTAACATGTACATAAATATACAATTATGTATGTGGTCAATATTTTCTTGGATTATTATTATTATTTATGTACAGAATTTTTAGATTAGTTTTTTTGAACATAAAACTAATATTAAATGTATATCTTTATTACTAAGGGGTTAAATGTAAGAGAAGGCGCTGGCCTTAAATTCACCCAAATAAAAAAGATATTACTATAATTATTATTCACTGGGGATGTTTTAAAATACGTATTCAATAAAAACAGATGTAATAAATAATCCATTGTCAAGGGAATTGAATGCGTGATGTTAATTTTTCTTTTTCTTTTTTTGTAAAAAAATAATTAAACCCCTTTTCGATAAACCGAAATGATAGCAATATAATTAGATGTTCCCATAGTTTATGATTTAGAGATCTCTACGGAATAAAAAGTATTGTTCAAAAGCCACTATTTTCTTTCAATATGGCCGTCGTGTCTAATTTATATCTTGGAACCTTTCATAGTTGGTCCAATGAAAATTAGGTGACGTAGAAGCTGAGGGAAAAAAAAAACATTTAAGAACAAGATGGCGAAACTTATATTTTAATGAACCAATAATATGTTAAATCAGACGTCCGAGTCATATTCATGCAAGATTTCATCACAATCGTTTAGTGGTTTTTGCTTGAGGGAGTAAAGACAAACACCCAGTTCATTTTTACTTTCTCGCATCCCTCATGTTGAGAAAGTATTGTGATTGTATTGAATATGATGGATGTCTAAGTTTAATTATAACCAACCCCTGAGCCCAAAAAAAGTTGTTTCCGTCATACCGTATATCTGTTACCGGGTACTAGAACCCAAATCAAATTACCGATCAGCCTAAATGTTGGTGTCAGTGTTTTCATAAGATTCCACAGAGGGAGTTTTGGAATTATATAGCTAACCCTAGAATTAAGGATAATTTTATTCAAGGCTGAAAAAATAATATATCAATTGTTCTTAAATTAACCTTTAACGATTTTGATTTAAATTTCTTATCTAGGCAATAAATAGCATTTGTAACCAAATGAGAGCTCTGATTTTCCTATGAAAACGACTTTAAGGGTATTTTACGTGTGCAGAAATTTCCCATTTTGATCACATCTCCACAACTCTTTGAGATACGAAAAACCTAACATCACAATTTCGTTAAAAAAAATCTTTATTTGAAAAATATTTTATAAAACCTAATATTGCTGAGATATTGGCTAATATATATTTGTTAATTGAAGTCTGGGAAATTGTTATACTCTTTGATGAACAGGGATGTCGATTTTGTTATCATTATGTTTCTGTAACATTGTATATTATCTCATTAATGCCCTTTGGTGTAATGTTTCTGCAACTATGTCTGCTATTCTATTTCACATAATTTTACGAGTTTTTTCAGCTAAATATCTCCATTTTATATAAGTTATTAATAGGACGATACTTTTTAACTAGAGGGTATTTTTTTAATCACAGCGTCTTACTACCTGTTCAGGTTTTATGTATATATGCTAACTACTCTAGTGTGTCAAGGACGAGGAACGAATCAGAAGTAATCCACCCACATTTGCCTAGAGGGAGAGTGGGAAACCATTTATGAAAAACCCACCTTCAATACACAACCAGTATTACTACCCCAATCTCTCTGTCATCGGCAGTCCATTATATTGCGAGAGAGACGCCTTAGACTATTCGACCCAGCGTAGTGGGTTTTGACCGAGTAATTTGTGTTGGAGGGGGAGGGGTACTCAGGGGTGTACCGGTTTCTTCCAAGTGTCCCGGGTCTACAAATATGCCATAAATACTGGACCTGGTGACCTGGTGGTTTAGGGGTAAGGTGTCAGACTTCTGTTCTGAGAGTCCGGGGTTCAATCCTCGGTCCCGGCACAGATTTATCTGATTACCAAACCCTTCCTTCACCTCTGACAAGACATCTTGTGAATGTGGGGAATGCCAGGCCTCCACCGTGGTTCGGATCCCACGTTAAACTGTAGGTCCTCCATTTCATCTCACAATCACCCTACCATTACACATTAGCGTAAGTGCGTATAACCCGAATGGGTAGTAAGACGCGGTGCTAATAACAATAATAAATAATAATAATACTGGACCTATTTCTCAGTACAAGCTGAAAAATATTGAAGTGGTGAAGTATTTATATTTTTATTACAAATTAATTCAATCCTTATGTCATTTCATCTACATTATTGTTTATTATGTTGCTTTTTAGTTCACTTAATGACGTTGCTTACTTGGAGATTTCTAAACTATTTTGCGAAGCGGGTTGCATCTTAACTTGACGCACCTAAGCAGTCTAAGCAGTTATCACACTTAGACACCAATGTACGAGATAGAAAGAGAGGGAAGAAAATAAGCAGTTTACCCTGCAAGGCCTCTCGTTAATCTACTGATAATACCTACCCTCTTCCTATGACGAGTATACACACTCTCTACTATTTGTTCTTGGAAAACGTTGACTTGCTTAGTAAAATTAACTTTATCTTGTTTTCTATTATAGACGGACATTTTCTTTCAAGGACTATTTTAATCTACATCCTGCCAGGAGGATTCCTACAGGACATTTTCGTGACTAAGCTAAATAGCCTAGGTTGTAGATGATTTTTTTTAATTTCGTCTATAAAAAAAACTACTCCAAGATAAAAATAATAGATTAATAACACTGTAGTATTATTTTTAGAATTATTTAAGAATTTATGGTTTTTATTTCAAAGTTAAATCCTTAAAACTTGTTGAATAAAACGTAAATGCATAAACTTGGGAAATACTATATTGATTGGTCGTGACGTCATATGTCCTTGAAACATCATCTTGTGCTTCCTATTATCGTGAGAAAAAAATGCTTCAAAATTGTTAGAACACCTCCGGGAGTTTCCTTTTTTTAAATATTTAAGTCTATAAAATGAACCTCCCCCTACTACTTGTATAGATTACAAAGCGTGTAGCAGTCCTTATTACCTAAACAAATGTGTTTACGTTTGTCTTAAAAAAATCGTTTGTAAAAAAACCCAGCAAGGAACAACTAACGGGACGGTTTTACATTTAATTCAATGGTATATCTCCACAAATGATGTATTCTGAGGACCTTCAAACTTAATCCTTGGTTTCTTATACAGGGTGACCCACAGAAAAGTAGCCCGCTTCCTATATCCAGCAGGTGCCTCACTCTGAATTGGAGGAGATCAATCCCCCTTCCTCCATATTGTGACATGAAGAATGAGTCAATAAAGCTTTAGACAAGCAGTTCACTTGCTCATTCTTCATGTCACAATATGGGGGGAAGAGGATTGACCTCCTCCAATTCAGAGTGAGGCGCCTGCTGGATATAGGAGGCAGGCTACTTTTCCGTGGGCCACCCTGTATTAAAACTAAATAAAACAATCATTTATAATTGCATGGAAAGCTTTATTTTAGTTCAAAGTGGTTGCATCGGCCCTAATCAAACCCGGCCTACCGGGATATCTCCCGGCGGCCCAGTCTCCCCGGGGGGTAAAATAAAAATCCCTCATTCGGCTAGTACCAGATTAAAATGAGCCGTGACACTAGCTCTCGAGCACATTTGACAAATAGGGTCAAGAGGAGCCACCTAATGCTCTGATTGATGGATTGATTGATTGATTGGTTGGTTAATTAGAAGAGGAGTCACAGATCTGTAGTGCCAACATCATTGATGAAAAAAACTCAAGGACTACACAGATGCACCAAGCTTTATCTTGTTTGTCAAAACAAAATTAAAATATAAAAAAAGAACATGCTTTTTTTTCTACTTGCTTCAATGGCCGCATAGTCTAACGCGCTACTCTCACAGTAGACTAGACTGCCGATGTTGGGGAGATCGAGGTTCCAATATCTGTCTGATGTACTGAGGATAGTTTTTCCTAAATGGTTTTCTATTCTACCTCCACGCAAATGTGAGTACGATTCCTCTAAATATATCCTTCATAATCCCTAAAACCATCGGTGTAATTAGTACATAAGCGTAGTATACCGAACGGGTAGTAAGACGTGGTCTTATAGCAAAATTTGACAGGATGAGAAATGAGAGTCCAGGACAGGATAGAGAAGGAATTACTAAGGTGGTAAGGAGAAGATGTGAGAAGAATGGAGAGGAAAGAATGAATCAGGAGGATGTTGGATATGAAGGTGGGAGGGTAGGAGGCCCAGAGGAATACCTAGGACAGATGGCTGAAGGGAGTAAGGAGGAGTGTGGAGGAGAGAGTAAAGGACTGGAACAAGGTGGAGGAAGAGAGGAAATCCAAGGGACAGATGACTGAAGGCGGTAAGGAGGAATGTGGAGGATTTTTTTTATTCCTCGGGATCTTATTAACCTGTTTCCTGGTGGTAACACAGGTTCTTTTTACCCTCTTTATTTTATTATTTTTTCAATAATTTTCTCTAATTCTTTTATTTATTCTGGTTTTACAATCTGGTTTAGGCTTTTATATTAGTTGGTCTTCTTCTCCAGATGTTATCCTTCTTCACTAGTTTGTCCGCCCCGGGTATTTTATTTACCCGGTACCCTCCTCCTCTGACACTCCTGGTTCACCCATTTCTGGGATTCTCCAAGCACTCTCCAGTGGTGGTTAGCATCCCTTTATTTGCCATCTGGGGAGGCACCCTACAGGAGCTAGTGCTCCACCTAGTTCTAGAAACCACTTGGACCCTAACCTAAATTAAATTAAATTAAATAACTAACTTTAAAAATACTTGATTAATCCTACACTACTACTATCATACTTATTGTCAGCATTGTCGAATTTCATTGCTCATTTCTTCGATCATAGTGGATACATAGCATCCACTCTTCTCAGCCATTTATCTCTGGAGGTCCGATGGATCGGCTCAGCCGTGTTTGTTTCCAAACACGCAGAGCCTCTTGTCCAAGGACATTTCCCTTGATCTTCTGTATCCTGGTCTGGATTTTTTTTACCACCCACATTTTGGCTTGCAGGCTCTTCCGACATTTACACATCAGGCATCACCGCTTGCCTTGTGCTGCGGGTGGTCCTAATCTAATATATTCTTCCTCTTGATGAAGTAAGTTTAATTTATGTTCTACTTCGCCCAATTTAAGAACATATTTTCCTCCTTTGATATTTCGCCTACACTCAAGTCGATGGTCTCTGTCTCGCTATCCTCTTCTTGTTCCTCTACTTCAATTTCTTGTTCTTTTCTTCTTACATTCTTAGCCATTTACTCCCCCTCTTCATTTCTGACATCAAGTTCACCGTGTAGCCTAGGTACCCCATCCATCCGGGTCCCTTAACACGTCCCACACCTGTCGTCCTTGAATTTCTTTTATGTATGGTCATCTTATAATAATTGTCAAGCCACAATATAGCACCTCATACTCAGGTGTATCTTCGTTCCCGCATTCACAATCCTTGTTATCTACCAGGCCCAAATCATATAATGTTGTCCTGTATCATCCCTTTCCGGTAATGTAGAGCAGTAGGCCTTTGGAAGGGACTATATGTTTCATTTCTAACCTTTCTCAAATATTTGGGAAAAATGGTGCGCTCTTCTGCCAGTAGTGCTTGCGTCCCATTCTTCCTGACCACTCCTCTTGTAACTCCAAAGCGGTTCCATCCACCGTGGCTGTCCCCTTTTCGTCAGTTGCTCTTCCTTACCAACATCAACCTTCTTAAGCCAATACGGGGCTCCTCTCTTCCTTATTTGCAGGTCCAGTGGGCATATCCCAAGAGCCACATATAATGAGTCTGTTGAATTTGTTCTATATGCCCCAGTTAATCTCATTAAGATTGTTCTCTGAAGCCTTCTCAATAAGTTCGCAATTACCTTCCTTTTGAGTCTAAATGCCCAGGCATTGGCACTATTTCCCACTATGGAGAGGAGAATAGTCTGATGATATGTGTTTACGAGGGTCATAGGCAGCTGAAAGCACTTTTGCCCTATGATTATAATCCTGTTCATGACCCTCATTGCCTTAGCACACAACGTCTCTACTTGCCCTGTGAAATTCCTTTTCTCGTCAAGCGTAGCCCCCAGGTACCTGTTGGATCTACTTCTCTTGATTTGAAGTCACTCTACTTTGATGATCGGATCTCTTTTTAGAATCCTCTAAAGACCATAAATGTAGTCTTCGCTGACGCCATCTTCAACTTGACACTACTGCACCAGGTACTCAAGCTTTCAAGCACTCGGTTGCATTTCCCTTCGATATTACGTATTGAGCTTCTACACACTATAATTAACAAATCGCGGTTAAGGCAACAACACCCGCCATCTCGGGGAGAGCTTCAAATTCAGTTAGACCTGGCTCCATACCTATACCATATACCGATCCCTGGGGACATACCTTTGTAAGAATCTTTTTCACTTTCCCTCCTGGACATCTCAGGGTGGCGTATCTGTTTCTGCAATAGTCCCTCAGACTCCTATACAAGCTCTTAGGAAACCTTAAATCTCTGAATATAGAAAATAATAAAGGCCACCATAGATTATCGAAAGCCCCGAGATGTCCACGAAGTTTCCCAGACGTATTTATCCACTGCAAGATCAACCAGGCTCATAGCCCTCACAATTGTATCCTATGTAGACATGCCCATTTGAAAGCCATACTGCCGCTCGTGTATTCCTACCCGCTCTCTATATCTCAATATTCTCTCTCACAGACCCTTCTATTGAAATTTCCTACACGTATTCAGCAGGCATATTGGCCGGTATGAATTTGAGAGTTGCGAATCCTTATCCTCCCCCATAACACTATTATCTCTCTCTGTTCCCAAATGTTAGGGATCCTACCTTGGGCGAGGTATTCGTTTATGAGTGATGCTAAGAAGGTAGATATTTCCACGTTTGTCTGCTGTAGCACTTCAGCCATTATTCCGTCTAGACCTGGCGCTTTCCTTTTCCTTAAGAACTATATGAGCCTACTCATCTCTTCCACCGTCACAGGTTCGGCATCCATATTTTGTTGTTACTTTACATTCAGCACTCTTCTCAGTTCTAACTGTTGCAAAGTTTCACCCTCCAGTTGATACTAAGGGAGCAGGGCTTCCATTAGGAGCTCAACGGTGTCCCGCCAGCAGTCGTCGTAGATCCATTTGATCCTCTTAACGTTGACAGGGCTGACAGTAGTATTATTTATTTCACCCAAAGCTATTTTGTACTGGATTCCCCACGGGTTTGTTGCTAATTCCACCTTGATAAATTCCTCCCAGCTATCCTTTTTCACCACTTCTTTACTCGTTTAGTATTCAGTTTTCTTGTTCCTATGGATGTCCAACAATACATTTCTACCTACAGGATCATCAAACCTTTTGGTATCTTCTTCTTTCCTTCCTGGTTTCCTCTTGTAGTCTCTGCAGTTGGTCATTCTAGGGTCTGTTCCCCATCTTCTTGTATCCCTTCTGTATAGGTATGGCCCTCCTAATGGCCTCCTTCAGAGTCCACGTCAGATCCTTTGCCTTTTGATCTATACGATCACCTTTCTCCATTATCGTTGGCATATCTACTACCTCCCTCAGCTTATCGCAGTCCACGTGACTCATATCATATTTCCATGATGTGCGATTATCCATCTGATTATTGTTTCCCGCAGTGTTCTGCTCCAAGACTATCAAATTGTGGTCACTTATTGTTACATTTTTCACCACTCTTTAACCACTAATCAGCTCCACTGCCTCGAGGTTACTTTCGGGTAACGTCAATGTTGGTAGATGCTTCGGCCCTCCCCGCATAAGTCGACGGTTTATCTGGCTGGTTTATCACCTGGAGTCTTCGGGAGCCAATCAGCTCTTCCAGTGTGACTCCTCCGCTATCTGGCCTTGGGTAGTGATTCTTCCTATCTTTCCTTATGGCTCCCTCGCTATACAACGTTGGGGATTGGGGATTTTACATACACTAGCAGTGCATACAGTAGGTGTTCCATTATATATAGTTACTAGTATGCATCTACTCGTATGTTTCCTTATCTCCACACATGTCATATGTTCATCGTTCATCTGATTTATTTTAGTAATTGTTACACCATTGTCGAACACGATAATTACGCTCATAGGTTTATTACCTGTGGGAATTACCCTAGTTGCTACAGGCATGGGTCGAGGAATGAGGAAAAGGACTGTGCCAAGGGGAGGAAGAGAGGTGGTGGGAGGAAAGAAGGCAAGGGGAGGTTTATGTTTCAAATAGACCCAGCCAGTGGCTGGAACATGTTCATGGTGGTGTTGTTGTTGTTGTTGTTGTTATTATTATAAAAGACTAATACAAATTAAATTAGGAGATTTTTTGTTGAAAAAGATACAAACTAAAAATTTTTAATGATTAACAATTAATTAATAAAATTAAATATTGCTGCATATATGCACAAAAAAAATGCAATAAATATGTTCGTTATTTCTACTTTTTTTTAGTCCGAAACTACTAAAAAAAAACTAACAAGAGTATTAAAAAAAACACAATTTAACCATTGCTGCCCGGAGTCGTTTATAATTTTGTCTTATGAAAAGGCGTCACGAAGAAAATCAGTCTAAGAACTTGTGATATATATAAATGTTTAGAATGTTTTGAATTAGTCTACATTTAAAAAAAACGTAACTGGAAGCTCTATTCGTAAAATGTACATAAATATTGAAAATGTAACATGGAACATGGATATAACTTTAATGTGTTTTGTTTAATTTTTGAAAATTCTTCCATGAGGAAAATATATTTTATTTAAAAATAATTACAATCGGGAACAATTTTTTTTTTATGAAGTCTACCTCTCTTTTTATTCGCACTCCCCTAAACTAGGTGACATTGTAAATTTGGGGAGAGTTAAATGGTGTGACTGTGTTTAATTACCATATATGTTTTACCCGGGATCCTTTCAAATACCACACCGGACATACGACTAAAATTAGAGTACACCCTGTTGCATATTTATGTCGTAACCCAAAGTTCTAATATATTCCACTTACGTGCAGAGAGGAGAAATGTTTTCAATTAGAATGGGTCACTCGTTTAATTAGGTTAGGGCACCTCTTTAATAACGGGGGAGGGGGGGATTGAAAAAAATTAGATTTAATTAAAAATAGGCCGCCCATTGTGACGTCACTAAAGGATTTCCTAGACACACATCATAAACTCAATAATTGGAATTATAATTTGTGTAATATCGTATGTATTAAATATTAAAGGGAATTATGGTTTAGAATTTGAAATGCAATCATATATTTTACTAAATATATTTAATTTGTATATGGCTTGGTGGAAGAAGCTATCAAATAAAACAGCTTAAGACCCGTACCAAAGAGTGCTCGTGGAAAGACATCGCTTCGATGTCCACATGGTCTAAGGTGTCAATCTCGTAGAAGATTAGACTGCCGATGACTGAGATAGATAAGTGTACTAAGGGTGGTTTTCCCTTGATGGTTTTCCAGTCTCTCTTTCTTTTTCTCTTTCTTTTCTCTTTCTTTCTCTCTCTTTCTTTCTATTTCTTTTGTTCTCTATTTCTTTCGTTTCTCTCTATTTCTTTCGTTCTCTCTCTATTTCTTTCGTTCTCTCTCTATTTCTTTCGTTATCTCTTTATTTATTTCGTTATCTCTTTTTTTTTCGTTCTCTCTCTATTTCTTTCGTTTTCTCTCTATTTTTTCTCTCTATCTCTCTCTATTTCTTTCTCTCTATATATTTTTTCTCTCTCTCTATTCCTTATATTTCTTTCTCTTTGTTTCTCTCTATTTCTTTCTTTCTCTCTTTCTATTTCTTTCTTTCTCTCTCTAGGTAAATGTGGGTACATCCTCTAAATTCCACCTTCCTATACCCTAACCCATTAGGTGACTAGTACATAGGTGTATAGCTCGAGTGGGTAGTAAGACGCGGTGTCAGGCTCGTCTGTTATGGATTGCCATTGATGGGGAGGTCGGAGTTAGATTGTCATCCGAGTGTACAATGAATGGTTTTCCCGATCTCCCTCAACGCGAATGCAGAAACATTTCCTCTAGAATTATAGGACGGATTGGTAGTAAAACGCGGTGCAAACAAACAAACATTGTTTGCAAACTAGTTAGAATTTTAAGGTTAAAGTTTTTTTGTCAACTCCTCGTCTTACTACCCGTTTGGGTTAAATGATCATGTATTAATTACGCTAATGATTTTAGGGATAGCGGTGGTTATATTTATAGGAAGTTTACCCGCATTCTCGTGAAAAACCAGTTTGGGAAAAATAATCCTCAATATATCCTACCGAGATTCGAACCTTGGAACTTCCCGTCATCGAGAGTCTATAATTTATTGCGAGAGTAGCGCGTTTGACCACGGGGCCACCAAAGCGGGTAAGTTTAAAGTGTTATTTTTTAATTTAAAGTCACTTAGTGCAAAAATATGTACCCCTGCGATTGGGGCAAAGGGTTAGAGACTTAGATCTAGCCTTGAACTAGACTGCCGAGGACGGGGAGATCGAGGTTCGAATCTCGTTCGGGTGCACTAGGGGTTGTTTTCCACTCACCCTCCACGCAAATATGGATTAATTTATTCTAAATTCAACCTTCTCAATTTCCAATCGATTAGCTTAATTAGTACTTAAGCGTATAAACCGAACGGGTAGTAAGACGTGGTGCTAAGTATACGCAAGTATAGATCTAGTGGGTGACTTGGCGGTCTAGGGGTAAGGTGTCGGACTTCTGTGCTGGGGTCCGGGATTCAATCCTAGGTCCCGGCACAGATTTATCTGATTACCAAACACTTCCTTCACCTCTGACAAGACTAGTATTAATCACAACTTGTGAATGTGTGGAATTCCAGGCCTCCACCGTGGTTCGGATCCCACGTTAATCCATTGCATCTCACAATCACCCTACCATTACACATTAGCGTAAGTGCGTATAACCCGAACGGGTAGTAAGACACGGTGCTAATAATAATAATAATAATAATATAGATCTAGCCTCCTCTGTCAAATAAAGTAATATTTTGATAGGGGCTCAACAGAATATTTTAAAATAAAACGGGATTGTTTTATTCGGTTTTATGTAAGCTACCACCCATTTTTTTTAAACACTTTAAAATTTAAATTTAAACTGTTTATCTAGTAAGTTCTTTTTCCTATATTTTGGTGAAAAGAATATTTAAAAAAAAGGTATCGAACCTTTTCATAAATAGTACCATATTTATTCTCCTACGTAGCACCCTTAAGTTAATGTGTAACCCACCCCGCATATTTGCTTCAAATTGACTAATTAGGTAACATCGTTTTAAAAAAAGGTCACTCCCTTTTACTTTTGAAAAAAGGGAGGTATCTATATAGAATTACGATATCAGCTGGCAGGGCCCACTGTAAGAATCTCACGAGAAGATTGGAACTAACGACGTTGCTTACTTGAAGATTTCGAAGCCATTTTTGCGAAGGGGTTTTCATCTTAACTTGACGCACTTAAACAAACTAAAAACTATCACACCTAGAAACCAATGTACGAAATAGAAAGAGAGGGGAGCAAATGAGAAGCTCACCCTGTGAGGCCTCTTGTTTATCTAATGTTAACACTTCCCCTCTTCCTCTGACGAGTTTACAATCACTATACTATTTGCTCTTTGAAAACATTGACTGGCTTTTTAAACATTATCATTTTCGTGTTTCCTTATTCAGATAGATATGCTTCCACGAACCTTTTTAATCTACATCCTGGAGGGAAGATTCTTACAGGACATTTTCGTGGATAGATAAAATAATAATAATATTGAGCACCGCGTCTTACTACCCGTTCGGGTTATACTCTTTAAGTACTAATCACGCTAATGGATTAGGAATTGGTAAGGTTGAATTAGAGGAAGTGAACCCGCATTTGCGTGGAGGGAGAGTGGAAAGCCATTTAGGAAAAACCACCCCCAGTTCACCCGACCGAGATTCGAACCTCAACCTCCCCGTCCTCAGCTGTTGAGCTCAAAGCGACAAGCGCGTTAGCCAACTACGCCACCGAGGAGGGTAATAGATAAAATAGATTGAGTTGTAAGCGATTGGGGGGGTGGGGGAATACGTTAGCAATAAAATCACTTCAAAAATGTATTTATGAAAGTGCTAGACTATTTTTAGATGTATTTAAGAGTTAAATGTTGTTGTTTTTTCAGTGTTATATATTTAAATACAATTTGAATACACTAACATGGGAAAGCTTCTCTTGACCTGTAATGACATCATAGGTAGGCATCGTCCATTTAAAAAAAACCTCGCCGAGGGTAGTATTTGTTGTAGCTACATGAGCGAGACTAGAGGCATACTAACCCCCTACCCCACTTCTATATGTTCTCCCCTTTTCACCCCCAGCCCACAAACTCTCCCTCCCCCACCCCATCCCTCACGTGATAAATGGCTTCTCTTATCACGTGCGGGCCAAACCGCGCTAACCCCTCATTTTCCAACCTTCCCCTCCCCCTTTCTCCCCTTACTCCTCTCAAGCTTCATATGCTCACTGTAGACAGTTGACACCAACTCAACAAAAATAAAAATAAAATAAAAACGGGGAAGTTTTGAGGGTAAATATGTGCATGGCGTAATGGTTTCAACTCCATTGGACCATTTGGTAACTGTCATTATGTTTTTGACGCAGTTTTGATGCATTTTGGTTAGCATTGAAGGGGTGGTATGTTAAAACAAGTGCCATGTTGGAAAACAACTGATGGATGAAATATGGAAAGTTTTTTTTTTCCACCTGTATTTGATACCTTTTTTTTTTACTTATTTATATTATTGGAATAAAAGTATTTATCTGAACTCTTATAGAAGAGAAAATTATTGATAACATTAAATAATGATTGGTATCGTAAAAAAAGAAGCAAGAAATTTTCTCTGATTTTCATCTTTTTAGCTTACGAAATTGTGTTTTTTTTAACTACCGCTATATATTTTATAGACTTATCTAGTGATAGTTAACAAAACTTTTGTGTTCAGATAGAATATTTTCCTATTTTATGTATTATATAACTAAAACCCGCTTCGGTGGCCGCATGATTTAAGACGTCACTCTCGCATTAGACTAGACTGCCGATAACGGGGAGATCAAGGTTCGAATCTCAGTCGGGTGTATTGAGACTTTTTTTTCCGAAATGGTTTTCCACTTTCTACGCAAATATGGATACATTTTCTCTAAATATAACCTTACTAATCCTTCAAATCATTAGCGTAATTAGTACATAAGCGTATAGCCCAAACGGGTAGTGAATATATATAAAATCACGAGACCGTTGAAAAGTCAGAAAAGCTACCGACTGAGCTAAGTCCTTTGACGGTCCCATTCTTCTCAAACAAGGTCATTGAGTGGTCTTATCCTTTAGTCTAAGTAACGGAATAGATCGGTAAAAAAATAGATAGGTGTGGTGGGGGACATGTCTGAACCATTTTTAATATAGCAAGTCCGACCAATCCTTCCCCTATATGAAAACAAATATTGGTCAATGCCTTCTGTGCGGTCCGTTGACGACATTTCCCTCCCAGCTCGATATTACGTCATCTAAGTCAACCTAGACCCTGTGAGAGAGAGAGAGAAGATGGAGGGAAGGGATGGAGTGGAGTGGGGGGGGGGAGTTCCGTTACTTCCCCTTCCTTATAGATCAAGGGTTTCAAATCAAGAAGGAAATAGAATGACTTTTTGTGACCCACAATATATGTATATTTTCAAATATAACTTTTATTTTTATTTTTAAGAATTGATTTAATTTTTATTATCACCGCGTCTAAACTAACCGTTTGGGTTATACGCTTATCTACTAATTACGGTGTTACTTTTATAGATTAGGAAGGTTATATTTATAGAAAGTGTACCCATATTTTCGTGGAGGGAGAGTGAAAAACCATTTTGGAAAATATTTATTTTTATTTAGCACCGCGTCTTACTACCCATTCGGGTTATACGCTGTAAGTACTAATTACACTAATGGATTAGGAATTGGGAAGTTTGAATTAGAGGAAGTGAACCCGCATTTGCGTGGAGGGAGAGTGGAAAACCATTTTAGAAAAAAAAGTTCACCCGACCGAGATTTTTTGGAAAATAACCTCTGAATAGCCGACCGGTATTATTATTATTATTATTTATTATTATTAGCACCGCGTCTTACTACCCGTTCGGGTTATACGCACTTATGCTAATGTGTAATGGTAGGGTGATTGTGAGATGAAATGAAGGACCTACAGTTTAACGTGGAATCCGAACCACGGTGGAGACCTGGCATTCCCCACATTCACAAGATGTCTTGTCAGAGGTGAAGGAAGGGTTTGTTAATCAGATAAATCTGTGCCGGGACTGAGGATTGAACCCCGGCCGCCAGCATAGAAGTCTGACACCTTACCCCTAGACCGCCAGGTCATGACCGGTATTCGAACCTCGATGTCACCATCATCGGTAGTATAATCTACTGTGAGAGTAGTGCGTTAGACCATGTGGCCACCGAAACGTGTTTTACTTTATTAAAATTATTTTATAGTTAGATATCTATATTTTCTATCTTATTCTTCTGAATTAATAAAATTAAGTGTTTTTCTGTGTCTATGTCGTGAGCATTGTGCGATATCTACCGCACGCAGAGTTCTGAAATTTAAAAAAATTAGTAGCCCTCTGTGTATGAACATAAGCAGCTCAAAACTGTAATTTTTTAAATTTTGGCTAGATTGTTTTAAAATTAGTAAAAAGAAACTGGTTGAAAGCAACATAGCCACGGATAGGTTAGGCTTAAGGCACTAACTTTGAAGTTACTTTCCACGTACAAGCAAAACATTTCTCCCGAATAACGTCGGGTATTGTAATATTTATAAAAAATAGACGTCTGAATATCACATTATTTGACGTATGAATATATGAAAATGTTTAGGTAACTTTTATTTATAGCCGTTAAAAAAGGTTATTTCCTATCTAAATCGGAATGAAGTATAAAAGACCAAGTGGTAAATAAAAAAAATGACTCCAATTTAAATAGCTAAAATAAAATAGTAGATAATATATGTTTCATTAAATGTTGACATTTTTATGAAGTAATATCTTTCAGGTTGGTGACCTGGTGGTCTAGGGCTAAGGTTCAATCCTCGGTCCCGGCAAAGATTTATCTGATTACCAAACCCTTCCTTCACCTCTGACAAGACATCTTGTGAATGTGGGGAATGTCAGGCCTCCACAGTTGTTCGGATCCCACGTTAAACTGTAGGTCCTCCATTTCATCTCACAATCACCCTACCATTACACATTAGCGTAAGTGCGTATAACCCGAACGGGTAGTAAGACGCGGGTGCTAATAATAATAATAATATATTTCGGTATGTCCAAAGCAGCGTACTACTCTAAAGAATAGATGGGGTTGGGGGGTGGGCTCCGACAAAAGGGGGTGCGTGATTTAAAGGGACGAGCGCATCACTCTATGTCACGTCACACACAACACTTATACCCCCCCTCTCACCCCCCTAGGCACCACTTTTCTCTCAAACGTCCCCGCCCAGCCTGCCTTTTGAACAAGATGAGTTCTAGAAGCGGAAACATAATTCCATCTCCTTCTTCCGTGCGCGCGGCAACTCTCATAAGGCAACCTTAACTCCAGAGGCCGTGTCGACCTCACAACTGAAACACTGTGAAAACAAAACACAGGGAATTTTACAAAATATATCAAAAATACTGGAATATTTGTTAATTTTAGACATTTATTAAAATATTAGGTCTTTATAGGGATGAAAAAGTGAACCGAAGAATTAAGCATGTTAATTCAAACATGATTGTATTACTCCTTAAGGTGGGAAAGTACGGGACGTGAGAAAAAGGTCAGTGTTATTGGAACAAAACACTCCTTTGGCCAAAATAAATAAAATATCATTCCAGTATTTTTAATTTTTAATTTATTTTCTTTCATTTATTTGTAGTTTTTAACGTGCACTATTTCTAAACTGACTGAGCAAAAAAAAAAAAAAAAAAAAAAAAAAACCCAACTTAAATTTAGAACAGACACGACACCTAAAGGGTAAAACCCACATTTCACCAATGTCGGAGATTTTTTATTCATGCCAGGAATCGAACCAAGGACTACTTAGATCATTAAACAGACACACTACCGACTGAGCTAAGGTATCTGACTTATTACTATTAGTGTCAATACAAAGTTTAATTTTATTCACATGATGATATCAACATTTGTTGAATATCTGTCAAGAACACATCAGCATTAGATGACAATTTTTTTAAATTAATAGAATTTTTTTTAAATTAAATTCCGGGACACCCTTGACAAATATTCAACAACTGTTGATATCACAACGTGAAGATAATTAAACTCTTATGTTTATATTTGAAAAATATGCAATTTTCTTTTGACCAAAATAATTCTTGGTTATAACAACTGAAATAAAAAACCATTTACCATTTTTCGTTTCTTCTGCACTCCTACCTACTTCTAGCAAAACATTCACGAGTTCACTGAGTAAGCAACGTAGTTAAGGTTGTTTTCGATAGTCTCTCTTCAAGTCGGTACTGTTAGCGCGGCTTGTTTTTCCAGCATCAACAAAAAAAAAAAAAGGTTGAGGTTTTTTTTTTACCCCCGTAGATCGCTTCTGGCCATGTGGCAGAGTTCAGACCAGTTATGTAGTCTGATATCCTAAACTCCCCCCCTCCCCCCCTCCCCCTCCCTCATTCAGCTCTCCCGCATACAAAAAAAAACAAATAAAAAATTAGTCTTGAATCCAATATTATATGTGAAAGAAACAGACAACTTCCGCCGCCCGGAGGGAGTGAGGATTGTCGAGGGGGAGGGGAGAAAGGGGACATGCTGCTAATGTCCGCCTCGAAACAAGGCCCACACAAGGATGTTGGTCATTGATTGAGGTGAGTGGTTAACACTCCTGACCTTAAACACACAAAAAAAAAAAAAAAAAAAAAAAAAAAAAAAATTGCGATGCTTTTTACTATCCGTACAGGTTATCGGTTACACTTAATGAATCCTTTTTCAAACTTTTCAGCTAAAGGCACACCATCAGTTTTATTATTAAAATAACTAGTATTAAAATTGTGCTTAAAGGTACAATAACTAACATTTTAATAATTTGGATTTTATTTTTATGTTTATCATGGATTTAAACATATTTATTTTTATTCTTAAAGACCCGCCTCGGTGACGTAGTTGGCTAACGCGCTAGTTTCTTGTTGAGATAGACTGCCGAGGACTGGGAGATCGAGGTTCGAATCTAAGCCGGGTGAACTAGGGTGGGTTTACCACTCTTCCTCCACGCAAACGCGGGTTCACTTCCTCTAAATTCAACCTTCCCAATTCTTAACACATTAGCGTATTTAATACTTAAGTGTATAACCAGAACGGGTAGTAAGACGCGGTGCTAAATAAATTTATTCCTAAAAAAAAATATTCTCGTTCATTTTGTTTTATCTTCCCCAAAAACTCTCACGGCACACCTATATGCCGTTCGCGGCACACTGGTTAAAAAAACTCTGCACTATCGGATTAGGGAGGAAGGTATAATTTAGAGGAAATGCATCAGAGTTTGCCTAGGATGGAAGAGTAGAAAGGGTTTTAAACTTGCTAGTTTATGTTTTTTGTGTACCATTGTTAAGGTAAAGTAATTAACGTATGGGGTTAAAATTAAGTATAATTAGGCAGGTATACGAATGAGGTGTGGACCTACACAATGAAATCTTTATATTAATAATATTATAAAGACTAATAATATTATATTAATGTATAATAATATATACACTTGTTAAAATTGCGCAATAAATTTCAACTGTAACATAAATTGTCTACAGCAGATCTGACGTTAGTGTCACATTCAACCGCCAAGCGCTGTGGTCGATGCATGAGTCTGAGGAAAGATCTGTAATCGTTGTTATTTCTGTTATTGTAATGCACTTGATAATTTTTTGTGTGTTAATGTCCTTAGATTAAATCATACTCAGGGCTTTATTGAATGCATTTATTCAATTTAAATATGTCAAATTTTTTTTCTAATAATTTTATTTTTATTTATTTTCTTAAAATTAGTAAAAGTAAGGAAACATTTTCAGGTAAATTCTTTTTATCACACATTTACAGATGCGTGGACAAGTTGTTGCCAACTTTACGAATCAAATTTTTTTAACTAAGGAATTTTACAAATATATTAAGATAAGTAAAGCTCAGTGGTACCATGGCCGAGATTAACTAGCTGCTAGATAACATCTTAACCTAACCACAACATTCCATTCGAACGCTCTCAGAACATTATTTTCACGTTGAAATGTGACCTTCTAGGTGGGGGAAAAAATCTAAAAATTACAAGGTCAAACTGGACCTTTCGATCTGAGGTCAGACTGAAGTATTTATGGCCGAAGGCAATAATTTAATATTGTATTGGTTATGTTGTTTTTGTCTGGCTATTTATTCTCTTACCACTCGGCTATCTTAGACCTGTTTCAAATCCAGGATAAATAAATATTGCTCCAGTAGAAATAAAAGAGTTTAGTTTTCTTCAGATGGTGATATCAACAGTTGTTTAATATCTGTCATGAGCATAGCGGTATTAGATGACAAACTTTTTAAATGAAGAATAAAGTTTGTAATTAAATTCCAGGACACCCTTGACAGATATTCAACAACTGTTGATATCACCATCTGAAGAAAATTAAACTCTTTTATTTCTACTGGAGCAATATTTTATTTATATTTTCCAAAAAAAAGTTTTACTGTAAAAATTTCAAAAACACGAACCTTTTCTCGCGTCCCCTACACGCCTACCTTAAAACATATGACGATAGATTTAAGTATTTTTTTAAAATTATTATTTGAGGTATTTAAAGTACACTTTCCAAACCAACTGATTATATCAGCACACGACTTATAATCAAACTTAAATCTAAAACAGACCCCACATCCAGTCCCCCAACCGTTAATTCATCACCGTGATAAAGAAAACCCCAAGTTCGCTAATTATACTTTTTCGGCCATGCGAGGAATCAAACCCGGGACTCTTAGATCAGAAGACACACACACGCTACCGACTGAGCGAAGGTTTCTGACGGCCTTAAGTAAACACTGCCTTAAATAAGAACTTTTTTTTTCTCTATTACAGTGCTTCCTAAGTAAATGGGGCCTAGATTAGAATGTGTGGCCAAACTTTCACTCACTTTCACCCATAATGCGTGATAATTTGATTTTATTTTTCCATAGAGATTCGAATTAAAGTATCCTAGTCAACGATTTCAAAATTGCACACACACACACAAAATAATTGAAAAGAACAATGCTTTATTTGCATCGATAGTGTTATTTAAATTAAACTTTTAAATTCAAACCCGCTTCGATTGGTCCATTGATATAAGACGTCACTATTGTGATGGACTGGTCTGCTGGTGGCGGGGAAATCGGGGGTTAAAATGCCAGTCTGGTCTACTGGGGGTGTTTTCCTCTTTTCCTAAATAGTTTTCCACTCTCTCGACACGCAAATGCGGGTACACGCCGTAAAAATTCAGCCTTACCAATCCCTGACACACTAGCATAATTAGTAGATATGAGTAGAACCCAAATGGGTACCTAGTAATATGTGATGCTAAAAAAAAAAAGTCCAGATCTGTTTAAAAAAATTGAACTTATCATGAATGAATGATATATATAGTGTATTTTACGGTACATCTGCTATAAATATATACTCTTTTTTTCCCCTGTTACTTGTTGAAATTTATCACTCTCACCACGAGTCTTTTCAACTCCTTTCAACTCCTTTCACCTTCTTCCCCTTCCCCCCCTCCCCCCCTTGCAGTAAAGTTGAAAAGACGTCTGAAAGTAATTTGTAAGCCATATTTTTACGACACAGCTCGTTTTCGACGTCATCTTCTACTGTTATAAAAGTTGTTACGCGTGACACTTGTTGTATTGCGGAGTCGGGATGGTTTTATGAGGCTGTGAGAGTTGCTTACTGATCCATGCTGGTCTTCCCCCCTCCCCCAAACCCCCACCCACCCACCTCTCCTCTTTATAAGAGTCTTATTACCGCTACAGACGCTACTTCTTACCTTGATACCTGCCTGTAAAGTTAAAATTCTTGAGCGTGTAGATGAAAAGTATTAAGGAGCATTTTAATCCTGTGTGATACTGTGTATTGTATATAATGCATGATCAAAATCAGAACAGCCTGTATATTATGCGTGCTAATTTCTGTTTAGGTACTGGTGAAGACGATGTCAATCTAGGTGTCAACTAATATCTTCCACTTGAGCTAGGTGTCAACCATTATCTTCCAATTGATTTAGTGTCGACCATATCTTCAATTGATCTAGGTCGACCATTATCTTCCAATTGATCTAGGTGTCGACCATTATCTTCCAATTGATCTAGGTGTCGACCATTATCTTCCAATTGATCTAGGTGTCAACCATTATCTTCCAATTGATCTAGGTGTCGACCATTATCTTCCAATTGATCTAGGTGTCAACCATTATCTTCCAATTGATCTAGGTGTCGACCATTATCTTCCAATTGATCTAGGTGTCGACCATTATCTTCCAATTGATCTAGTGTCGACCATTATCTTCCAATTGATATGTGTCGACCAATCTAGTGGGCGAACAATACTATCGAATTGTTTAAACGAGAGCTAAACCGAGCCTATAACCTGGGCTATTTATAGGTTCTTAGTGTGGTCCTAAACGCTAATGACCCCTCTTGTGTGTTTATCGCTTACAAAAGAGATAATTAAAAGTGTATTTTATCTAGTTGAAAGAACCCCTTTCAGTTGCAACCCAGTCAAACAAAATGATAAAGCTTTTAATCGGACTCGTTGTCAATGTACCGAGGCTTTGTCTATTTAAATACTTTTTTTCCTAATTCGTTCTGGTCTGACGCCCATTACTGATTTAAGTCCTTTAATTATCTAAATCACCGGCCTAATAAAACCCTCATTGCATTTGAGGGAAGTCATAATATCAAGTGGTATTTAAAATGTAATTAAGGAAATGACATGATATATTTCACGTGAAAGGGTGAGGCGTGGTGAGTGAGGATTCTTTGTAGTGTTTAAATTGGAACAAATATTTTTTAAATAATCTGTTAGCTCATCTATAGTCCATTTTTCTAAGGAAGGGATTCTTACAAAATAGGAAAAACAAATATTGGGTTTGAAATTAATAACGTTTTACCTCCAAATTACCTCCAAATTTTTCGACGAGAAAACCACTAATTAAGGTGGGATGGAAGAAGATGCGAGAAAAGGTCAATGTAACTTTAAAAAGTCAATATTTTCAAGGCTAAATAGCATTGTGAGTGTGTGAACTCGTCAGACGAAGAGGAGAAGTGTTATCAGTAGGTAAACAAGAGGCCTGACAGGTTAACTGCTCATTTTTTTCCCTTTCTTTCTATTTCGTAAGTTGGCATCTAAGGTGTTAGTGTTTAAGTGCATCAGATTAAAAAATCAACATAGCTTTTAGATATCCAGGTAGGTAACGCCATTAATAACCAAACAATGAGAGCCGCAAGTTCCACCTTTTTAAGTCAAGTATGGCAACAACATTAAAAAAAAACTGTTGATCCAATAATTTTATGTTCTGTGATTCCCCTCAAAAATTGACGATTCGAATAAATTGAGATCCAGTATGCACTTATTTTATATGGTCGTGCAATCACCATCATTTAGGTGACTAAAAGTCCAACGGATGTTCTGCGTTGATGTGATGAACTTGCGGTTAAGGTCGATACACATAGAATGCTAAGCTGTACTGTGCTAAGACTTTTGTCAATTTGGTTCACACTCATTGCTAAACTAAGCAATGGTCCCTCTCCCCTCCTGAATTAAGTGTTGTTTCTTTCTGGTCTGCTCCAGTGAAGTTTAGTTATGATGGCGTTCTCCAGAATGTCTTGTTTGAGTTCATATGATAGTGCAGAGGAAGAAAAGATGCTGCTGTTAGCATTTGTTTTGGAAGATGAAGAAAATTTAGGAGGTAGAGGTTTGACTTGTTCAATTAACGCTTCCATTTTAATATAAAAACATTTATTAAATATACAACCTAAATATAATATTACTTAAATACATGCGAAACAAACTGAAAACAAAACTTCTACACTTCTCTGGTTATTTTCACCAAACCAGCACTGGGTCTGTTCAACACGGAGCCCAAGTGGCGTTATGCGCATGCGCAACGTAAGATGGACTCAAGATGGGAGATGGAAAAATCGCCCGGCCAGCAATAGGAAAAAACATAGCACGGCGTAGCAAGGCATGGCTTAGCTTATATTAGCCTAGCGTTCTGTGTGAATCGGCCTTAGCAAACCGTAGCAGAGTATTAAAGAGACTAATCATGAGTCAAGCGCAAGTTTTTTGGGTGTTTTTTTTTTTTTTGCATTCAATCCTCACTTGAAATCTAAAAATAATTAACTCTCACGAACATAATGTATTTATTAAAAAATATATTTTATACTAAAATTAAAACAAAACGAAAACATGTATTTTAATTGATGCTTTGATTATCATATTTTCTTACATGAATTTGGCACAAGCTTTGTGCGAAAAAAAAAACCTTTCTCCTTTATATCTAAATATGGAAACATTTACTTACAACTCAAAAGATTTGTGAAATTAAATTATGTTCTTTAGTGAAAAATAAATTAAGAACATAACGATCAATTAACGATTTCCAAGAGCTCCATTAAAAATATATATTTCCCAGTAACTCAGAAATTACTGTTTTTTTAACTCAAATATTTTATTTTTTATACTTAATACTACAACTTTACAATGATACGATTTATTAAATGGTAAAAATAAGAAAAAAATGGATTTCCCAGAAATCCGCTATAACGATTTTGTTTAAATTTGGTATCTAAGCACTGTTTAAAGTTACAAACAGAATGTCAGATCTCAATTTACCACGAAAAGACTTGGAGGGTACTTGAACGCAAGTAGAATTTCCCAATTTCGTTATCTCGGAAACTATTTCATATACGTATTAACTTATCATTGTAAGTTGTAGGACTAATAAAAATAAATAGTTTAAATATATTTTTATAAAACCAAACGTTTCTGAGTTATAAGCAAATATATTTCCTGGTTAAAGTCTTTGGAATATGAAATTGATTGCTATTTGTAACGCTCCTTGTTGGACAAAGGTAGATCCCATTACTGATTTTTATATTATTTCGTCGCATAAATATTAAGAGATTTTATTAAATGTCTCTATTTAAAAATTAGAGAGAGAGAGAGAGGAGTCTGTGAAGTGCACCGTAACATTTATTATGTTTTGTACCGCGTCTTACTACCCGTTCGGGTTATATGCTCGTGTAATAATTACTCTAATATGTTAGGTATGAGTAAGGCTGAATTCAAAGGAACTCTCATCATATTTGCGTGGAGGGAGAGTGTAAACCCATTTAGGGGGGAGGGGGAGGAACCCTCAGTACAACAAGCTGGGATTCGAACCTCGATCTCCCCATCATCGGAAGTCCAGTCTTTTGCAAGAATGAAGCCTTAGATCATTCGACCATGGAAGTATGTTCTTAAAAACGCGGAATTCTCGGAACTAGTGCTTCCAGTAGACGGACACCTTAGTTTTATCTCACTTAAATCTCTTCGATATTGACCTCTTGTGTGTGATGGTCCAACTTGTTTTAGAAAGAGAGTGTACATTTCGAGATTAATTCCCTGAAGTGTCCTGAATGTTTATGAAACTGCCCAATTAGGCCCGCCCTGCTACCCAATAAAACAACCGTTACCACTGTTATCTTGTAGGGGAGGGGGTAAAGGAGGGGTTAGGGAGGTGGGGAAACCATTGTTTCATTGGAACATTCGTGAGTTACCCTTCCCTCAACCTGTTTTTTTATTAACATCTCTCATTTCATTAAGGTGAGGATGTAGAGACATAGTGAAAAGGTTGGGGTTGTTACAGTTTTTTTTATAGCAAAACAAATCAAATATTGCTCCAGTAGAAACCTAGAGTTTAATTTTCTTCACTTGGTGATATCAACAGTTGTTGAATATCTGCCATGAGCGACATTAGATGATCAACCTTTTAAATGAAGAGAAAAGTTTGTAATTAAATTCGAGGACACCCTTGACAGATATTCAACAATTGTTGATATCAACATATGAAGAAAATTAAATTCTCTGTTTCTACTGGAGTAATATTTGATTTATTTTGACAAAAAAAAGTTTTGTTATAAAAACTGCGGAAATACTGGCCTTTTCTTGCACCCTCTGCACTTTCACCCTAACATAAATCATCCCCATAACAATATAACTATCCAAACCCCCTGATGTTTTATTAATAGCGGCAATATTTTATTATTTTAAGACTTAAAGGTACGAAATTCTAGCTTACACTCAAACGATAAGTTATTACATTTTTTTATAAATTTAAAATAGTTATGAATTGATCGTCATTTTCAATGACGTTTGACGTGAAATAACGCAATCCTAAAATCAAAATAAATCGTTAGAAACATCAAGCCATCCTCAGACAATTATTCAAGTAAATTTTAACAGGGTCTCATCAGAAAATTTTTAGTAAAATTGATAAAAGGTTTTAGTAATTTTGAAACTCTCAAAACTGTCATTCCCCAAGTAATATTATAATATGGGAATATGTGCTTTTCATCCAGAGTCCTTAAAAGATAAAGTTCAATCCAAACCAATTATTGTTTTTTTTTTTGCTTTGACCTTGTCTGTCATTTTGATACAGAACAAACTTACTCTTTTTTATATATAAAACAAAAAGAAATGCTCGATTATTTAAAAACAAAACTTTTCTTTAGACACATACGAGTATTCCCCAAGTTCCTTCAAGCTCCCCACGTCTGATGCTGTCTAGACCTTGGATGCGAGTGTCTATCGACCCTGACCCAAAGCGGGTCGCACCGGGTTCGACCCACTTACTTCCCAGACTACGATACTCCCTCCTGCTTGCTTTCTCTCCTCCAGTAAACTACCCTCTATCCGCTTCGCTCCTTCTCCTTCGTGAGTTTAGTCTAAACTAGTGGAATGGGGTAGTAGACATGTGACATGGATTAACGACGCCAAGACTTTTTAATATATGCTCACAACAAGTGTTCATAGTATAATGAATACCAAGGTACGTATATCATTATACCCTGGCTCAACCTTCCATTCCGGTCTGTATATATTCGACGTTAAAACCTACCGTGTTGGAATCAACCGTACGAGTATTTAAAAAGAACAGTAGACCGCAATGTTATGTTGTATTTTTTTTGCAGACCATAGGACACAGATAAACATACATAACTGGTTGCCGTGACTTGACCATTTAAAATATAAACCTTGAACAGATACTAGTTAAATTATTGAGATAGAATACCTGACGGGGCTCACAGGTTTGTTATAAATTGATCACTAATAATCCACCATGGCAGTGACTCACAAGGAAGGAAGATTTTAGAAGAGTTTTTATTATTATAAGTACTCTTTATTTTTGGAAGAAAGATAATTTTTAAAATTTCAGAATGATTCCCCTCCCCCCCCCCATTATTTTTTGCGATTGATTGTCATGGCTTCCATGATCAGTTTAGTTGGTTTCTATAGGTATGCTATCTAATTGAATTAAAGGAAAATTAAATATTAAAGTAATTTATATATATATATATATATATATATATGGGCTTGTCATATTCTTCTAAATCTCCACTTTAAAGTAATAGTAATGTATTAATCACAACTTGTGAATGTGGAGAATGCCAGGCCTCCACCGTGGTTCGGATTCCACGTTAAACTGTAGGTCCTCCATTTCATCTCACAATCACCCTACCATTACACATTAGCGTAAGTGCGTATAACCCGAACGGGTAGTAAGACGCGGTGCTAATAATAATATTAAGTAATAGTATGTTTCCAAACAATATTATTCAACATATTAGAGAAGTAAATACTAAAAGTTGTCATCGTGAAACGAATTTCTTATAAATAAGGGAGGGAAAAAATTAAGTTATAGCATTTTAATTACATACCTCTATAAAAAAAATCAACGCTATTCCCTTACGGGTTAGTTAAGAGACTGTGTATATAGCCAAAAAAAACAAAAAAAACCTCGTACTTAATCCATCCTCCCTAACTTTCTTCACACCTCCCTATTCTTGCAAAATCCCTTCGCTTCAACAACATTCATACACTGAGTCATACATGATCTTTTAACTTTAAAACTCTTTATAGCTATTTTTCACACATTTTTCTAGAACATTTAGACACGTCTTACATGACCTACTCCTTCCTTTTGATCCACACACTCTACCTTCATTTTTTTTGTTTCGTCACTCGATCCACACTTAACCCCTCAACATGTGCAAAACCAACTTAAGACGCTTCTTTCACATTGACGTATTAGATTCCCTTTCATACCGTACTCCTTAAGCCTCCCTCCATTACAGACTCTGTCCATATGAGTTTTTCCACATACATTTCTTTGATATCTCATTCCAACCGCATTCACCTTGCTCTTATCTCATTACAACCGCATTCACCTCGCTCTTATCTCATTCCAACCGCATTCACCTTGCTCTTACCTCATTCCAACCGCATTCACCTTGCTCTTATCTCATTCCAACCGCATTCACCTTGCTCTTATCTCATTACAACCACATTCACCTCGCTCTTATCTCATTCCAACCGCATTCACCTTGCTCTTATCTCATTACAACCGCATTCACCTCGCTCTTATCTCATTCCAACCGCATTCACCTTGCTCTTACCTCATTCCAACCGCATTCACCTTGCTCTTATCTCATTCCAACCGCATTCACCTTGCTCTTATCTCATTACAACCGCATTCACCTCGCTCTTATCTCATTCCAACCGCATTCACCTTGCTCTTATCTCATTACAACCGCATTCACCTCGCTCTTATCTCATTACAACCGCATTCACCTTGCTCTTACCTCATTCCAACCGCATTCACCTTGCTCTTATCTCATTCCAACCGCATCACCTCGCTCTTATCTCATTACAACCGCATTCACCTTGCTCTTATCTCAATACAACCGCATTCACCTTGCTCTTGTGTTTCTCCTGACAAACCCACACTTCACATTCAAGAAACAATGTTGATGTCAACACACTTTTATATACTGCCAACTTTACCTCGGTAATTATAATAAAACTATGCTATGTAACATCTTAGGTTAAGATATACTAGATTATATTCAAGTGTTCCTTCACAATATTTTGATTTATAAACCATATAAAATGGTGTCACTGAACTTAAGCTGCTTCGCTGATAAAATTATACTGACTTTAAGAAGGATATAAGTACTAACAAACTATATAGTTTTTTTTAAAAAAATACACACGTTTCTTACATTTATTAGCTATATTTCTTATGTAAAAAAAAATTTCTAGTCTCATCGCATCATCAATTTAGTATCCTCCCATTAATTTAAGTTTATAATCCACAAACATTTTATTTGAAAACATAATTTAAACAAAATTCACTCTTATTGTGTAATACAACGTTTCCGTGCCTTTTTTTTTTTTTATAAATTGTTGATTTGTAAACGGTTTGTGAGCACTAAAATAAAATCCAGTTTTCATATATCTAATTTCACGTATTCATACTTCAACTCGTGTGAGCTATAGCTATCACTTTTGATATATATTATCAATACCTATAAGATAATAATAATTAATAAAGACAATTTTATCGATTTTGAACTAAAAAAAAAAATTGTTTTTGTTTTCCAAAACATGTGTTTCTTCCAGTATTCTACTAATCTATTGACAATGGTATCGATCATGTCGGGTAAAGAAAATAGGTAGAGTTGTTTCCTTTTTTAACATCTCCATGGAGTACGTACCAGGCAATACTGGTGACGTAAAACACCAGGGATAATCTAGGTTAACGGGGAAGTAGGTCATAAAAGATAAAAAGAGGAGGATTTTTTGTTATTTCATCCCTCTCGCAGACAAATAATAATAATAATGTTTTGAAGTGGATATAACCCCTATGATATTAATTGAAAATTAAATAAAGTGGATTGTCAAGATTTTAACAACCATATTCAATAAAACTTCATCTAAAATCCGTTGTTTATTGTTAACAGTACACTCCTCATATGAATACTTCTTTTTTTCCCCTAGCAGTCGTGAAAAGATTGGATGACTCTAAACTGCCTTCATTGTTTTATTATTTTTTTAAAGTAAGAGATGGTTTGTTAAAGTCAAATACAGTTGTAAAGGGGTAAATGTTTCCGTTTTACTGGAGGGATAAAAATTTTGAGAGATTTGTATAGAAATAATATGACTGGGTGGACTCTAAGAGCACTTGGAGTATGTTACCGAAATTCCCGTATTCGAATCCTGACTTGCTCAAAGTACTAATTGATCATCCTAGATACTCGTATGTTAGTTTTTATTTATTTTTAAGCACCACGTCTTACTACCCGTTTGGGTTATACGCCTATGTACTAATTACACTAACGTGTTAAGGATTAGGAGGGTTGAATTAGAAGAAATGTATCCGAATTTGAGTGGATGGAGAGTGTAGAACCACTCAGGAATAAACAATTATTAGTACCTCCAACAGTGATTCGAATCCCAATCTCTTTGTCATCGGCAGGCCAATCTACTGAGTGACGCCTTAGACCATTTGGCCACTGAAGTTACTGCCTTCGTAATACTAATGGAACAAAATGCAATAGACTGGATTGCCGATGACGGTGAGATCGGGTTCAAATACCGGTCGGGTGTACTGAGGGTGGTTTTACCTAAATGGTTTTCCATTCTCTCTTTCTCCGCGTGAATACGGCCACACTTCCTCTAAATTAAACCTTTCCCATTCCTAACATATTAGAGTGATTACTCTCTCTCTCTCCTCTCTGTTAACTATTGCCAAATTTGCTCGCTTTCAGTTATATCTGGCAACATTGACTAACCAGCGTTGCAAAATTTGTCAAGTTTGACCATTTGAAAACAAGATAATGGCAACGTTGTTTCTAAATAGTGTTTTTACAGTTATTATTATTATTATTATTATTATTAGAATCGTGTCTTACTACCCGTTCGGGTTATACGCACTTACGCTAATGTGTAATGGTAGGGTGATTGTGAAATGAAATGGAGGACCTACAGTTTAACGTGGGATCCGAACCACGGTGGAGGCCTGGCATTCCCCACATTCACAAGTTGTGATTAGTACACGTCTTGTCAGAGGTGAAGGAAGGGTTTGGCAATCAGATAAATCTGTGCCGGGACCGAGGATTGAACCCCGGACCCTAGCACAGAAGTCCGACACCTTACCTCTAGACCAGCAGACCACCGTTCTTACAGTTAACTTCCTCAGGCAGATGATATCCAGTGTAGTAGCAAACATATTAAGTATAGTGAAGGCAGACAGTAAGACGCGATGTTAAAATTACACAGCCATGCTGGTTAGATCCTTGCTTCCACCTTCCCCCGCTTCCTAAAACTTAGCGGTCAACCGCTCCAAACCCCATTTAACCATTTGGAATTCCGTATGACCACCATTCCTGAGGGTAGAGAAGAGAGAGAGGGGGGGGGGGGGGGGAGGTTATGAAAGACACTTTGACTGGTTGAAGCGCGTCGTTACGTCGGAACATACTGGTAATAATCACAAGCTATAAGGTTTATTTAAGGGGGTAAGGGGAAGGGGGCTTCGCGCACCCTCTACACTCCTCACCCCCACCCCCCTTTTTCATTATCTACCGACGCATGAGTCAACTCCGGCTCTAACTAACTATCCCAGCATCCCAAACACGAATATATCCGCGCGCTAAACTAATTATTACCCATGTCACCTCACGGTTTATTTTGTGAGTGTAGGGGGTGGTGGTTAGGGTGAAGGGCTGAAAGAGGGAAAGGGGTGGTTCTACTTGTTTTTGTGCGTCTCTTGTGTTCTGGTGCAATGCTCCCAAAAATAGTGTGTGTATGTCAGGTTTTTTTTTTTTAAGTAGAAGGATAGATATCCGTGCAGATTTTAACTCTGGACTGAGACTGTTATGGTAATGAAAACAACGAGGGGTGAGGAGGGGATTGTTTGGGTAGGCCCCCCCCCCCTCCTACACATAACTGAATGTGCCGTAACATCTGGTACATACTTCAGCAGTGGGCAAGAGACAAAAACACCTTTTTTTTAAAGGTGCAAACAAACATGTGCCCCATTTAACCTTGTTCCCAAGTTACATACAGGCGATTCCACTAAACTGTTTGTATATCACACCACCCATTCTATCCGAGTAGCCAGAAATTTCTTGAACGGTCGAATTTCTAAACAAATTGATGGGTTGGGCAGAAACTACTGGCTGGACTACGCGTTCCCCAAATTCAAATCCATTAGACTTTTGTGTGTGAGTACACTTTTTTTTTTTAAGATTGAGGCATTCTACGACACTCTATCTGCAGGTTTATATTCAGGCTGAAGGCGGACATTTAGAGCACTTGCTATAATGTTAAGCAACTCCATATTACTGGAGTACTAACATGACTATAACTCGGGAATAAGGTCAAATGGGACATATGTTTAAACTATTCTCTTTTCATTGTTTTTGTGTCTTCTGTCCATCGCTTAAGTGGGTCTCTCATGTTACGGTACACCCTGTATATATTTCATAAATGTTTTAGTTACATGCCAACTTTTAGATTGATAATCTACTTTTTCGTTGTTTTTTTTGTTTGTTTTTTTGCCAGTTTGGATTAACAAAAATGAGCTTCAGTGGTCCACCACGTGTGGTTGTCTTTACTGGTGTTCCAGAGGTTAAATCCAGGATGATGGTTTAAAATGGTTTCCCACTTCAACCTCCACGCAAATATTGATACACTAACACTGAAACGCATCCTAATCCTCACTTTTTTAAGTGAATATATGTGGCTAGCCCGAACGGCCAATAGACCTAAGATTGGGAACATAAAAAAAAACAATATAATATCATATATTATATAATATTTGACCTATTGATCCTTTTAAACTTGTAATGATATGACGTCATCGTGTCAAGAAATGTTGTTTGAAACCCTCCCCTCCTCCTCCTCTTATACCGAGTTAAATGTAAGCCTAATGCCTTAGAACACTTAAAAGGCATAACATATATTATTTAATGTTAACTTTGTTTAGAATTTATGGATCACAGTTTCAATGACATGTCAAGCTGCAATTTTTTCACTTTCTCAAACCAGGGTGACAATATTTTATTTTATTTGTATTTTATAGCGATTTACGATACAAGCCTAAGCAACTAATAATGGTGAAAATAGCTTCTTTTTTTTTCAAGTACTCGCTTTGACCAAAGCCTAAGCAATTATTATTATTTAGCACCGCGTCTTACTACCCGATCGGGTTATACGCTTTAAGTACTAATTACGCTAATGGATTGGGAATTGGGAAGGTTGAATTAGAGGAAGTGAACCCGCATTCGCGTGGAGGAAGAGTGGGAAACCATTTAGGAAAAACCACCCCCAGTTCACCCGACCGAGATTCGAACCTCTATCTCCCCGTCCTCAGCAGTCGAGCTCAACACGACACGCGCGTTAGCCAACTACGCCACCGAGACGGGTCCTAAGCAACTAATAATGGTGAAAATAGCTTTTTTTTTTTTCAAGTATTCGCTCTGACTAAGGCAGTTAAAGTTACCTTTTCCGATCCTTTTGGACTATGAGGATAGAACGAGACCTCGTGACTCGTATCAGAGGGGGGCACTGTTGGTGCAAGGCACCAGTGCCCAATCCACCTTGGGAGGAAAACCGTCGAGTCCAGTTCACCAACGATCATTGACAACATAACAATTTTTGGGGGAATTTAAGTTTTGGATCGGACTAGTAAGTCTTCCGAAATTTAAAAAGAAAAACTCTTTTTCTCCATATGCGTGAGCCTCCTGTTGAAATCATTCCCTAGCTACGCGAATGGATTTTTTTTTGCACCGCATCCTACTACCCGTTTGGGCTATACGCTTATGTACGAATTACGGTAATGGTTGTAGGGATTAGAAAGGTTGTATTTATAGGAAGTGTACCCGTATTTGTGGGGAGGAAGAATGGAAAACCAGTTTGAAAAAAAAAAAAAACCACCCTCAATACACCCGACTGAAATTCGAACCTTGGTCTCCCCGTAATCGGTAGTCTAGTCTACTGCGCGAGTAGCACTTTAAACCATGTGGCCACTGAAACGGGTCTGGACCATTTTGAGCATTGAAATGAGTGAACCTGTCAGTGCAGTGACCACATTCAAGATTCAACGTGACAACAGGACATTATAGTTGGAACAATAATTTTCACCTTGGATGAATTCGTAAATGTATACTGCTCAGCTACTTGGTTTATAACAACTGCATGCACTCCCCAAAGAGTTTGAGTCGGGGGGGGGGGGGGGGGGAGGATAAGCAGTTTGTAAACAAGAGAGCAACTTCCTCCGCACTTTAGTCATCAGGACTAGTACACACAGTACATCCTCTCTTTTGCTTTTACAAGATGCGTTAGCTTTCAAACAACAAAGGCTCAAAGACCATCTACACTGGATATAATCTCTTTAGGTATAATTCATTCACAAGCTAAGTTTACCTGGATGACAGCTTGAAATGTTACTAGAAGTAATCCCTAATATATCACTACGCCAACAGCTGACATCTATCACTTTGGGTGACCGTAATGAAAACAGATGGTAATATATTAATGTGATAGTTAACCACAGTAATTTGGGCCAATATTATTTATATATTTATTTGAGGACAGACACAAAGATTATCTATCGTTTTATTCCACTTAAAAAAATATTCACACCACTTTCACAAAAACTTCTAAAGAACATAACTTCAAAATGGCAACTGACGAATCTAAACCATATGGTTGAACATGATGGTAAACAAGTTTTTTACAATGATGCAGACACGCAGTTGATGAAAATATTTTATTCAGTTAAATATTTCAAAATACGATAAAATAATCATAAAATAATTTATTGTGTGTAAAAAAATGACAACAATTTTCTCTTTTCCAAGTAAATACGATGCCTGTATTAAAAGGTATTGATGTGTGCACTATATTACACAAAATCAATAACGTTCCAAAACGAAGAATAAGTACTTTTAATTATATTTAAAATATTTTTTCGAGTTGGATAGAAAGAAATTATTTAAAAAATGAAATAATATGAGAAAACTTAAGTTTACGTTATTTTAAATGTAAAATATAACATGTATATAAAGATCTTTACATTTATAACAAAACAGTGATCTTTTACATGTGTTGGCAACCCAAAACCTAAACATATGATTTTCGAACTGTCATCCAGGTAAAAACCTCTCGTGAACGAACTTTAGCTGTAGGGCTACTATTGGGAAACAGCATTGTCGTTTTCTTAGTTTCGTGGGGTCAATCTCCCCTCAAATATGAGACAAGTTTCGCAACGCTGGTTAGACGAGGTTGTCAGTAGATCCTTACTCCAACACACCATCTTCATGCGTAACTTGAAATCAAGGAGATTTGGCAAAAGTTGACTCTCTCTAAAAGACTTGCAGTTCCCTAAGCAATGATATTTAGTATTGTTGATAGTACCCACTTTGTGGATGGTTGGATAGTATAATACAAGATGGAGGGAAACTGGTATTCTACTCTTGGCACCTTGGTACGTGTTCAGGTGTTATTTTTCAATCTTCAGAATATGATATCTTGTTGGAGTAACCTCATTAGCTTTTGCTATTTGATTCTTGGTACAAAAGTTTGGCCCAAGGGGTTGAACAATGGGATGCGATATATCACCATCTTTATCTCGTAAGAAAGAACAGTCCATTTTTTACAGTCCTATTTTAATAGGATTAATCGTATCTGTCATTAATGTGATCTTCAGCTGTAAATTTTGATGGATTTTAGAAAATCGGACCGTAACTCCATTTACCTATTGTACTATTACTAGCATTATTATTATTATTATTATTATCATCATCATCGAGCGTTCTGTCTTCAGACTGGTCCAAATTGAGTCATCAAGCATGTCATATTAGCAGATTCCTTCCTTTTGACCCTGAATATTCATCTTCTTTCCTTGTTTGAGGTCATCACTCAGTTGCATTCAGGGTCTTTCCTGGTCTCTTTTCTCCCTTCCACTTTGCCTTTTACGATGACACCCAATAAGCCCTGTATTCTCATCATGTGACCCATCCAATTGGCCTTTCATCGTTGAATCCACTCCATAATTGTTTTCCTTTTCATTTACTTTTCTTAGAACTTCCTCATTAGTCACCCGATCTGTCCACTTTATTCTATCTCATCTCCTTCAGCACCACATCTCAAAGATTTCCAAATAGTTATTTCCTCATCTCTCAGGTTCAATGTCTCAACTCCATACAAAGCTAAATGTAGCACTTCACCATTTTCTGCACCATATCGAGGCCCAGTTTGCTCATATTCTTGTTGAAAGGTGACCTGAGGTTCAATCCTCGGTCCCGGGACGGATTTATCTTATTACCAAACCCAGTAACGAGCGTGTATAGGCACTGTGGAACTGCAGCACCCCCTATTTCCACTTGATATTATCGATAACATTTAATATAATGAGTTCTTTTATCTTTAATTCTTTATTTATTTTTATAGTACAATATATATTCTTTAAGCTTGATGACAGTACTTCAGTAGCCATCCCCCAGTTTATGGAAAACATACTACAAACATCTTTGTATGGAACTGTGTGCTTCACAGTGCCAGCGACGTGGTGTTTGACTGTTGTGCGCATGCGCACATAGGAGGGGATGGGGAGGAAAGCGGGACTTCCAGGTAGAAAGAGCACTGTTGCCCTCGCAGTGCCAGCTCTGGTGTAATGCTGGAAGGAAGTTTTTTTTTTTACTCAGTGTGTGTTGTGGTTAAAAACCATGTACCATATTATTGAAGTGGGTTAAGGGTAGAAGAGTGTAGAGTTAGAATAGCTGGAAGCAGAATAATAATCTATTTGATTCATTATTTTCGGTTCTTTTATCTAACAGAAAGACTAAATGCGCTTGCAGTACTTTCAATGGAGAAAATTTCCTCAATTGTCATCCAGAGATCAAGGAGAAAATTACTGCACTTTTTGCGCAAATTAAAACAAGAAAAATGGATTTCATTTTTAAATGAATAGATCAAGCTTGAACTGCCATTAAGTTAAAGTAGGGGAAAAAATTATTTTTTTAAAGATTTTATTAAGTTCTTGAATACATTTTCTTTTTATACATATATTTATCCTTTTACACAATTTTAAAACAAAGGCTAAACATTTTCTGGAGCAGCTCCCCCACTAATTTTAGCTACGAGCCGTCACTGACCAAACCCTTCCTTTACCTCTGACAAGACGTGTATTAATCACAACTTGTGAATATGGGGAATGCCAGGCCTCCACCGTGGTTCGGATTCCACGTTAAACTGTAGGTCCTCCATTTCATCTCACAATCACCCTACCATTACAAATTAGCGTAAGTGCATATAAACCGAACCGGTAGTAAGACGCGGTGCTAATAATAATAATACTGTACATGAACATCAAACGTAACGGAAATGGCACTTAGGTCACTCTGCTGTTTGGCGGCCACAATGGTACCCGTTTTAACGGTTCAGCGGCGCTTAGCACCGAAGACACATGAAGTTGTAATTACCACACGTGAACAACCCGGTAACTGTCGACAAGACTGGATAGGAGCCACCCATGGTGAAATGTTGTCGGTCCCCCTAGTCGTGCGAGTGAGTCGATTGTCATCTCACGAGTCTAAGAGGTTGGGGAGGTCAATTACAAGACGCAAGGAAGTCCTGGCTCATACCCAGACTATGGCTATATTTTTTTTATCCAGCCGATAACGCTTAGAGCCATTATTACTCATGCGGATGACATTCTAGTTTGGAGTGTAGGTAACTCGAATCAATGACAGTGTTTTCGCAGTTTTTATAGCAAAACATTTTTTTTTTGCCAAATTATTATTTATCACCACATCTTACTACCCGTTCGTGTCATAAGCTTTAAGTACTAATTACGCTAATGGATTAGGAATTGGGAAAGTTGAATTAGAGGAAGTTAACCCGCATTTGTGGGAAGGAAGAGTGGGAAAAAATTTAGGAAAAACTTCCCCCCAGTTCACCCGACCGAGATTCGAACCTCGATCTCCCCGTCCTCAGCAGTCGAGCTCAACACGACTAGCGCGTTAGCCAACTACGCCACCGAGTTTTTTCAAAAATAAATAAAAAAAATTCCAATGGAAACATAAAGTTTAATTTTTTTCACATGGTTGTATCAACAGTTGTTGAATATGTCAAGATCATAGGCCATTAGGTGACAAACTTTTTATATCAAATTAAGAGAAAAAGTTGTCATTAAATTCCAGGAAACACTTGACAGATATTCAACAACTGTTGATATCAACATGTGAGGAAATTAAATTCTATTTTTCTACTGAAGAAATATTTATTTATTTTGACCAAAAACAATGTTTTGCTATAAAAAGTGCAAAAATACTTACCTTTTCTCGCGTTCCTTATACTAGCATTAGTGTAGATATATGAACATTTAGCCTGAAAGGGTGGTACAGTCCCCCCTCTCCCCACACACATACTAAACCAGGGGTGTTTAACCTTTTTATGGTAGGTGACCTGGTGGTCTAGGGGTAAGGTGTCAGACTTCTATGCTGGCGGCCGGGGTTCAATCCTCGGTCTAGGCAAAGATTTATCTGATTACCAAACCTTTCCTTCACCTCTGACAAGACATATTGTGAATGTGGGGAATGCCAGGCCTCCACCGTGGTTCGGATTCCACGTTAAACTGTAGGTCCTTCATTTCATCTCACAATTACCCTACCATTACAAATTAGCGAAAGTGCGTATAACCCGAACGGGTAGTAAGACGCGGTGCTAATAATAATAATAATAACCTTTTTATGTCCAAAGGCCAAAGTTTCTGACTCTTGTTGTCTCGTGGGCCACAATAATTTACTGACAATATTAGGATTGAATTTAAATTAAAATATTCGTGTTAGCTCAATCTTATACTAACACTAGTGACATATGTTCTCTGTTGTTTCAAAGAAGGGGATAGTGCACTTTATCTTATATACTAAAGTTGTCATTATTTGTTAGTTCAAAGTACATCTGTTTAAAAAACTTAATACTTTTCTTCATGTAAAAAATATGAATCGTTTATAAAATATTGTAAAATACGTAAATAAATATGTATTAATTTTATTAATTGATTATGCAATATATATATTTATTATATATATTTTATATTTTATATATATTTATATATCTATTATATTTTATATATTTATATATATATATGTATATTATATTTTATATATTTATATATATCTATATATATATATCTATATATATTTTATATTTTATATTTATATTTTATATATTATATATATATTTTATATTTTATATTTATATTTTATATATATATATTTTATATATATGTATATTTATATATTATATATATTTTTTATATTTTATATTTATATTTTTATATATATATATATATATTTATATATTATATATATTTTATATTTTTTATATTTTATATTTTTTATATTTTATATTTATATTTTATATATATTTTTTATTTATATCTTATTTATATATATTTTATATATATATATATATATATATATTCCATGAGCCAGTCGGCTGCGTGTTGAAGGCCCCTGTGTTACACACACAATAATTAACGTTCAATACTTCCCAATGTCACTGATCTTCTCAAATGTGCACGAGACATTATCAGCCTCCCAAACTCCCCAACCCTATACATCTTGTCTCATCGAGATTCATCCCCCCCCCTTCCCTCTTCCTCTCAATTCCACTACCCCACACCTACACCTCCAACCACCCCGGGGCTAAGTTCCGGAAGTCCTGACTAATTACTGTCATGTCCTGGGAACTTCTCTCTAGTCTTCTGCTTCTCCTTTAGGGGGTGAACAAGAACTCGATGGAGAAGGGGATGAAGAGGGTTGGTAGGTGTAGTGTGAGACGGGTAAAGGGGAGGGGGTGTAACTTTCCCAAGAAAATAGGAGGGGATGGGTTTGTTTGGTAGCACATGAACGGCTTGAATCTGTCATTTAAAAAAAAAAAAAGTCTGCCTGTTTGGCCTATCTGACTTTATTATGATAATGAGTCACTGTCATCAACAATTTGTCTCTGATTAATTATCATTAGCGTTTTGTCTCTTTCTCCACCAGGAAACTAAAAATCGTGGAACATATAATATCAAAATATCCCCAAATTCTCTCAAGTTTTCACATAACTTTAATTTCTCCTGAGAAAGCTAACACCATAAACATCAAATGAGCTACGATTGATAAGTAACAGTGATTTAAGGTGTTCTATTTTTCTCACACTTATGTATTGATTACAGCGCTGGTTGGTTGAATGTTTCCCTTACATCCGGTCAGTTGTGTGTTCAAAACCTTAACGAATGAATACATTTTATCCCTGAGATTTAATTAGCTGATAATTTTAACGAAAAATGTTCATCTTCATCTGAAGGCACTGGTTCTCAAATTGTATGGGGGAAAATGGAATGATTAATAATTTAGTTTATAAATAAATTTAAAACTAGTCTTGTTTAGTTTGTTTTATATTGCTATTTACACACTAAATATGTAATTGCTAAGGAGTTTATACATTTTAAAATGTATTTTTATAAAAAAAAACTTAAAAGCCTTGACATATCAAAATTTCATATCAGCTGTAAAATTTAAAACTTGGGATATATCGATTGCATTATTTCTGTTTAAATAATTAGAAACAATTTTTAGTCACTTCTGTAGTGGATTTTATTAATAGTTTGAGGTTTGGGCTGAAAGCTCTTGGTGTATTATGGTCGGCAGTAGGTTGTAGCGTTTTATTTATTAATCAAATAAGGAATTAATACCAGTTTGATAAGATAAATTAAACGAAAGTGGGGTTGTTTTTTGTTTTTTTTTACATTAGCGTCATGATATCTCGCGTGCCTTTACCACATTTCGAGAAACTTTCCATGGGACGTTTTTCTCCGTCCCTTTTATTTTACTTAAGTCGTCCGTCTTGGGCTAATCACGAGATACCTTTTGGCGGCAAGCTGCGATCGTTGTTGGAAGATTTAAATGATCGGGAGAACACACAAACATACAAGTAGTCGCGACCGATGGGTTTTAAGTCTGGCTCGATGATATTTTATTACTACACCCAAAAGCATCTCTGAAGTTACTGCAGTTTATTATTGAGAAAAGCTTTATCTTCGTTCTATTTCAGTTAAATGTTGCCAAACCTGCTTCGTGTGCTGCGTGGTCTAAGATCTAAGCCGTCAAATTCGCAGTAGACTAGACTACCGATGACAGGGGTTTGAATCCCAGTTGGGTGTACTGAGGATGGTTTTTCCTAAATGGTTTTCCCCACTATCACTCCACGCAAATGTGGGTACACTTCATTTAAATTCAATTCAACCTTCCTCATCTTTAACTCATTAGCGTATTTAATATATACCTATGCATATAAATTGAACAGGTAGTAATAATCTGTGCTAAACATATATATTAAAGTTCAGCGAGTCTTACTACCCATTAATTACTCTAAAGGAATATTGATGTAAAAGCTTTAATTTGGAGGAAATGTACCAACATCTGCTTGAAGAATGTTTAGAAAACCATTTAGAAAAATAAATACCTTCTTACACCAGGTTCAAACTCGAACCCTGACCTCATTATTTGGAAAACAAACCAGATGAGACTAACGCCCTAGTCTGCGGTCTCACCAATGCCAATGATTAAATATTTAATTGTCCAAGCACAAAAATAATTAATCACCCTTTTAATAATAATAATAATATTTAGCACCGCGTCTTACTATACGTTTGGGTTATACGCTTTAAGGACTAATTACGCTAATGGATTAAGAATTGGAAAGGTTTAATTAGAGGAAGTTAACCCGCATTTGCGTGGAGGTAGAGTGGAAAACCATTTAGGAAAAACCACCCCAAGTTGACCCGACCGAGATTCGAGCCTCGATCTCCCCGTCTCAGCAGTCAAGCTCAACACCACAAGAGTGTTAGACAACTACGCCACCGAGGCGGGTTAATCATCTTTTTAAAGTCTAGAAATTGCTTAGTACTAGAGTGCGTAAAATAGAAATGTTCACTACGATGAATTTATCTGCCCCATCAATCACCTACTAGCGGTGTAGGCAACCAAATCTCTCAACTCATTTGTTTAAGATAAATGCTAAACTTACGATTATTAACATGAGGTCTAGGCTTTATTAAAACAGAGCGTACATTAAAAAAAAGATTGAAATATAAATTTTAAACCTGAACGCGACGAAAGTCTGTAGACAAAAAAAGAATCAGTATTCTTGTCAGAAGAACCATAAAAAAAAGTTATCTCTTTGGTAGATTATGGTTGCAATATCCGGTGAGCTTTCTCCTTCCAAATTAATAATGACATATCCGTTGGCTCAACGTTGAAGGACAAAAGAAAAAAAAGAGGGGGGGGGGGAGTTGTAGACCCAACGACGTATATCTTGTTTTTTTATGTCCGATGACCTAACTTCTTTCAGGCAGGAAGGAAGGATGCAATTTCTTTTTTCTCTTTTTTATTTTTTCTGTACTTACGTTCACACCCAATAAATGATGAATTATCAAATTTGATTTCCAGCAATGATAAACTATCAAATATTAACAAGTTAAGTAAATGGTACGATACAATCTTACACGTTCTCATATAGTCTATTTATTTTATCTTGGAACAACATTTCAAAAATAGGTTTGCAATAAAGTTACCTTTAGGCGAGTAATCTTCATAGAAAAAACACATAACCTTTTCAAGCCACCCGCCTCGGTGGCGTAGTTGGCTAACGCACTTGTCGTGTTAAGCTCGACTGCTGAGGACGGGGAGATCGAGGTTCGAATCTCGGTCGGGTGAACTGGGGGTGGTTTTTCCTAAATGGTTTTCCACTCTCCCTCCACGTAAATGCGGGTTCACTTCCTCTAATTCAACCTTCCCAATTCCTAATCTATTAGCGTAAATAGTACTTAAAGCGTATAACCCGAACGGGTAGTAAGACGCGGTGCTAAATATTAATAAACTTTTCAAGCCCTTCATATGTAAATTTTAAACAAAGTTTGAAGACATGGTGATCTTACTATACCTTTTCAGATGAGAGTAAATTTTTCCTCTAAGGCTCTGTCATACTTATCTCTACCCTATCATTGTAAATATGCAGATCGCCTGGATGGGTAGTAAAATGTGTTAATTGGAAAAAAATGTGCAGTTGAATTAAAAATACTTATTATAATCTCTCAGGATGACGAGAATAGCTCAAAGAGAGCACAAGGCACTAACACTTTTGAAGCGCTGTATCTTGCCTGAGCTCAAACCCAGACCTTCAAGCTTGGTTATTATATTCACTTGCACAAACAGTATAGCGCAAATGGTACGATCTCGTACAATTTTTTTTCTAACTTTTTTTGTTTGTTTTTTAACGATAATTTCCCCTCCCCCTCCCCCCTTTAAAATAAATTAAACTTACAAGAACAAAAATAAACCCCCATATAAACTCAAATCTGTTTACATTTCAAGTTCACTATGAACACAATTAGATTCGTTCATAAAAACAGATTCTGCAGCTATTATTATTATTATTATACTATATTATATTATATTATACTATACTATACTATACTATACTATACTATACTATACTATACTATACTATACTATACTATACTATACTATACTATAAAGCCACATGGCTGACTCACTCACTGACATTAATTAATGTTTACCCACTTTCAGATGAGATAGAAACTTGAAATTTGGCAAACTTATAGTTTCTAGCATGTAACCGACGGGAAAATTCCAAAAAGTTTAAAAAAAATTTAACCCCCGAAAAAAATTCAAAATATCGGAGTAACTTTAATGTCGGTGAGGACCTTTCTTTGGAGGTCTCATGTGGCTAAACTGTAAGAACTATCAAAAAACGGCTCTGGAATTACATTAGTTTACATCCACTTGCAAAGAAAACCTACTGGGGGCATGGGGGCGGAGCCCCCACGAGCAAAGCGAGTTTTATATATATGCCTATAGGTCGCTTCTGTCTCCGCGTGGTCTAACGTGCTACTCTCGCAGTGTAACAGACCACCGATGACGGAGAGATAGAGGTTCGAGTCTCGGTTGAGTGTACTTAGAGGGGTTCATCCAAAATTTTGTTTTTCACTCTCCTCTATACAAATGTGGGTACACTTCCTCTAAATACAACCTTCCTAATCCCTAAAACCATCAGCGTAATTAGTACATAAGCGTGTAACCCTAACGGGTTAGTAAGATGCGGTACACACACTAGATATATATTATCAACACCTGTAAAATAACACTAATCATAATTTAGTGAATGAAATGAAATGTTATCTATGTCTCTCGCGAGTAGCTCCTAAGATCAGTAACAGTCAAACATTTTTGAGCCCCGATCGAGCTGTTTATCAAAGTTCCCGCGTTCACCCATCGTCTCTACCCTATAATATTGTATGATTATAAGGAAAGAAGAAAACTCTGGGAGCCTAAGAAGGAGGTAGAGAACAGGGCGCATTGGTGGTCTTAAGTTCATGGCAAAAGGATTGGACCCGTCGTAAGAAAGAACACCTATGAGTAATAATAATATAATAATAATAAAGCTAGGATTAAATCCTGGGAGTTTGTAAACTAAATCTTCACATGTTGACAACACTTCCTTCGATCATTTGTTTCTTGACATTGAGAGCACAATTCTGACAGTTTTAAACCGTTTAAGTTAAATTTATTTTTGAGTTTATAATGTCAAACTTGTGCTAAAAAGTGAGTTAAATGAATCTATTAAATAGTTTTTCCTATATATAAATTTAAAAAATGTGATAAAAGTAGTATGTTGTCATAGTTTCATACACAGCTTCTGTTAAATTATGAAATAATTGTGAAAACGCCAATTTTATTTTTCTATTTCTGAATAAATGACGTGGTAGAAACCAACAGAAATCATTAATAAAACATTAATCAAAAATATCCCCTTAGGAAACATCATTAAATTAATTTCGAAATGCAGTCCGTGCTGTGTAGACAAACTATTTCAACTCTAGAGCATCTAGTTAACATTTCGCTCAGTAACCCACGTTGAGCCCTCCCACAAAGTTACGGGTGGGAAGTTGTTTTTTTTCCCCGCAGTTTTCTCCGTGTGTATAAAAGATTTAAAAAAAATCCTGACTGCATCCATTAGGTTAATGTATTCTCGCAAGAAGGAATATAGCCAACCATAACGTCCGTCTAGCAATGCTTTTAAAGTAATCTGTGCCATTTAAAATGGTAATCTAACATACTACCCATGACGATATAAACGCCAGAGGGGGAAGGGATATGGAACACGTGGAATAAACACGGAATTCATATGAGGGAAGAACGTATTTATATAATTACAAATAATTTTTTTTGTATATCAAGAGTATTTTCATATTATTAGTATCCCTTTGGTTACCAACAGTGTTTAATCCTACATTCTCGCACATATATGTTTGGAATTCATATCTTAAGACAATTGACCCTTTTCATTTGTCGTGGAAATGCAGAGCCATGGGAACAAACGTTATCTTCAAGAATTTTTATTGTTTTGTAATTTTCTTTTCGGAAATGGTTTGTTCAAGAATAGAAGCATGTTGATTAATTCATACATTTTTTTTATATACACACCTCCTCTGAAATTTTAACAGTGATCAAATATCGATAAAATTGACATTTTTCAATAGAAAACTACCAGCTTCATAACAAAAAATAAGAAAATATAACAATTAATAAACATCGATACATTATCTTAGAAGGGTTGTTGAAAATATTAACATAAATATTTCACTCGTTCTCGAGAAAACTGGTATTTCCAAACGTATGATTCTTCCGCAAGACCTGTCCGATTGCTAGCGCCATCTACAGTTTCCGTGATCCATATGTTCTTGTTTCTTCACATGGTGACAACAGTTCTGGTTCTAGAAGCTGTTTTACGAAGCGGGTTGCTCTAAGCTTGCGTAACTAAGCACTATCACACCCAGAAACGTCGCAAGCATAATTTTGTACCCGGGCAAACTTTTATTTTGGCCCGCCCTCCTTTATAATATGTAATTACTTTCTCATTAAACACGCAGTTTTTACACGACGGTGCTTTACATGAGCTTCATAGCTTGTGCTTGAAGTTGGGAAACAGGTGTACCAACTGTATACGGCATAATAGTCCTAACCATGACACAAATGCTTTTGAAAAGTTAGAGAAAATTAGTTCAATATCTGAACAAGCTATGCATTTTTTAAAAGTATGTTTTGTATAGATAGTATAGAATTTTTTACGACAGTATCATTGGCATGGCGCCCCGGGCGGTTGCCCGCTTTACCCGCCCCTAGCGGCGGCTTTGATCAAACTTAGACGCCAGCGATAAGAAAATGAACAGTTCACCTTGTGAGGTTCCTGTTTATCAACTATTAACACCTACCCTCTTCCTCTGACGATTATAAACATTCACTGTACTAATTTTTTTTATAACCGCGTCTTACTACCCGTTCGGGTTATAAACTTATGTACTAATCACGCTAATGGTTTTAGAGAATAGGAAGTTATGTTAATATAAAATGTAACCACATTTGCGTTGAGGGAGAGTTGAAAACAATTTTGAAGAAAAAAACACGCTCACTACATCTGACCAAGATTCGAACCATGATCTCCCCGTCATCGGCAGTTTGTCTAGTCTACTCGAAAGACGTGGGGTCACAGTACTATCAGCGTCTGGACAGGATTAACTTGCATTTAAATGTTTATTTTTGTTTCCTATTCTAGATAGACGTAGGCTTCCACAGACTTTTTTAATCTACATCCTGACAGGAAGATTCCTACAGGACATTTTTGTGAATAAACTTTAGTTTCTGTGACATAAGCGAGTCTCAGAGCTTTTACTAAACATTTCCACTTTTAAAAAAAACTTTAACAACGCTTTTTTTTTATAAAAAAAATATTGTTTGTATGTGTACTATGCAAATTGAAAAATATATGTCCTTTTTTTTCGGTCTGGTGCCCCTTCTAGTTTCTAACAGTAGGCAGCTTGCAATGAACCCCCCTCTTTACACACTCCTCCACTTCAACCCCCCCTCACCCCAACCTCTCTCAGCTTGTATTGGAATATATTGTGTAAGCAAAAGACAATGTAAGCTCGTCCTTATCTTCCGGCTTTGTTTTCTTCCCTGGTGTCGAAATTCTGGGCGGTAAATCTGATGGCATCCTACCAGTTGGAATAAATTGCTGTGTAAACGAGGGTAGACGCGTTTTAGCCCCCCCCCCCCCCCCAACCGATGTCCCGAGGGAAGGGGTGGATTTTGTAGGCCAGTTGTTTTGTTATTCTTCTTCTTCTGTGTTTATGGTTGTGAATGGTTTTGTCAAAAAGAGGAGGAAAAAACATTTTCCAAACCTGTATAAACATTGATCAGTGTATTTCTGTGGGTTTTTTTAAAACTCTATTAATCTGCGGTTATTTTGTGAAGAGTTTTGTTTCGGAATGTTGAGGGGATTAAGTTAGGGGGGGTGTTAGGGAAAGCAAGTTAAATGTTCTACGTGGAAGATCACAGAGACGTTTAGAAATACCTCATTATTTAAGAAGTTGTTTGATATTTTTAATATAGTTTTCAACAAAATGTAGGCGAACATTATAAATAGGTTTCTGAACAGTTGAAGAGTTTTAAATTTTGAGTTAAAGGTTTAAAGAAAACTAAGCTTAATAATTCTAAAATGTGTGGTCCTGAGATTTAAAGCGAAAAGTTAAAACTTAGAACTAGTCTTCCCCTATCAAATAAAGTCATATTTTGATAATATCACGCCTGCTTAGGTGGCCGCATGGTCTAAGGTGCTACTCAGAGTAAACTAGACTGCCAATGATGGGGATATCGAGGCTCGAATCTCGGTCGGGTGTACTGAGGGCTACTTTTCCATTCTACCTTCACACAAATGCGGGTACACTTTCTATGAATATAACCTCACTAATCCCTAAATTATTAGCGTAATTAGACATAAGCTTGTGAACCTAAAAGGTATACTCCATTCACGGTAGGAATTTCTCTCTGAAAGGTTTTTTTCCTACCGATATCCTACTATATAATAGATTTCTGGTAAGGAAAAAGGCCTTTCAGAAAACAATTCCTACGCTGAACAGACTTTACAGCTAAAAAATAGTCACAACAGAAAATGGTAATATTAGTTTGGGATTGTTTTATAGGGTGTGATGTGGGTTATAACACTTTCTTTTAAAGCATACAAATTAGAAATTTAAGCTTTTTCACTGGTCAGAACCTTAAACAACTTTTTTTTTTGCCAAAACTTTAGTGAAATATTACTTCACTAGCTATAGTTTAGTTTAGTTTAGTTTAGTTTAGTTTATTATATAATTAATCTCAACAGATTCTTGAATATCTGTCATGGGCGTAATTTAATTTGATAGGATTATTTTTTAAATTAATTCTGAAAATTGAAAAATGACACCTGGACACGAGAATCGAACCAGGGACCTTTGGCGTTCTTAGCCAAATGTCCCGGGTTTGATTCCCATGTCCAGGTGTCATTTTTTAATTTTCATAATATGATATGATGGAGTAAATCTTCACTAAATGCATACATAGTAATAGCTTCGACTATTTGAATCTCTTTTAAATTAAGATAAATTTATGTTCAAAATCCTTATTTTACATGACAGCCTACACGAAAACTGTTAAAATCACCATTGTATGGAAAGTAAAATTAACCTATCTACTTGAGAAATATTTTATTTATTTTAGTCAAAAATGCGTTTTCTTATCAAAACTATCAAAAATTCGTCTAGGTAGCCGGAACATTGCCGATCAGATATCGCGCTTAGCTTGAATATTAACCTTTAACAGTACACGAGTTTAGTGTTTCCTGTAATGCGTACCTAACTATTTTCTATCCCTATACAAATATAGACTTGTAAACATAGTGTAAAGGTTGAAATTTTCCCCTTTGAAAAGTATAAAAATCCACATTTCTGTTGATCACTAAGAGCTAAGGTGACCTGGTGGTCTAGGAGTCAGGTGTCAAGACTTCTGTGTTGAGGGTTCGGGGTTCAATCCTCGGTCCGGCACAGATTTATCTGATTTCCCAAACCCTTCCTTCACCTCTGACAAGACGTGTATTAATCACAACTTGTGAATGTGTGGAATGCCAGGCCTCCACCGTGGTTCGGATCCCACGTTAAACTGTAGGTCCTCCATTTCATCTCACTATCGCCCTACTATTACACATTAGCGTAAGTGCGTATAGTCCAAACGGGTAGTAAGACTCAGTGTTAATAATATAATAATAATAATAATAAAGAGCTAACGGCCCGAGAAACTAAAGGTAAGTGATATAGCAGTGTAAAATAGATATTTGTGGATAGTATCATCGTTTAGTAAAGGGATCACAACACATTGTATTGTAATGTGTATTTTCCACCTTTCCTGTTTGTTCTCCTACTGTTGGACAAATACACTCAGGATCGTTATAAACCCACTTTGTATCTTCCATTTAATAATTTCTTATATACTATTTTAGCGCCTTAACTCACACTATGCTACACCCTACCTTAATACCACGTCAAAAAATGACTCCAAAAAGCTCTCTCGTCCATTACAAGACACGAAAATAATAACTTAAAAACTATCCCCCCCCCCTTTCTCTCTCTCTCTTTCGTGAATATTTCTTACTTTTTTCAAATGGAATGTATAGATCTTTCTGTATCCTACAAAAAGACATAAATCCTCAACCGCCCAGAATGACGTGTGGTTACCTCTCATTTACTTCGAGTTAGAGAGAGAGAGAGAGAGAGAGAGATAATGTGCCAAGTTTTCGTAAGGTTCTGATTAACACAGTTTGTCAAAGTAAGAACAAGGCTAACGAAGTGAGGGACGTGACCCCCCCTTTTTTTTACTCTATCATTCCCCTACTTCCCTCCTTCTTGTTCAAACCCCCCCCCACCCTCTTTCCCAACATTCATGTACCAAACTAATTTCCCTTGGAAACCTCAGCGGGTCTCGCACACGTTGTATTTGAAACTGAAATATTAGGAAACTGTGTTCGGCCAAATTGTCTTGTTTTTTTTTTGTTTTTTTTGTTGCCTGTCCGTTTTATGTGATATAGGAGGGTAAATTAGTTTTACTGGTGTTTTGTTACGGTGGAGACTGTGTTAAGGTGGTAATAGAATTTTACACCAGTAAAAGACCGTAGTTTTTGCAACGTTTATAAATTATAAATTTAAAAAAAAAAACATTATTATTTAATTAAAATAAATAAATATTTCTTCAGTAGAGACTTTTGTTTATTCTACATTTGGCGGTTTAAAAAGTTATCTTATATATATGGTCATTAGTTTAGTGGAATTTATTATGTCTTTTTTTATCGTCACTTTACCCGCTACACTGGCTTTATGGTCTAAAAGCGTAACTCTCGCAATAAACTGCTTTAAGACAGGTTGATGGGGATATTAGTGTTTAAATCCTGGACGGGTGTAATGAGGGTGATAGAATGTGCATTATTTTAACATATTTTAAAATATGGGTCAAGCTCAAAATAGTTATATATAATATAATGTTTAAAAATACTTTATTTTATCAACCTCATTAAAGTATTTTTTTATCCTACGCCATGTTTATACAATTTTAGAATAATTCTTGAAAGTCATCTAAAGAAAAACTAATCGATTAAATTATTTCTCTCTGAGTTTAATGAACTCGTTTGTACGTTTACTTCTCGAAAGGTCTTGTCATTGATAAATAGGTTTGAATTAAACTCTCCTCGATTCTCTCCACCACCTGACCCTTACCCCTTTAGCTCCTTAATCCCCCCCCCCCCCTTGCGATTCAAGACTTACTTAATCTGTCTAATGTTAACGTGCTGAACAGTTGAAAGCTACTATATTTAAAATTTATTTTCCTACCTTGTGTTGAGGGTTAAGGCAGTGAAAGGGGAAGGGAAGTGTGGGAACAAAACATCTTTAGTTTTGTTTTTTTTTTTTGTGGTATTTTACTTGCTTCAATTTATTTCCAGTCTTGCTTGTTTTTAACACTTTGCGAACAAGCTTATTTTAGACAGCGTACTGTAGGAGACCCTAGCGACAGTAGCTCAGTGGCTTCTTTGGTGCTGACTGACAGCTGACGGCTTTAAAAAGTTACCAAACCAAATTGTGTATCCCTACGCCGAACCATATGATCTGCAAAAACATGTGTTAAGCAGCTGTCACTTCTGACGGTCAACATTTAGGTACATACCTAAATGTTGACTGTCAGTCAGCACCAAAGAAGCCGTGGGGCTAGCTTACATCTACTTAATAAGAAAATTCACTGCGGGTTTGGGGGTGGAGCGAGTGTTAATATAAAATGAGGTGCATTAATAAAGTAGTAGTCGAACTCAGGTTTGGTGTTAGTTAGTGAGCGTGAGTTTAGGGCAGTATTTTTGCAGTTTTTATATAAAACTTTTTTGGGCAAAGTAAATCAAATATTTCTTCTATAGAAATATAGAGGTTTAGTTTTCTGCACATGCTAATCTCAACATTTCTTAAATATTTGTAAAAAGTGAGCTGGAATTTAATGACAACTTTTTCTCGTTAGTTAAAAAGTCTGCCACCAAATTGCCCCATCCTCATTATAGATATTCAACAACTGTTGAAATTATTATATAAGAAAACTAAATTATATGTTTCTATAGAATAAGTATTTGATTTATTTTGACCAAAAATGTTAGTGCACTAATTTTATCGTTTTTTATAGCATTAAGCTCGCGCCTCACTAGCACCCCCACCTTATGCTTATATAACCTTTTGCTTTAATCTTAGAAGTACACAATTTGCGTAAACCGTTGTATAATGTTTTATTTAAAATTTTAAACTCAAAATTTGAACTTTTTAAGCTGGTCAGAAACCTGCTACTAATATTCGCCTACATTTTTTTTTTTTAAACTATACTAAAAAATATTATACAACTTCTTAAATGATGGGTAATTCTAAGTATCTACAACGGATCTCAGTGCTCTCCCAACGGCGTTTCCTTAACTTAAGGATCACATTGTTTGATCAGGATTCACGTAACTGAAAGAAAAAAAAACTTGAATTTGGACTCCTTCAAAATAAATTGTTTGCTTGAATGGAACCCAAGGACTATTAGGCTACAAGTACTTGCAATATAAGTTTTCCAATCACGAATAAATCTTTAGTTACGTAAACATTAAGTGAACGTCAGGCAAACGTTAGGATCGTGTTCCCATCACCATCTCCTATCCAGAATATCCTGATATTTACACAAACAGGACAAGGACGAGGGAGGTAGGGCTCATAAAAGATGTACCTGAATTTTCGGGGATGTGTAACAAGAAATCATAGCTTGAAAAACCACTTCCATACACCCTGCCCGGATTTGAAACCGGATCTCTCACGTCACCATCAAAACGAGACAGGACAAGATCTGACGTCTTTGTCCGCGTGCCCGCCAATATGAGTAACGTAAATAACAACCCTCACGTTAAAACGTAAAATAAAAATAGACGAGCATCAAACAGCGATAATGTAAACCACAACTCAAGTCATTAAGGTTTTTAGTAGGATATCAAAAAATTATAGCGACTCCTTTAAAATGCATAATGTTTAGGTTCGTGCAGAGCTTCATAAAATAACTTTTATAATATAAACTAAAGTCTCAGGTGTTTTATTATTAATAATATTGCTCATTACAAAAATTATGTTTTAGCGTAAACATTATTATTTGAGAAAGAGGACTTGGTAATTTGACTAAGAGATTAAGTATATAATAATAATAATAATAATAATAATAATAATAATATATTATTTAGCACCGCATCTTACTACCCGTTTGGGTTATACGCACTTACGCTAATATGTAATGGTAGTGTGATTGTGAGATGAAATGGAGGACCTACAGTTTAACGTGGAATCCGAACCACGGTGGAGGCCTTTGCATTTTATTAGTAAATAGATTAATTAATGAACCCTAACTTAAATAGGTACTACACCTCAAAATAGACGTCTTAATAATAATAATAATAATATAATAATAATAATAATATTATGTCAGGGCTATATCACCCTGTATCTCAGTTTGCTGGAAGATTATCCAATACTAAATGTACCGTTGCCAGGGGACTCCCGAATGTACTAATCGTACATCCTTTCGTGGAGGCTCTTTCCATGTCCTGATGAGATGATGGTGATAGTAAGTATGAGGGGTTGGAGCCAATGAAGAACTTAACCTAACTTAAGCCTAATTAATCAAATCCTGGTGATCAAGAGAATTATTCCCCTTTCAATTGACGGGACTTATATTTCCAAATAATGAGCCACTTTTTTTAAAAAACAATGCTAGATCTTTTTTTTTTAATATGCGAGATGCTCACAAATGCGTCTCGACGTTCCAGTAGGCGGCTTCCTTAAAGTTAAGAGATAAAAAATATGCTATATATATATATTATAATATGTAATCCAGCCAAGGAATCAAAGAAATGTGACAACTGGATGCGTATTAATAAAGCTTAATTTTTTTTTTTTCAAAAATAATGACGTCATATTCAATGCTGGCACCCCTAGTTTTTCTTCATCACCGGTTCTGTTCCAATAATTGTATCCTCGTTTCATTCTAGCGGTCTTCCCTATCAAAATCCCCCCCCACATTAACTTTACTTCACCCCCCTTCCCCCCCGAACCCACAACCCGCTTCTCATAGCCTTTCTCCACTCGCCTAACACAATATTTCACCAATATCCTCCCTTGGATGAAGTTGGAGAAATAGTGCCGGGAATGAACTAAGGAGAAAGAGAACAGAAAAAAAAGTACTCACATTTTTTTTAAGGGGGAGATATCCTGCTAGCCTTGTTCTCTTCTAAAAGCTGGCACACTGTGTTAAAATCGTGAGTACAGTGGTTTGATTCCGATATCATGAACTGGAAAGGTTTTTTATACCACCATCCCCCCCTCTACCCCCCCTTCCAACGATTATACAAATATTCATGGAGATGTATACGTTCTAAACCAACGGATAATACCATCACCCCCTCTTGCAAATGAACTAAACTCTAAAATAAGATACAAACAACCTGCCTCTAAGCCTTCAATTCATCAATACAAAGAAAAAAGTCTCTATTCGATCAATATTTTTTTCCTGACGTACAGGTAATTGAACCCAGATCTTTTGACTGAATTGAGGTGTTGAAGACTCACTTCATTGGCCGAATGGCCTAAGGAGTAATTCTTATGTTAGATTGACCTGATGATGACTGAGAGATCGGGGCTCGAATCTTGTTCAGGTATATTAATCGTGTTTTTTTTCCTAAAAGATTTCCCCACTCCTTCCACGCATATTTGAGTAGATTACTTATAATAAATGCTTCCTTCCTATCCTTATCCCGTTAGAGTAATCAAGTATGTGTATAACCTGAAACAGATAGATGGACGCTGTGATAAATGAAAAAAACAAGCTTAACATATTTAATATTAAAATATTAAAAAAAAAAAGTTATTTACAGTAGCTACGTGGCTTCTTTGGTGCTGACTGACAGTTCACGCTGACTTCTGACAGTCAAACATTTAGGTATATACCTACATTTTAACTGTCAGAAGTGACAGTTGCTAAACACATGTTTTTGCAGATCATATGGTTCGGCGTAGGGATACATAATTTGGTCTGGTAACTTTTCAAAGCCGTCAGCTGTCAGTCAGCCCCAAAGAAGCCATGGGACTACTGTACGCTACAAGCTGGGATCAAGACAGAAACCCTCTTCTAGTCAAACATTTATCCAGAGGATCTCTGGTATAAACATAAAACTACATTATTATTATTATTATAATGCTGCTATTCCTACTATGTGGGCAACTCTCCCTTAAGGGTGACATTTACGCTGTCTTTCCCCCCAAGCAGGAAGCTCTGCAAGGGATGGATGGCTTGCCAGCAGTGTGAATTGAAACCATTTCATCGCCATAGATTTCTCTTGATGTTTCCGTCTTTGGAAAGTACACCTCTATTTTCCTTGAACACCGAACATTTATAGAGAAAGAAAGCTCTTGAATATTTACAAGCTGCGAAAGCTTTCCAGGCATTTTTTTTTGTCTTGCGTACTAAGGGGTAGCCGATATATTGCCAATCAGCTGTTGTGTTTAGGTTAAATATCGACAAAACCTTTAACAGTACACTAGTTTGGTGTTTACTGGAATGAACACAAAACTATATTCTATGATCCTATACATAGAAATACTTGTAAACTTTTTTTTTCAGCACTGCGTTATAGGCTTATTTACTAACTACGCTAATGATTTTAGTGATTAGAAAGGTTATACTTAATAGAAGTGTGCCCACATATGAGTGGAGGGAGATTGGAAAATAGTTTAGGGAAAACCATTATTACACCCGGCTGAGATTCGAACCTCAATCTCCCTGTCATCGGCAGTCTAGTTTACTTAGAGAGTAGCGCGTTAGAGCACGCGGACACTGTAGTGTGTGTAAATATTGATTAAAAAATGACATTTTCCACTCCTAAAAATCCAAATCAACTAAAATCAGTAAGAGCTAAATGATCGTTAAACTAAAATAAACTGGGTTAGGAGCGTAGAACGGATCTTTTTAAATCTAATGACGTCATTTAATAGTTGGGGCTACAACACATCGTATAGTCATTGGTACTTTCCTCCTACCCTGTTTTGTTCTCCTACTGCTGGAGGACTCCTCAAGGAACATTATGACCTCACTTTATTTCTGGAATCTATGGATTTTTGTAGACTATTCTAGTGCCTTGATGTATACTTTCTAAGCACGCGGATTAAATCAAATCATACTCCACATCGATGGGCACGTGGTTTTAAACGTAAAGCTCATCCAGTATGATTTTCCGGGGATGGAGATATTGTGTTTCGAATCCCGGTTGGTGACCTGAAGCCCCCACCCCCAATTATTTTTACCAATCTGCATTTGCGCAAATGCGTGTACATATTAATTTCCTTATCCTTTAAACTATCAGTGTGATTAGATAGAGATAGCCCAAGCGGGGGATAAAGACTTGATCCAAATATTAAATGAATGAGCACACAGATTACAAACTAACTTAACATATGACAGTACGCCAAATATTACAATATTACCCACATTTACGTGAAGGGGAGAGGAAAAAACTATCCGCCCTCAGTTTACTTGACCAGGAATCGAACTATGACCTCTTAGTCATTGGCACTCAAGTATATTTTGATGTTTACACCTTACACTGTGTGACCACTAGTGTGGCTACTCGAATATTAAGTTATAAGTGTGGCTATTATGTTTCTGATCGTTTAAATTTTTATTTTAAACATTATTTTGATGCTGAATAGGATAAAAACACGAATTAAGCTTCCCTGATCACACACCAAAAAAAAAAAGTTATTTTGCATTTTAACTGGTTATTAAGGATTTTTTTTAAATTTTGGGGCCTATATAAACAATATTTATAACACACAACAGATATTAGAAGAATTTCTAAAATGCTTATTTTAGCTATAGCAGTAAATAATATTTTATATTTAGCATAAATAATAATAATCGTAAATTGAAAAATGACACATGGACATAGTCTCAAACCCTGAACACCCAGCCTAGCACTCCAATGCTCTACTACCAAGCTATCCAGGATTCGTACCCTGGTCAGGGTCATTCTTCACTCATTTTTTTTATTTTCCATTATAATAAAAATAACTAATTAGTAGTTGTTTTTGAAATGTCTTAAATAAATAATATTTTTAAATCTTAAAATATTTTTTAAGCAAATTATATGAGATTATATATATTTCTCCAAAACTTTCATGCATTTTTAGTCTATGAAGTTTTTTTTTTAAAAAAGTGTTTATATTTTTAAATCATATTTTATCTTTTAAAGGCATCTTTTTCTCGACATTTTTTAAGCTCATATTTGAAAACATTTTTCACTCTTTTCTTTTAAGGGCTTAAACCTGCGCGAGACCTATAAGCCGATTTTATCCTCCGACAGGCTTATCTTGGCTACACCTGGAGATCATGGAATTATCCCATTTTTTGTAGAAGAGAAACGAATTAGAGAAAGTATTATCTTATTAAATGGTCCCTATCTCTTACTGACCTGTTTTTATATCACCTGTCATTCCCACTCCCCCCTCAGTTTCCTGTCCCTGGTAGCGTTAAAAGGCAGTTAGCGCTCTCTACCTCCCCCACCCTCGACCCCACTCCCCACTCTCGGGAGTTGTCACCTTGTAATCCACTCCGTTATGCGACCTGCCTGTCTCTCTGCCATGTCAAATTTATTTACCTTGGGATTTCTCTCAAAATTTTTCTATCTCTTTTTAACAAACAGGGTCAAATGAAACGTTTTTTTATTTTTTTTATTTTTTAAATTAACGTCATGAGTCGTTCAAATATTTAACGTCTAAACATTTATAAGATACTTATTATTTTACTGCCAAATTTTTTTTTTTAAATCAACACTATTAAAGTTATCTTATAGGTATTTATAATATATATCTAAAGTGACAGCTTCAGATGACATGACTTGAATTATGAATACGTGAAAGTAGATCTAGAAACTTTTAAAAGAACCGCTTCAATGGCCGCATGGTTTAACGCGCTACTCTCGCAGTAATGGGAAGATCGAGGTTCAAATTTCGGTTGGGCTAACAGTTTTTTTTTTTAAACAGTTTTTCCGCTTCTTTTTTCTCGCAAATGCGGGTACATTTCCTTTAAATATAACCTTCCTGATCAGTAAATTAGTACATAAGCTTGTTTTATGGTAAAAATTGTAAAATGGTTAAAAAAGCGTTAAAAGTGTAAAATTGATACAAAATAAATCCAATAAAAAAAATTAAAATCCCTGCTTCCAGGTAAAAATGTTCGTGTACAGGGGCTGCCATAACCCGCATTGCACAGATGTATGAAATGTAGTATTAAATATAGCTCACGGCGTTAGTATATCTTCATTGTTTCTATTTTTAATTAATTTTAAAAAAATCTCATCAAAATTTTAAAATTTCGGCCGTGATGTGTGTATGTTCGTGAACAGGAAGGACTTTTTTTTTTTAATTTCTGGCCTTGGCGTGTAGTAGATATCGTGCAACTATTATGACTTACAGACAAGCAAATAAACTCCCCATATTATTAATATACACCTTGGTTACCAAACCTGTCTCCATGTAAATACTGAAACGTCTATTCAACTGTCATTATTACACGTCCTATTCGGACTAGCCAGGATAGTTTTAACAGCCACAACGGTGGTTGCATGATTTAAAGGCGTCACTTTCCTGATTTACTCGAGTGCCAGTGACGTAATGGAGGTCCGGACTTCGAATACACATCTTGTACGATGCGAGTGATTTTTCATAAATGGTTTACCTCCACACACAGGCAGGTGCATTTCTTCTCAATTATAACTTTCCTTTACCTACCCTAGTATCGCAATTAAGAGTGCGTGTATCCCGCATGGGTAGTAAGACTTGGAAGAGAGGAGGAAGGGATAAATATTAAATTAAAACAAATATTCAATGTCATAGAAACGGTAAATTCAGTCTTTCAATTTAAACTCTTGCGCGGATATGGAATTCAAAGATTTCAAAACTTTACTTTTCTAACAGGAATTAAAGCATAATGGGTAGACATACTTCTTACCTAAAGTTTTCGAGCTAAACTGGGGGTAGGAAAAAAAAAGGGTTAAGTGAAGAGGGAGGGAGTAGAGAAGATGGAGAAATGCACAGTCGACTGGAAAACACAAACTTCCCAAAATGAAACTTCGTCGTGGTTTTGCCAAGCTCAAAATGTTTTAGAGCATAGTTTTGTCAGAAACGCTCGTCTGGTGGTTTTCTTTAACCACAAACTGGGAATTGGGGACCAACAGTGGTGCATCGTCTGGTTTTGTTGCCTCTTACTACCCCCACCTCCCTACAATTTCTATCCCCCTCTCAACCCACTCCACGTTCTCCTTTTAATCCCCCTCCACTCCTTTTAAGGGTGTTTGAGCTGGAGAGAGAGAGAGACCAGTATATGTTGAGACTAAGATTTCCACAGAAGTTGCCCCAAGTTTTCACTGATTTTGATTCCAGGGTTATTTTGATTCCCAACATGAAGAAAAATGTATCATTGCTGAAATGTGGGTCCAAGCTTTTGCCGTGATGAATTAACGGCTGGGGGACTGGATGTTGTGCCTGTCCTAGCTTTAAGTTAGATTATGTTTATAAGGCGTATGAAGCTACGACAGGTCTAGCAGGCCGGTGATGTAAGATATATTGCTTGAATATAAAAAACTCCACACTCCACGATACGACATTGTTATGTATGATTGGTCAAATGGGGACCAAGGTGATGAAAACACATCACAGGTAGAATATAAACGAGCCATGCTTACGCTGGAAACACTTCACGATACGGCACTGTTATGTATGGCTGGTCAAATGGAGACCGAGGATACAAGCCATATTTAAATGGTAGGAAACGAATTCGACTCCAAAACTAAGCTTTATCATTCAAATGTGTTCTAAATAACAATTGGAATACATTATGACAAGATTATTATGATATTCATATAAAATTTTGCCCAAATTGTCTATAGGCATTAAAAAATATATATACTTAATAAAATCATCTACCAATAAATATCCACCGAGACAAAAATTGTATCCATAAAATGTTGTTTATCATGTGACATACATCCCAAATATCTTATTTTTTTGCTTCAAAAATTATTCATTTGTAAATTACCCATACTTTTAGAGATATTGATGATCTGGTGGTCTAGGGTAAGGTGTCACACTATTGTGCTGAGGGTCCGGGGTTCAATCCTCGGTCCGGCACAGATTTATCTGATTGCCAAACCCTTCCTTCACTCTGACAAGACGGTATTAATCACAACTAGTGAATGTGGGGAATTCCAGGCCTCCACCGTGGTTCGGATTCCACGTTAAACTGTAGGTCCTCCATTTCATCTAACAATCACCCTACTATTACACATTAGCGTAAGTGCGTATAACCCGAACGGGTAGTAAGACGCGGTAATAATAATAATAATAATAAGAGATAGACTAAAAATCCCGATTTGGTATCGGGGTATGACTATATAAAGTATAAGTATAAAAATTGAACCAAATTAATCATATATTTTCGGCTTCGGCCTCCTGTAGAGACCAAAATGAAAACAAAGAACATCAAAATTCATCATCTCAAGCTCAAAAATGTTTACGATTACAGTACCTTATGTTAAATTATCCAAACTAAATTCAAAACAAAGAGTCATCTTCACTTGCGCTAACCACTCGACTCACATTAAATTTTCTCTCATCAATTTGTAAGACTTAAAAAAACTAATTACTTCCCCTCTTATCTACTTAAAACGGCTGAGAAGTGAACCCGCGAAAAAAAAAAAACACCCTTGAGCAAACTTTCAAGATGTTCTTTTCCTAACAGCGAAATGAAGGAGGAACCAACTAATGTAAAATCAGCCTGCTCTTCAGCATCTTGAAAATAAAGAGACCAATTTTCATGTTCTCTCTACACCGTCAAAACAAGCCCCGCCAACAGTTCATTAAATTATTTCTAGCACCGCGTCTTACTACCCGTTCAGGTTGTACGCACTTACGCTAATGTGTAATGGTAGGGTGATTGTGAGATGAAATGGAGGACCTACAGTTTAACGTGGAATCCGAACCACGGTGGAGGCTGGCATTCCCCACATTCACAAGTTGTGATTAATACACGTCTTGTCAGAGGTGAAGGAAGGGTTTGGTAATCAGATAAATCTTTGCCAGGACCAAAGATTGAACCCCGGACCCCAGCACAGAAGTACGAAAACTTACACCTAGACAGCCAGGTAACCTGGTTAAGGCACTAAAATAGTCGATCAGAAATTTCTGAATGCCAGAAAACAAGTGGTTTTTATAAAGTTCCTGGGTGGAGATATCCCGCAGTAGGAGAACAAACAAGAGAGGAGGAAAATACAAATAACCCTACAATAATTTGTGTTGTCACCTTTCCCTATTAAATGACATAATTCTATTCTACGGTCCTATAACAGTTATCTTTGGTTTCCCGGTTATTTAGATCTTTATTTTTATTTTCTTAGCACTGTGTCTTACTACCCATTCGAGCTATACGCTTATGGTTTTAGGGATTAGTAAGGTTATATATTTATAAAACATGTACCCACATTTACCTGAATGGAGGGTGGAAAACTATTTTTTTTAAAAAGCCTCATTACACCCGACTGAGATTCGAACCTCAATCTCCCTATTATTGGCAGTCTACTCTACTGCGAGATTAGCGCCTTAGACCAAGCGAGCACCGAAGTGGGTACTACTCAAATTGAAATAATGATGTGTCGTTCGTGAACGAACCAACAATCACGGTGTTGCCAAACAATGGTGCGCTTTTGGTGCCCTTTATTCGTACGCTTCTGAACACGCCAAAGCTGGTACATAAATCATCCGTCTTGTGCTCTGCTTTCATTACGTAGCCTGAATCTAGACGGGCTTCGATCCACTGACCCTTATGATCGTGGTCGCCAACCTCTTTATCTTCACCGGAACGTATCTCTTAATGATAATTTCTCATTACTAGAGCAAGTATGCGTGACGCTATGTCTATATGCTGAGCTGTAACAAGCTGGTTGAGCAGCCACGAGGTCAGTACAGTCGGTAAAGTAAACAAATTGACTAACAGGAATCTAATCAAAACTATAGATTATTTCTTAAAATAAAACATTTCCTTCTTAAGCATGGCCGCATCGGTAAAGGAGAAATTTCCGCTCAAACGTTCATATTTAATATTTAACTATACGGTGAATTATTTTAAAATCTAGTTCAAGCCAAAATAAAGGTGAAAGATTCAAACAGAACTCCTTTTTGAGTTCTATTAATAGTAAAAAGTGTCAACATGTGATCTTAGCTTATTTTCAACGACTTTTTAAGTATATTGGCGTAGCTATGAGATTAGTCTTGATGAAAAAGAGTTCTAGATTTAACCTTCCTATAAAAAAAATACAATTACTTTTTTGATAGGCTCACAAGAGAAAGTTTTAAGATATTACAGCGAGATTTCCTCTTTACCTTGAAGAGTTTCGTAGTTTTCTTTCCTCTCTTATTGACATGACAAAGTGTGGTTGTAGGTAAACGGTGAAAGGTAGTATGAGCTTAGAATTGAGAAGTATTTCCAGAAAACGACACAGATCATTGTATTTAAACCATGTGGCCTGACAGCGGTTGATACTCTCTCTTGACCTTGGCGGCCGCCTCAAGGACATTGCCTACCCGTTACGAGATTGGGGGTTTGAATTCCAGTCGGTAGTAGTAAGGGGTGGATTTTTTTCTAAATAATTTGTTACTCTCCAACCTCGCAAATGACTACACATCTCCTCTAAAATTATACTTGTTTAATCCCTCATCAGTTAAGTGTTAGTACGTGTATGGATAGTAAGACTCGATGCAAAAAAAAAAAAAGGTGGACTGGTGGGTGGGTGAACTTAAGAGGGCCTCTTTTGCATTGTGTCGAGCATCGAACTTTGACCTTTCTGTTAGATATTTACTTCGTGCGTCCGATTTAATCATAAGCACGAACTTTAAGTTTACGATTGGTGTTTGGAGGTTTCGATTTCAATTTTATTTTTTATTTATTTTAAGAACTCTCAAATCACAAACATTTCTTGTTAATCCACATTCCTTTTTTTTTGCATTCAGGTCACCAGTTTTAGATCTCTCTTTCACTCATTATCTCTCTTTCTCTCTATTCCTTTCTTTCTCTCCCTCCGTTTCGCACCTCCCTTTTTGTCTCTCCCTCCCTCTCTTTTTTCCCCACCCCTTTCTTTTTTTCCCTGCCGCTTTCTTTCTTTCTCTCCCTCTCTTTCTCTTTCCCTCCCTCTCTCGTTATTTATTTTTCTTATTACTTCTCTCATGTTCTTATATCTTTATATATCATACTCTTCTCTCTTTTTCACTCTCTCTTTTCACTCTCTCTTTTCTCTCTCTCTCTTTCTCTCTCTCTCTTCTTCTCTATTTCTCTTTCTTACTTTATCCCATTCTCTTTCACTCTTTTTCCTTTTATTTCTTTGTTTTCTTTCCCTTTCTATTTATTTATCTTTTTCTTTCTTTGCCTTTCTTTCTCATTCTATCTTTCATTCTTTCTCTATTTATATTTAATTTGTCATTTCTCAATATTAATTGTTTTCTCTCTCTCTGTTATATAAGACTTATACACCAACACTCTCTATGAAGTCAAGTACTACTTTTTTAAGCGGAATGTCCATGGGACTTAATCTCATTGGTCAAAAGATATACTATTGTTAATACCTAGGTCTGCGGCAAGTTTGGCTCCCGTTCCAATTTGAGGGACGCCCCTTGGTAAACTTTTGTTCACCCCTACTTCATTTGGAACGTAATTGAATATGAACCTAGTGCCATGACCGAAATCCACCGAACATGAGTCTTATTAGATTAGTGTTAGACTTGATATTCATCTCATACATTTCTAAACTATCATTTACATTGGAAAATAACCCACGGCTCAGGGGGTTTTATTGGTGCGATTTTTAAAGACCACGTCTATCTGTGACGTCATGAACACTGAGGATAAGATTTCCCATGTTAGTGAATTTACGTTTAAATAAGCGTGCTTTAAATATATAATGTTGAAACAAAAAGATACATACATTCTTAAACAATTCTAAATATAATCCTACAGTGTCACAAAATTATTATTTTTATCCTTAAGTAGCTTTTTTTTTTTTTTTTTGTAGATGAATTTTTATAAATCACATATAACTCAGGTTATTTGGCTTGGTAACGAAAATTCCCTGTATAATCTTTCTGTCAGGATGTAGAAAAAAAGTCCGTGGAAATATACGTCTATCTAGAATAGGAAACAAGAAGATGTTTATTTTAAAATGCAAGTCAATGTTTTCAATAAGAAATTAATAGAGTGAATGCGTAAATTCGTCAGAGGAAGAGGGAAATTGTAAAAATAGGGGGGGGGGGGGTTAAAGCAGGTAAAAAGGAGCCTTGCACGGATAAATGCTCATTATCTTCTCTCTGTATTTTGTAAGTTGGCATATAAGTATAATAGTGCTTAGACTGCTTAGGTGCGCAACTTAAGATGTAACTTCACAAAATAGCTTCGAAATCTTCACGTTGGCAACGTCCTTAAAGTAAATATTTTTCTTCTGACACGTATTTCGGTTTATTGTTCAATGACGTATGGGTTCGATTAGCGGCACGGTTAAAAACGTATAATTAGTGAATTGCCGGGTCCGCTTAAAGTGTGTGTTCATTAATTAATTGTTAAATATCCATAACAATAATAAAGTATCCATTTGTTTAGTTCAATTTCAAACCCGCGTTTAGGAAAAAGACCTTTTTTTGCTTTGTGTGTAATTGATAGCTTATCAAATATGTATTGTTATATTGGGGAAAAAACTCAGCGTATTGTATCACATTTATTTATTTTTAAGCTCTTCATTTTAAAATCTTTTATATCTTTATATTGAAATACTCGAATTGATGTTAAGAAAGTAAAATATATATTCAAATTAATATCAAAATTAAAACACTTTCTATTTTAGGTGAAGGAACCATTCCTCCGGAGGAAGCAATATATTTGGTTTAAACGGCCCCGCCCCCATTTCATCTCCCTCTACCCCCCCACCCCCACCCCCTTATACCACCACTTGCAATCTCTCTCGTCTGATATCCTGTTATTTATAACTACAGTAATCCTTCTCACCCTTAACATCGGGCAAGAGTTGGAAGCTGCGCTAACAGTTTCTGGAAACTGTTCATCCCAAATAGTCCCCTCATCCTTCCATTCCTCCCTTCCTCCCCCACATTCCAATTCCTCAATTCCCTCAACCCTTAGCTCATTAATCTCACGAGCCTACTAAATTGATATCTTATACATCCACGCAGCTGAGCTCATATGTCTCTAAAAATAAAACTGCCCAGTAGTGAAGAGGATATTTACTGTATAGGTGGATCATAAGATCTAGGTGAGCTGTTGGCGTGTCTGAAGAGTCTCTGAAACCCCGGGGTTGGACCTTGATTGGTTACTTTTATGAGAAACCCCCTGTCTATCTCCCCCCCTTCCCCTCTTCCGACACACACAGTAGTTTCCAAAATGTTAGTGTCAAACAGTTCTTGAATATTTGGTCGAGGGCATCGTAAAATTTTAATAAGACTTTTTATCTTAATTTAAAAAAAATCTATGTTTAAATTTCGTGATGGCCTATGACGAAATATTCAAGAACTGTTCTTATTATTTGTGGAAAAACTAGACCTATTGAAACACATTTAATTTATCTTAGACAATCATTCCATTGAATGTGTGTATATATATATTTGTGTATATGATATAAGTCACCAAGCAATGTTAAGGTACGGCAGAAGGGAGCATAAGTATTTTTACAGTTTTTATAGAATTGACATTTTTTGGCCAAAATAAATCAAATATTTCTCCAGTAGCAACATAGAGTTTAGTTTTCTGCACATTCTAATATCAACAAATCTTGAACATTTATCAAAGGTATTGTGTAATTTTGTCAAAACTTTTTCTCTTTATTTAAAAAGTTTTTACAAAATTCCACAATACCTTTGATAGAGATCCAAGATCTGTTGATATTAGAATGTGCAGAAAACTAAACTCTATGTTGCTACTGGAGAAATATTTGATTTATTTTGGCCAAAAATGTCAATTCTATAATAACTGTAAAAACACTTGCGCTCCCTTCTGCCGCACCTTAAAAAGACTAAGCCAAACCACAAATTTTGGATTTATGCGTTTATTCTGTTAGAAATACAGGTATAGGAGGTGTTTTTCCCTACCAGAATACTACTACCTAGAATTATTCTGGTAGAGAAAAAGACCTTCCAAACTTGACAACTCAAGAGCTTAGTTCCATTATCTCCACTAGAAGGTATTAACAACCTTCTCTTTTCATATTCGACAGGTGACCTCGAAGGGTAAATTAAACCAGCTCCCTCCCAACCTTACCTCCTTTCCTAATAGTGATGATAGAACAAGTAAGGGCATTGTTTCCCTGATCTCTATTTAGATTGTTGATCCACAAGATACAAACATATTTTGCCTTGATATTCACAAGTTGTGGTTGTGGAGCAATGAATCGTTACCTTGCTTCATGAGTTCAGCACGAGTTGCTTTTTTTTTTTTAGTACCGTGCCTTACTACCCGTCCGAGTCCCCACCTAAGTACTGGGTTAGGAATTGGGAAGGTTGAATTTAGAGGAAATGAGCCCACATTTTCATCATATAAAAATTAATACACATGTTTGAGATTCAAACGGTGAAATTAGAAGGAAATTTAAAATTTCACTGACTATATGCACAGCGTGTGAATGTGTGGAGTTCTAGTCCTCCACCGTGGTTCGGATCCCACGTTAAACTGTAGGTCCTCCATTTCATCTCACAATCACCCTACCATTACACATTAGCGTAAGTGCGTAAAATCCGAACGGGTAGTAAGACGCGGTGCTAATAATAATAATAGTAATAATACTGTATCTGTCAAAGAAAGGTTAGATCTAGAGGTATTTCTCGTCTATTAATAGAACTCGAACTATAGGGTTGTTAATAAAAAAGAGCCTTGTTATAATCCTTAAAACTTTATTTTGGTGACGAACAGAAATCGTAAGATACATAATTATGAGGGATCAATTAAGATCAATAGCTATCATATAACGCAGACACCTTCCGACTCGGTACAAATATAATGGCTTTGGCTGTTTGATTCATAGTGATATGTGGATCCATGCAATTATAATAATTTACAAGTGGCAGCAAAAAGTTGACTACCTAGTCTAAGTTGGCTGCGTTATCTGATAGCTCGTTATATTAATTGATTGCTAGAGCCCGTAAAAATGGTTTAATTTTTAGTTACATTTCCTTTTTTAAATTTCACTTGTCGGTGTTATTTAATGTTCATTCAAAATAACATGTTATCCGAGGTGTTTAAGTAAATTATTTACATATGTTTACAAAATTAAAATTTATTATTGAAGTTTATATACTGTATTTGCTTTAAAATTCTTTGTCAAGTTTTTCTGAGTATTTCACAATTTTGTAGCCTAAAGTTAGCTTACACTACAAGAAAATACTAATCAAATTACAGCATGGTCAAAATTTCTGCTTAATTTCTTCATAATTTCTCGTTTATTTAAAGATTTTTTTTTTAAACGTGTTATTTGGTTTTATAGGAGGATTTCGTGTAACAATACAATTTCATTTTATTTCAGTTTTCAGAAATATTGTATAACATATCTAAAAATTATTCATTAAAAAGTACTTGATTCCATCTTTGTATGTCGTCACTTTTCGATTTATCGCATCTCACCATTTTTACTAGGCTCTATTGATTACACATTTGTAGACAATGATTTCCACACGTCCACTTTAGAATCTGTCTTAAAATATTGGTGCTTAATTGCCCTAGGAACTGGATGATTCTTTGATAGCTCAGTGGTTAGAACATTGGCGTACTAAGCCAAAGGTCCTGGGTTCTATTCCCGTATTCAGGTTTCAATTTACAAAATATCTTATACGAGTCTACTATAGCTTGGATCTAGGGCTTTTAGGCGTTTTCTAGGCACACTTTGTACAGGAGTGAAATAACTGGATGAAAATCAATACAAAATATGTAATCGAATTATGTGATTTATGTGACTTTGTAAAAGGGCGTTTGATCTCGTCAATAAATTATTCAATCTATATTTTATTTTAAATATTTAACTCACAATTTTAACTCTTGAATTGTTTTTTGTCTGTTTCCAGGTAAGCCATGCATGAGAGGTATACCTTCTTTTCCAGCCAAACTTTCTCCAAGTCGTCAAGTATGAAAGTAAATATTTATAGTATTATTAATATTAATCTATCTTTTTAAAATTTATCTTTCTCTATATCTTTCTAACTTTTTTCTCTCCCTTTCTCTCTGTCGTTTTCTTTATCTTCCTCCCTTCTTTTTTTTATATCTCGTTTTCTGTCTAATACTCTTTTACCTTTTATATTTCTCTTCCACTCTCTTTTTATTTTTTGTCTCTTGCTACCTCTTTTCTATTTTGTCTCTCCCTTCCTCTCCTATTGTCTCTCTTCCTCTCTCTGTATCTCATTTTGTCTCTCCCTTCCTACCTCTTCCTCTCTCTGTATCTCTTTTTGTGTGTGTATTCCTATCTCTTCCTCTCTTATTATCGTTCTCCCTCTCTCTATATCTCTTTTTTGTCTCCCCCTTCCTACCTCTTCCTCTCTTATTGTCAATCTCTCTTTTCTCTTTTTGTCTCTCCCTTCCTCTCCTATTGTCTCTCTTCCTCTCTCTGTATCTCTTTTGTCCCTCCTACCTCTATATTCTCTTTTTGTCTCTTCCTTTCTTTTGTCTCTTCCTTCCTTTCTTTTGTCTTTTCCTTCCTTTCTTTTGTCTCTTCCTTCCTTTCTTTTGTCTCTTCCTTCCTTCCTCTCGTCTCTTCCTTCCTTCATTCCTTCCTTCCTCCCTCCCTTTCTTTTGTCTCTTTTTCTATTTTCACCGCTATCTTCTTCTCTCATCCTATCTTATTGTCTTTGAGTTTCGTTATTTTCCTCCCATATTTCCTCGAGAGACGATTGGTGCTCATTGTGTGACGGTACAGCCTACCTGTACGCTATAAGGGGCATCACACATAATCCGGTGCTGAAGAATAAGTATCTTTTTGTCAGAGAGCTTTTCATGCGTTGACTCGGTTACCTTTTGTGTGCGTGTGCGTGTGTGCTCAACACACAGGCTGACCTAACTTTTAGTATACGCACGTAAGTAAAGTAGTATGTACACAGGGGTAGGAAATACACTCCCTTTTTGGTATAAAGAGACTATTTTTTGATGGTTTTAATAAAAGTTACCAAAACCATTTTGATGTATGTTGACCACAACAACAACAAAAAAACGATACAAGTCTCTTCCTACAGTCCAATTTTCAAAGAAAGAACCTTATCTCACATCTACAAAAGTTACAGTACTAGTAGATCTACCTTCATATATTAATACGTCAAATATTACTGTCTGCATCTGTTACGCTTTATTTATATTATCAATATCCATAAAATATCATAAATAAAATGGTATGAAAATATAAAGTTTGACCGTAACAAAAAAAAATCTAAAAGGTTTTCCCTATTAAATTAGACTGTATCAGAATTCTACTATCTATCATCTTCATCTAAAGAATCGCTATATTCTCGACAAACTGACTACTCGCGCTCTTTCTAACCCGTAAATCGATGTATTTTAACTGAAAGGTTTTTTTTTAACGTTCCAAATTGAATCATGAATTTAATCATATGAATTATAACATAAAACTTTATTATTATTATTATCATCACCGCGTCTTACTAACCGTTCGGGTTATGCGCACTTACGCTAATGTGTAGTGGTAGGGTGATTGTGAGATGAAATGGAGGACCTACAGTTTAACGTGGGATCCGAACCATGGTGGAGGCTTGGCATTCCACACATTCACAAGTTGTGATTAATACACGTCTTGTCAGAGGTTGAAGGAAGGGTTTGGTGATCAGATAAATCTGTGCTGGGACCAAGGATTGAACCCCGGACTCCCAACACAAAAGTCCGACACCTTACCCCTAGACCACCAGGTCACCCTCGGATATAGACGGACATTTAAATGAGTTTTGAAAAAAACGGGTTGGTGGACACACGGACTCAATGTCAGGCTCGTCTAGACTTGTTTAGGTGTTTTAGACTTTCATCCTGACTTGGTGTACTGAGGGAGGGTTTTTTTCTAAATGGTTTCTCATTCTTCCTTCGCGAAAACAAGGCGGCATTTCCTCTTAATTATACCCTATTCATTTCTCCCTAACTATCCTAACTGATGGACATGTATAATCTGAGGTGACCTGGTGGTCTGAGGGTCCGGGGTTCAATCCTCGGTTCCGGCATAGATTTATCTGATTACCAAACCCTTCCTTCACCTCTGACAAGAGTGTATTATCGCAACTTGTGAATGTGGGAATGACTGGCCTCCACCGTGGTTCGGATTCCACGTCAAACTGTAGGTCCTTCATTTCTTTCTCACAATCACCCTACCATTACACATTAGCGTGAGTGCGTATACCCGAACGGGTAGTAAGACGCCGTTTAAACCATTAGTTTAGTACTTCAACCCGAAGGTTGGTCTTATGTGATTTATATCCATCCTGAGTTGGGCATACACTCATCCCTTCTACTGGTTGGGTTGCCCGCACCATCTGGTAGTAATCCCATACACTAGAAGAGTTCAGAAAGTGTGGTGATTCCCCGTTACTTCCACACAGAGATTATATGAGTGAACGCGAAAGAGTCTACCAATTTTGCGAGTAAAGTTATTTTCCCCCACACTTTTCAGGGTTCTCTTACATGCCCACAATCGACATGGGACAGATAGTTTTACTTGCTCTACGAAGGAAGTTGTGCTACGGATTGTTATCGCTCAAGATAAAAAAAAATCCATCGACCTCGTCTGGGTTTGAACTCGCGAGCATCCAGTACCGAGGCGAGCACTTTACCCCAAGAAAGTCCAGAAAAAATGTACGAGGTTCGATGTAAAGGAATGTTAAATGACGTGACACTTTTGTTTTCTGAAAACACGGTCCATGCTTTACCCGACCCCTGAAATAAACCCATTCGAGGGATGCCCTCTTTTTTCCCTGTTATTTCTCTTCATGGGCTTTTCTGAAAAGGGTCTGAGACCCTTTCAGTATATTATTTGTGAATCCACCCTCTTTTTTTTCTTTTAACCCTCCTCTGCGTGGAAATGGCGAGAGTTTACAAAGACAATTTTCGCGAGAAGTTTGCGGTGACAGAATGAGAGATGTTTTGAAAGCAGTCTAAAGAATGTTTCATGTGTCATGGTAGAATGGTAGAGTAGTTTCAAAATGGAATGGGAGGGATCTCTACTTTCCCTCCCTCCACCCGCCCCCACCCACCCCCCTCAACCCGTCTGATGCAATTTCACTATACCCTCACACATGCTTCGGTAGCTGCATGGTCTGAGTCGTTACACTAGTGTTAGACTACAGTAGCCCCATGGCTTCTTTGGTGCTGACTGACAGCTAACAGCTTTGAAAAGTTACCATACCAAATTATGTATCCCTACGCCGAATCATATGGTCTTAAAAACATGTTTTTAGCACCTGTCACTTCTGATGGTCAAAATTTAGGTGTATACCTAAATGTTGACAGTCATAAGTTATCTGTGAGCTGTCATTCAGCAACAAAGAAGCCAGGGGCTACTGTAGGGTGCCTAAGACGAGGAGATTGGACTTGATCGTGGTTGGGTGCACTGAGAGGTGCTTTTCTTAAATTATCTTCCATCCTCCCTCTATGCAAATGCGGGTACAATATCTATAAATTAAACTTTCCTAATCCCTAACACACTAGTGTAATTATATATCATGATGAGGGATAAAGAATTATATTTGCTCTTAATGCTATTTAAACGTTTTGAGGTGAAAGTGTGATGAACGCGAGAAAGTTAAATGTTTTTGCAGTTTTTATGGTAAATTTTTTTTTGACAAAATAAATCAAATATTGCTACTGTAGAAACATAAAAGTTTAATTTTCTTAACATGGTTATATCAACAGTTGTTGAATATCTGTCATGAGCATAGCGGCATTAGATGAGAAGATTTTAAATTGAAAGAAAAAAAATGTTAATAAACCCCAGGTTATACTTGACAGATATTCAACAACTGTTGATTTCATAAAAATTTGCTATAAAACCTGCAAAAGCACTGCTTTTCTCGCGTTCCATCCATTTCCATGTTAAACGGATATTTTTACTACACATAGTTATTTCAATAGTTATTAATATTTGTCATTAGCATAATGGTATCTGAACATAAACTTTTTAAATGAAGATAAAAGTTTTAATAATTCCAAGTTTTATGTGACAAAAATTAAATAACTCTTGGGATCACGATATGTAGAAAAATAATTTAGATCTATCTGCTGAAGTAATATTTTACTTATTTATGAAAAAAAAAGGTATTTAACAGTTTTCATATCAAAAACACCCAAAGAGTAAAAACCTTTACTCCTGTATCTTAAAAACTTGTGTCAAAGCCCTAACTTAGTTCAGATTTTTGTGATTTTTTGTAAAAACAAATCCTGTGATATATGTGATTTTTCATCTGTATACTTGTCTTCATGGTTATTATTTGTTTTTATATTACCTAATTTGAAAAGCTGAAATCTGTTTGGGAAAATGTACCATAATAACGCTATAAACTAAAGAAAGGACAGAAGTAAACTTGTTAATTTGAAAACTTAAGGTTTCTTGGAAAACCTAGTAGTTCATAACATTTTTATACTTTATTAAAAAAATATATATGACTATATTTCAAGCATTTAATTATTAATGCTGTAGGCTAATTAACTTTTTATAATTAATTAATTTACTACGTTTTGGTTTGTAATAGTTCTACATGAAAGGGTGTGTAGAGTAAGGATCGTTTTGGTCGATAATCGTTTGACTTTCTTAAGACTTTCTTTCATATTTTTAAATTAATTAATCAGGGAGAAAAAAAAAGTATACTCCTTTGATAGATTTATAATTTCAAAGCATCAATTAGGACCTCGCTGACTAAGTAAGTGACACAAAGTCTCTAAGGTGTCACTCTCGAAAAGACCGGAATACCAATTACGGGGGGAGGTTGGGGTTCTAATCCTGGTTGGGTGAACTGAAGGGGGTTGTTCCTAAAGGTTTTTCCACCCTCTCTCCCCAAGCAAATATGCATACACTTCCTCTAAATTCAACCTTACCCTAATAAACTAATGTAATTAGTACACAAGCATGTAATCATAACGAGTAGAAAGAAATGGAGCAGGAAAAAAAGATACCAAGAAATTATCTTTAGAGTATACATTTGTACATATTTACACTAGCTTTGTATCCGATAATGCCAGGCCTCCACCGTGGTTCGGATTCCACGTTAAACTGTAGGGCCTTCCATTTCATCTCGCAATCACCCTACCATTACACATTAGCGTAAGTGCGTATAACCCGAACGGGTAGTAAGACGCGGTGCTAATAATAATAATAATAATAATAATAATAATAATAATAATAATAATGTATCTAATACATCCAAATAAACATGTCTTTAAAATTCGGCTTCTGGTTATATAATCAACTTGCCGTAAACGGTCTTAAAAACGAATTGTAGAAGCCCAGACTTTCACTCAAATATTGATGTTATCAAAATCAGTGGCGGCTCGTAGCTAAAAATTAGTGGGGGAGCTGCTCCAGAAATTTTTTAGCCTTTGTTTTAAAATTGTGTAAAAGGAAAAATACATGTATAAAAAGAAAATTTATTCAGGAACTTGATAAAACCTTAACAAAAAAAATAAACATTTTTTACTTACTTTAACTTAAATTGTTACAGTTCAAGCTTGATCTATTTATTTAAGAATGAAATCCATTCTTGTTTTAATTTGCGCAAAAAGTTAAATAATTTTCTCCTTGATCTCTGGATGACAATTGAGGAAATGATTATCAATTGAAAGTACTACAAGCGCATTTAGTCTTTCTGTTAAATAAAAGAACAAAAAAAAATTAATAGAATAGTGGAAGCAGAATAATAATCTAATTCTACACTCTTCTACACTTTATCACATTCAAGAATATGGTACACGGTTTTTAAACACAAAAGACGCTGAGTAAAAAAAACTTTCTTCCACCATCACGCCAGAACCAGCACTGTGAGAGCAACAGTGCTCTCTCCGCCTGGCAGTCCCGCCTTCCTCCCCACCCCCTCCTATGTGCGCATGCGCACAACAGTCAATCACCACGTCGCTGGCACTGTGAAGCGCACAGTTCCATAAAAGACTTTTGTATCTTTTCCATAAACTGGAGGATGGCTACTGAATTAGAATAACAATAATAGATTTATTATAACAGAAAAATAAATATATGTTTGATTACAATAGATATACAAAAACACAAGATAGAAGTTCCAGATTAATACTGTATTATGCAGTAGGCTTGAAGAGCAATGTTCAATAACAAAACAGCTGGACTGACGCCAGGCTACGGTCAGATAATTCTAAAATAAAACATTGAGATAATTACAAACAAACGTTAACTGGATATGATATACATATAGTATTATTAAACATTTATAATTTAAACTAGCTTGCTTGGGACTTAAGAAAATTCTTTAAGAGACATAGTATAATGGATTGCAATAGAAATGTTAGTTGATTACATTGGTAGATGGCTAACATACAGGTGTCTACACACAATATTACTATGGCCGGTCCTTTCTCTATTGGTACTGCCAGAGCATTCAATAGTACATGTATTTACTGACCCACTCCCTGAAGTACAACACTAATATAATTCATACAATACTAATACTCAGTCAATAGGTGCCAAAAACTGGCAAAGAGAAAAAAAAAGGTATTATCCACGCGGATCCCATATAGAAACAAGCGGAGTTCCGTTCTTTACGCACCCAAGTGATGGGTGGCAACAAGAATTATTCAACACGTAGAATACATGATTGACACGCTACATAGTTTTTCGATCCTTGAGCACTTACCAAAGTTTGACTGTTTAAGGCGGGGTGCTAGTGAGTGTGAATTTATGGCAGTATTTTTGCAGTTTTTATAGCACAAACTTTTTTGGCCAAAATAAATCAAATATTTCTTCTATAGAAACATAAGAGTTTATTTTTCTGCGCATGCTAATCTCAACAGTTGTTGAATATCTGTCATGAGCATGGCGGCATTTGGTGACAAAACTTTTTAAATAAAGAGAAAAGTTTGTCACCAAATGCTGCCATGCTCATGACAGATATCCAACAATTGTTGAGATTAGCATGCGCAGAAAACTAAACTCTTATGTTTCTATAGAAGAAATATTTGATTTATTTTGGCCAAAAAAGTTTGTGCTTATAACTGCAAAAATACTGCCCTAAACTCACACTCACTAGCACTCCACCTTAAACCAGGAACAACCGTAGACTTAAGACTGCACTCATTGCAGGGTGTATCTATTTATCCTTCAGGAGCAGGTGCGTGGACCAAACCACGTTACATTTACAGACCGTTAATAGAAAAAACCTCCAGCGCTACGGACAAATCCCATTTATGTTAATGGAACTTATTTTAATGAATATGTAAATGAGAGTGGGAAACCATCCGAGAAGGGAGGGGGGGGGGGTGAAAGGTGGAGGGGTAGACCTCATATGGCTGACCAGGATTCGAACCCCTAATTTCCCCGTCAACGGCAATCTAGTCTTACACGAGAATGACACGTTATACCATGCTACCGATGATGCGGGTTATTACAAGTTGATAAAAAGTTCCTAATTGGCGTGCGTTTGGGGGAACTATAATTATGATATTGGGTGACCTGGTGGTCTAGGGGGTAAGGTGTCGGACTTCTGTGCTGGGAGTCCGGGGTTCAATCCTCGGTCCCGGCACAGATTTATCTGATCACCAAACCCTTCCTTCATCTCTCACAAGAATTGTATTAATCACAACTTGTGAATGTGGGAATGCCAGGCCTCCACCGTGGTTCGGATCCCACGTTAAACTGTAGGTCCTTCATTTCATCTCACAATCACCCTAACATTACACATTAGCGTGAGTTCGTACAACCCTAACGGGTAGTAAGACGCGGTGCTAATAATAAAATAATAATAGTATAATTATGATGTCCAAGGTGCAGACACCTGGACTGGCTAACTGTCTAAAATGCCAAATTTTTAAAAAGCGTGTGTTGACTTCATTTTACTTATGGTGAACATTAAATTCAAAGACGGAACGACTTTTTTTTTCCTTCGTATTGTTTGGGGGTGGGGGGGGGGGGAAGGATGTCATAAAAATAACATACTAAAGTAGTTTATGTTAAAGTTGGAATAATATTGCCACTTTGAAGAGCAGTTAAAAAAAGGTAAATGTCCCATCTCTGGTCCTAGCCGTCTACAGTTATTGTCCTACAACCCCCCCCCCCCCCCCATGAAGTTAGCAACACTGCTTGGCGTTTGTATTTGTATTTCCGTGGAAGTACATAGCCCCGGAATTATCGGCCGCTTCGGGCCAAAGTAGTTAAAAAAAAAAGTGTCATAAATTTGATGGTTATGTAATTGTTTTACCCCCTTTTTTTTCGAAGTATAAAAACCTATGTATCTATATACATACTTTTATATGCGTTTATATCAGGATCATGCGTGTTTAACGCTTTCATGTAGAAGAAGTTAATTACGATTGTTGAAGTAAAACAAAAACAAAAAAAAACTATTTCCTCTTCTGCTACGGGGTTTAATTTTTGATATATGAGAGGGTAAATATAGGTTCACTATTGTTTTTTTTTTTTTTTACTTTGAGACCACGTGTTAAGGGAACAAACATTCGAGCATCAATTTGGTGTCTATCGTTTTTCATTTTTGTTTCCTTTTGTCGAAATAGTATTTCAACCAACTTGATTAATTCGTTAACGTATCTTTTCTTTAAGATGTAAATTAACTTGGCAATCTCGATTAATTATGAAAGACTTTTATTTCTACTGGTAAAGTGTAAAACTTTGAATGCTACTAGTTAAATAAACCTTAGGTTGGACTTGAAGCAATTATCTAATCTGAAAAAAATATCAAATAAACCTATTGTTTTACAAACAACACATTAGTTTGTTGTTGGAGTGTTTGATTTATGCAATAAAAATTCGTGCCCTCAATTATTATAACACAGCCCACCTTGTTGGCGTAGTTAGCTAACGCGATAGTATTGTGTTGAGCTAGACTGCTGAAGATGGGGAGATCGAAGTTCTAATCTCAGTCGGATGAACTGGAGGTGGTTTTTCTTAAATTGTTTTCCACTCTTCCTCCACGCAAATGCGGGTTGACTTCCTTGAAACTCAACCTTCCTATTCATTTCCTAACTCATTAGCTTAATTAATTTTAAGCGTATAACCCGAACGATTATTATTATACCAAATGTATTAGTCCCTTTATATTTATATTTCCCATTTATGTTGATCAAATGAAGGTTTGAAAAGTGGAAGTAGATTATTTTTAAGTTTTATTATATATTGACATAAATACCAGCGTTGCAATAAATTACACTGTTAGCCCGGGTGTGCTTAGTAAATACAGAAAAAAAAATCTCAATTTTGTTTTTGCTTCCGACTTGGTTTAAATTAATTAAATACAAATTGATCAAAATTGTAAAATTCCTGCTTCGAGGTGGACATGTTCAAAGGGGCTACTAATTATGTTTTTTAAAATTTTCAGACCTCTGCTTGTTTTATATATATCGTGCAAGGCTCACGACAGATAGATAGACGGACAAACTTCATTATATATTAATATAAATATTTTGTATCGATTCAGAATAGAATAATTGGCGAGTTTTTTTATTTGTAGAGACACGATTAAATTGTGTTTGTATGTGCATAGACTTTTATTTTAATTCAATCAAATAAATCTAGTTAAATGAAATAAAGCAATTTCAGGAATGTTTCTAATCTAGGATTTTCACACCATCGATCGTATAAAGTTGATACTTTTAAGTAAGCTGACCTTATTTCTCTACACACCCTCTTCGCCTTTTTCACTCCTCCCCTTTTCTCCCTTTCCCCCTTTTTTTCGTATTATACGGCTGAGTGTGGTGGAATAAATCTAACTTAAGGCAGAAGCGGTTCGTCCTGTTAATTTGCTGAGTGAATTCAGCCGTTGAACCGCTTGTCCAATCTTTAACTAATATGGAACATGACACGACCATTTAAATAATGTCCTTCCTTATTTCCGTTTAAATGGTTGGATGGTCTATCGCAGGCTTGACAAACCCGTTTGACCATAAGGGCCAGATTCAACATTAAAAATATCTTTGTCATAAAACTATAAAATTCTGTGTTGTAACTATTCTAAGTAAAAATAACTCTAACTTAATATCTTCTTTTTTTTTTACAAAACTGGAAGATTAGACCATCTCTATTTTTTTACTTAAAATTTACAGCCTTTTGTTTGCAACATTTATAGAAATTATCCATTAAAAAGTAATAACTTTATAAACCTACCTAATCTTACAGGTGAATCTATCCGATTTATTTAAGTGTTCTGTTCAACTATTCTACTTTTATAATCCTCTTTGTTCAACTATCCAACTTCTATAATCCTCTTTGTTCAACTGTCCAACTTCTATAGTCCTCTTTGTTCAACTGTCCAACTTCTATAGTCCTCTTTGTTCAACTGTCCAACTTATATAGTCCTCTTTGTTCAACTGTCCAACTTATATAGTCCTCTTTGTTCAACTGTCCAACTTCTATAATCCTATTTGTTCAAACTGTCTTACTTATATAAGCCTCTTTACTCAACTGTCTTACTTCTATAGTCTTCTTTGTTCAACTGTCCTACTTCTATAGTCCTCTTTGTTCAACTATTCAACTTCTATAATCCTATTTGTTCATCTGTCCAACTTATATAATCCTCTTTGTTCAACTGTCCTACTTCTATAATCCTCTCTATTCAACTTCTATCATTCTTTTAGTGGAACTGCCCTACTCTCTGAAAGCGGTGATCTGTTAGTGTCCTACCTCTCAACTGTCCTTCCCCCTCTTGTTCAACTGTTGAATCACTGTTGATCTATCTGATCTTGATAAAAGTTAAGTGTGCTTTTGTGTATTAATGTGTAGACACATACATGCACACATACACACATGTATGTATAATTCTACCCACATACAGACAATCCATTAACGTATAACGTACTGCATACACGCTATACGCATTAAACTCTCAATAATTCTTTTATTTTACTCTCCACTAAAACCGATATTTCACGTGATTGCAATCTGTTCGCTTGTTGACTATGAATCACTAATGACTCTAGAGGTGTTGAAAAAAAAAATGTTTTTCTTTATTTAAAAAAAATTTATTCCTAACACCCTTAACGTTCCATTAAATTGAACCCTCTACAACTTTAATTGAAATGCCTTTGTTAAGAAATGTTTTCCTCTTTCATTTTGAAAACCTTTCCTTTCTTTCTTTTTCTTTATCTTCGCAATTTTTTTTTTTCCACTTCTTTTATAATTTCTGCGTGTGTGTGTGTCTAATTTTTTTTTTTCTTCCTTCTTCTCCTCGTTGTGAATTGTGAGCAAACTTTGTTCAGTGATAATTAAGGTGATTTATCAAAACGCTTGGCTGCGTGGCCTACACTATTCCGCTTTCATGTTTTAATCTAAACTACGGTGTTAAAACTGGATGGTGGTGATGATGAATTTTTAAAGGGGTGTAGAAAAGAAATAGGCCACGGTAAAGGTGAAAGAAAGATAGAGTAAAATTTATAAACGTTGGGCTGGGGAAGGGGATAGACGGGTAGGTAGACATTCTTACGCGTTTATGGAGAGCGAAATGAAATGTATTTTGTTTTAAACACTTCTCATTAATTTTTGTTATTCTATTTTTAACATAGGCAATTTGTATTTCTTGCCTTTTTTTTATATGTTTATGCTTTTATGTTTCTTATGCTATGCTTTTGTTTATGTTTTACATCCTATGGTTTCCATTTCTAAATGAGTCTTATAATTTTAAATTATTGTTATTAGTTTTTCACGCTTGCATTGATGACATGCGGACTAGATGTAAGGCTTATCTTGTTTGCTGTTTATGAAAATTTTGAGTCCTTTAATTCCAGTCAGGTTTGGCAAAAGTTTTTTTTTTTTTGTGACGCCTCGGAGAGGGAAGTATTGTGATCGTCAAAGAAACTCTTAACTCGAGATTTTAATAAATTTTGACGTTTCATGATTCCCTTAACCGGGAAAAAAATCGTAATGCTATCTGTCTGTCTGTCTCTCTCTCTGTCTGCCCGTCTGTCTGTAGGCTGTACTTCAGTATAGAGCTTAAGCCATTTTACCAAATGAGCTAAAACTTTATATCCAGGGTTTTCATAAGGTCCTCCCAAGGTATTTTTAAAATAAGATATCCAACCTTATCCGCTTCTGTGACCGCCTGGTCTCTCGTGTTGGACTAGACTACGGAAGACGGGAGATCGGGGTTTGATCCCGGTCGGTTGCACTGAGGCTGTTTTTTTTTCCTAAATAATGTTCACTCTTTATACACGCAAATGTGGGTACATTTCCTCTAAATGCAGCCTTCCTCGTTCTCAACACATTAAGTACATATGCGTATACTGATTTTTGGTATGTTGTTTTGAAAAATATGTGATCAATGTAATAAACGATCAAATGGCGGTGCGCCAAATAAAATATCTGTAATTGGTTAAGTCGGGAATGGTTTTTTATAATGTTGTCCAGGAAAACCTGGGAAAGTAAGATCATTTGGTCAGTAAAGGTTTTGTAGCGGCCGTGTAACATTGCGCACCCTGTATATAGTATCTGGATGGTAGCCAACTAGGAAGCGTGTAACATTGCGCATCCTGTATATAGTATCTGGATGGTAACCAACTAGGAAGCGTGTAACATTGCGCACCTGTATATAGTATCTGGATGGTAGCCAACTAGGAAGCGTGTAACATTGCGCACCCTGTATATAGTATCTGGATGGTAGCCAACTAGGAAGCGTGTAACATTGCGCACCCTGTATATAGTATCTGGATGGTAGCCAACTAGGAAGCGTGTAACATTGCGCATCCTGTATAAAGTATCTGGATGGTAGCAACTAGGAAGCGTGTAACATTGCGCACCTGTATATAGTATCTGGATGGTAGCCAACTAGGAAGCGTGTAACATTGCGCACCCTGTATATAGTATCTGGATGGTAGCCAACTAGGAAGCGTGTAACATTGCGCACCCTGTATATAATATCTGGATGGTAGCCAACTAGGAAGCGTGTAACATTGCGCACCCTGTATATAGTATCTGGATGGTAGCCAGCTAGGAAGCGTCGGAGGCCGACGTTTGGAGCGTCTGTCTTCAATCACACAATCTTATGGTAGCGCCCTCTTCCTTTCCTGATTATATAAACTTGTGCGTGGAGAGGATAGAACATTCTTTAATAGATATTACACTCGCTTTAGTAGCTGAATGGTCTAAGGCATTGGTCACGCTCGTGTGGGACTAGCCTGCGGATGACGCGGATATTGAGGTTTCGAATCCCGGTCAGGTATACCTAAAGTGGTATTTTTCTAGATAGTTTAATTTTCTACTTCCCCGTAAATACTTGTAGGTTAACTTTAAACCTCATCCTCCCTTATCCCTACCCCATTAGAGTAACACACTCTCTCTCTCTCTCTCTCTCTCTCTCTCTCTATATATATATATATATATATATATATATATATATATATATATATATATAACATACACACACATACCTTTACTCGTCAGTAAGTTTTCTTTGCAAGTGGATATAAACTAATCTCTAAAGAAAGGTTCGCATCGACTTTAAAGTTGCTCCGAAGTTTTGAATTTTTTTCGGGTGTTAAAAAAAAATTTTTTTAACTTTTTGGAATTTTCCCGTTGGTTACAGGCTAGAAGTTATAATTTTACCAAATTTTAAGATTCTAGCTCATCTTGAAGTGGGTAAATATTAATGTCAGTGATTGAGTGATTCAGCCATGTGGCTTTATAGTAGTATAATATATATAACCTGAAAAGGTAGTAAGACGCTGTGATTAAAAAAAAACTACAGCTTTGACTCATATCAATTTATGTTCTATACTGTTTTTCTCAAACTGTGGAACGCAATATGCCCAGATTCTTATTGATCGTAAAATATTTTTTTTTGAAAGTCTGATAAACAATTTAACGCAGGTCTTGACATGATGTCAAATACTTTTAAAATACTTTATTTCTTTCCTTTGTTTAGCTTACCACTAAGGACTTGATAATTTTTTACAATGACAATTTATATTTAAAAATACACTCCAAATTTCATTGAAAGGTTATTTAAGAAAATGCAAAAATATAATTTTGTGTAGACAACATTAACATATTACTGTATTATTAGTGGTGTTTTATTTTTATTGATAATATCTATCAAAAGTTAAAGCTGCAATTAACTTGATTTGACTTATGAATATGAGAAAATATATATCTAGTAGCTTTTCTAGTTGTAATATAAGGTCATTTCTATTAAAATTTGACTGTGTACTTTACTGTTATAAGCAGGGTCTTTGAGTACTTAAAAAGATCAAAAAAAGTTCTATAAAATTAATTGTAATTTACAAAAAGTTACCTAAAAACGTTAACAAAAACTCGTATTGAATGTACACGACTAATTAAACACGCACTTTACAATTGGAAACCAAGAAATATCAATGCAATGAAAAGCTTTCAACAACTAAACTCTTGCATCCTGTTTATATAACATTAATATTTACCAATATGAGCTTCTAAAGTAATAAGTACTCACCAGCGCGTCCCAACTCAACCCTCTCCAGCTTAGTTGAAGTGTATAACCAGGAATGTGTATTTTATAACAATACAAGCAAAAAGGGAACAAAGCTCTTTGACCAAACTATCTTCTCATTCAGGCAACAGGGTGATTAAAAATTTTATGTGGAGTATCACTATATTTATAAAATTTTGATCGTATTTCAAAATATATTTATTCAACATAAATGCATAAATCTCGTTTAAAAAAATAACTATAAGAGACTCGAACATTCCTATAAAAGGACCAAAAAGATGTAAACTAAGACAATATTACCTAAAAATCCAAAAGACAAAAAAAAACTACCTATAAAATACGTTTCCACAACAAGGATTATCTTGAAGAGAATTTTGAAGAAAGAAAATGACAGTCATAAAATCCATAACCTGTAGGGAATGAAGAGTATTAGTTAACCATGACTTCGAAATTTTATACTGTTATTATTTTGGTTGTAATAAAGTTATTTTATAATGGTTAATGGTTAGAGCTCGAGTTTAGTGTTTCCTGCTCCTTGTCTAAGGTTGCAGAAGGAGCGCAAGTTTTTTACAGTTTTATAGAATTGAAATTTCTTGGTGAATAAATTAAATATTTTCATAGCAACATAGAGTTTAGTTTCTACACATTCTAATACCAACAGATCTTGAGATCTGTAAAGGTGTCTGGAATTTTGTCAAACTTTTTAAGTAACTAGAAAGTATTTGACAACATTCCAGCCACCCTTGATGATATTCAGATTTGTTGATATTAGCATGTGCAGAAAACTGATATCTATGTTACTACTGGAGAAATATTTATTCTCGCCAATAAATTTCAATTCTATAAAAACGTAAAAATACTTGCACTCCCTTCTAACGCACCTTACCACTCACACGGGATAAAAGAAAATTTACACTAACACGTCTTAGATGTGAGGTTGAATCTAGAGAAAGTATACACATTTTGGCATGAAGGGAGAAATTTTGGTGATCATATATTAAAATATCCTCAGAGTACTAGCCAAGAATTCGAAACCTGACTTTGCCATAGCCCTAAATTATTATTAGCACGGCGTCTTACTACCCGTTCGGGTTATACTCACGCTAATGTGTAATGGTAGGGTGATTGTGAGATGAAATGGAGGACCTACAGTTTAACGTGGGATCCGAACCACGGTGGAGGCCTGGCATTACACACATTCACAAGATGTGATTAATACACGTCTTGTCAGAGGTGAAAGAAGGGTTTGGTAATCATATACATCTGTGCCAGGACCGAGGTTTGAACCCCGGATCCCCAGCACAGAAGTCTTGGCAGCTTAACCCTAGACCGCCAGGTCACGCCGTCGCCCTAAAAATAAGACAAGACGAGATTCACACTTTTTCCCACGTGTCCGTCCACTACAAGGCTCCCAACTGACACTTGTTTGTGTCTGATTATAGCCCCTCTTTGATAATAACTCAAGCAGGTGAAAACAAGGTGTGAGTAGAATTTAGGTTCTCTGAAGCCAGAAACTCATGTTTTAACCTAAACTAACAAAATAAATTATGCGTTAAAGTAGTACCTACTTTCTCAAATTATAGTTTTGTTATTTTGAACAAAACATTCAAAAATCTGTTATCGGTAAATTATACTAGCGTGATTTGTTTTTGTGGAAACCCCATTTAAAATTCTATTTATCAAGTAAAACGCTACCCAGACGTCTATTCACGAAACAAATACAGTTTCAAATTTTCAAAAATATTAATCTGTAAACTACGATTAAATCAAGGGTTAGAACGATATTTATAAACCATACGGCTGGTTTCAACTGTAGCCCGAGGTGGAGACAGACAGAATTGTAAGCCCCACTCTTTTGATTAGGGGGGACGGGGGGGGGAGGAGGAGAAATAAAACCTCAAGAGATACCGTAATCTTAAAACGAAAATTTGTTTTACTACAATATTTTCTCTTTATAATAAAGTAAAGAGATCTACTTCACAAGAGGAAATACTGTAAAATAAATAAAATCTTGTACTGAACGCCTTTACTTCTCGACAGAAGGTAATTTGTGGCACAGCTTTGTATGGCGGGTTGACGTTTAGTTGTGTGCAGGATTACTCGGCGCGATGCCTTTACGATCTGAAACAGAGAAGAAAGAAAGGAACAGTATAACTCCATGGCTTCTTTGGTGCTGACTGACAGCTCACAGCTGACTTCTGACAGTCAACAATTAGGTACATACCTAAATTTTTACTGTTAAAAGTGACAGCTGCTAAACACTTGTTATTTGCAGATCATATGGTTCGGCGTAGGGATACGTAGTTTGGTCTGGTAACTTCTCAAAGCCGTCAGCTGTCAACTGTGAGCTGTCAGTCAGCACAAAGAAGCCATGGGGCTACTTTAGGTCAAACGCAGGTATGAGTGGTGTGACGTTAGCTTAATAATGAATCCAGTGGCGGCTTACGGGCTGTTTCCAGGGTAAGTCCTGCTTATAGGGATTGTATTAAGTAAACCTTTTCCTCGTCCATCATTATCACTTTAATAAACCACACACACAATAAGGTAGCGGAGTTAAAAGTATAAATTGATACCGATTGGGAGGACACAAATCAACTAATACAGTCCCATGAAGACTTGCCAGACCTAGTAACAACTCATAAACCACCACTGGATTATACTTTAAAATGTAAGTAATTTAATTTGGAATGTAATTTGCTGATAGGTTTTTACAGTGTATGTCAAACTCATAATTGCACAACCCTTTTATTATTATTTTTTGGAGGGGGGAGAGGTTTAGAATAATATTTTAGAAAAACAATTCTACTTTTGGCTATCCAATTGGAATGTATTTAAGTTAGGTTCTATTTTGATAATATACGAGGCGAATACAGAAATATTGGGCTCGATTTATTAAAATTTGCAGCCTGTATAGCGTTTCATATAGGCATACATACACTGTACAGAATAATAATAGTAATGCTTAGCACCACGTCATACCAGCCCTTCGGTTTGTACGCTTAAGTACTAATTATGCTAATGGGTTAGGAATTGGGAAGGTTAAATATAGTGGAAGTGAACCCACATTTTCTTGGAGGCAGAGTGAAAATCCGTTTAGGAAAACCACCCACAGTTCACCCGAGGGAGATATGAACCTCAATATCCCCGTCCTCAGCAGTCTAGCTCAACACGAAACTAGCACGTTTGCTAACCACGCCACCGAGGCGGGCTAGTCCTGTACAGAACAAACGGACAAATTCACAGATGACCCACCTCGGTGGCCGCGTGGTCTAACGCGCTATTCTTGAAGTGGACTAGACTGCCGATGATTGGGAGATCAAGGTTCGAATCTTGGTTGCGTGTACTGAGGGTGGTTTTCCAAAATTACTTTCCATTCTCCTTCCACGCAAATGTGGGTACACTTCCTATAAATATAACCTTCCTAATCCATATAGCATTATCGTAATAATTAGTACATAAGCGTATAGCCGAATGGGTGCTAAAAAAACTTCACAAACGTCTTTTCGACTTCAAGGTGAAGTTCAATTGACGACGATACTTTCGTAAATGTAGATTTTTAGTATTTTTCTTTTAGGGGAATAAAAATTTTGATGTGTGATTGGAACAGATCTCGTTTTATTGACGAACGAAATCTAAAGTGGCCTTGGTGCGAATATAGCACACTCTTCTTTAAGATTGTGCATCACACATGTCAAACCAACTCTGTGATACAGTCGGTTAGAAATCGTAAATCTATACCTACACTATTGCACATTGATCATTTCTGATTTAACATTAATGGAGATAAAGTGTTATTAGAGGTTCCTAATACTGAATATTGTTGAAATATTAAATGATATTTGGATTTTAAAAAAACTGTGAGGAAGAGGCAGTTTTTTGACCATTTTAGAATATCTTCACAGCTGAGCACCGTGCACAAATCTTCATTCTGTCTTAATAGAGACATACTGTAGTTATTAACAAGAAACTTTGTCTCTTTGTCCCCCAGGGTCTCCGCGTAAAATGTCGAGTAATCATTCAAATACGAATGCACTGCACAAACTTCTTGCAGATCGTAGAACTTTTCTTTTCCCCATTTTACTTTCATAATACCTCGCGCGAGTCGGGAGATGAGTTGGGCCTGCTATGATTAACACTCTTAATCAAATTCCAAAAATTGAAAAATGATACCTGGACACAGGAATCTAACCCGAGACCTTTGGCTTAGTACGCCAATGCTCTAACCACTGAGCTAGCCAGGATTCGTCCCGCGCCCAGGTTCATTCTTCACTCATATTTTGAGGCAGAGTCTGTGATGGACTCTTAATCAAGCAGAAGAACAGTATTAAGGGTTTGACATACAAACAGTGGATTTATTAAATTATGTTTGTAATCATATTTATTTTAAATATAAATTACTAAGCAACATTGAGATCTGAACACGACTTTAAGTTAGTAAAAATGCTTATAACCTGAACAGGTGATAAGACGTGGTGATAAAAAAAAATGTATACCTCCAAAACTTGTTGCTCAACATAATCCCTCTTCCAACCCTCTCCTATAATAATTGTAAATGAATACAGTATAAAGTTCCTAGTACCGACCGTTGTAATGACGCGTTCCGGTGATGCTTACTTTATATTTAATTTTATCGCATCTTTCCCACGCGCCGGTAGGAAACAGTCACCCCCTCCCACTCTCAAGCCTACCATCATGATGAAATTGTGTACCAGTTGTCTTGGAGAGGTCGTATCACGTTGTTACACTTGGATGTTTCTTGTGCAAACTTGGCTCCATACTTTTTCTTAGAGGGAGGGAGGGGATTGTAAAAAGTATTTAAATGTTTTGGAAAGCCCACGAGTACCGCGGTACTGTATATAATGTCTGTTCACGGTAGGAATTGACTTCTGAAAGGCCTTTTTCCCTACCATAAATCTATTATATAGTAGGATATTGGTAGGAAAAAAGACCTTTTGGAGAGTAATTCCTACCGTGAATGGAGTATATGTACTCAGGGCGCGACCTGTCTTGAATAAAACGTGTGCGCGTGGAAGATACTTATATTCTAGTTATTAGCACAGAGTCATACTACCCGTTCGGGTTATACGCACTTACGCTAATGTGTAATGGTAGGGTGATTGTGAGATGAAATGGAGGACCTACAGTTTAACGTGGGATCCGAACCACGGTGGAGGCCTGGCATTCCACACATCCATAAGTTGTGATTAATACATACATGTCTTGTCAGAGGTGAAGGAAGGGTTTGGTAATCAGATAAATCTGTGCCGGGACCGAGGATTGAACCCCGAACCCCCATCACAGAAGTCTTAACACCTTGCCCCTAGACCACCAGGTCACCTTTTTATATTCTAAAAGCAGGGAGGGTTAATATAATGTTTAGTTATATTTTAATTACGCTTTAATACTTTGATCAAAATAAGATTATTATAAAGAGAGATCTAAGGTAGGTGGGGGGTTCAATCAGTTGGACAAGCTAGTTAAGGTGTCGGTCTCATCTGGTTTGTTTTTTTGTTTGTTTTTGTAATGGGGAGTTTTGGGTTTGAATCTTTAGTGGGCTTAGTGAGGGTGTTTTTATATAATCTCCCCCCACCTACACTTTTTTGAGCATATTCTGGTGCAGTTCCTCAACTTTTCTCACCTTAACCCCTAATAGTGTAAATATTCGCGTAGTTATATGATAAAATGGTGTTAAGACGTTATACAAAAAAATCTAATGGGCATTAAGGATATGTGAGGATTTTAATATACAAACGTACTTTAATTAGTATGGCAAGAGTATTGGAAAAACCACATTAGTAAACCTGATCATTAAAAACAAGCAAGATCTATTGATGTGGAATTTGAACCTAAACCCTCCACTCCCTCTACCCCCCTAGGCAATATAGTAAGATTTCTTTAAACCACGTGACTACCAGCCCAGATATCAAGTTAAAAAAATCTTGTTTGAACCTAGTATATGTGGAAATATGGTAGGAAAGACCCGTTATCCAGTCGGAATTCAAAATACAACCTCCGCGTCAACGGCGGGGTTTGACAGTTTAAAAATAATTGGCTACTGGTGCAGATAAGGAGTGAAAATTAAAATAACACAAAGAAATATAAAAATGTATCTATATGTTAAGATATGTGTAAGAAACAAACGGATAAAATGAAAAAGAATGATTTAGGGATAAAGGGGACGCACAAAAGGGAAAAGGGTGCTCCAAACAGAGAAGAGGAAGACAATAATTCAACAACTACAGGGTTTGATACAAGAACCGGTTATGTTCCAAACACTATATTTTTTGGGAGAAAGATAAAGATTTTTAGAAACTCAGAAAAAAAACAAATAATTACTAACATTTTTCTTTATTCGAGGTATTTAACGTGAACTTTATGAACTGACTGATTACGTCAGCGTACGACTTATAAACGAATCCAGAACAGACACAATATCTAGCCCCCAGAACGTTAGGTAATCACCGTGAAAGAGGGAAACCCACATTTTGATAATGATAAATCTTTCGGCCATGCCAAGTATCAAACCAGGGACTCGTTTATAAGTAGGCAAACACGCTAAAGACTGAGCTAAGGTGTCTGACAAATCAATATAAGAATGAAAAAAATTATCTTTAAGGAGCATTTACTGAAAAAGCAAATTTTCATTTAAAATGCACACATACAATGTTTTTGCACTAATATATTAATGATATTGTAATTATTATCAATTGTATGAACCCACAGAATAAAAATATTTTGTGTATAATGAATATTTTTAGCCATGCATTGCAAATAAGTGCAATGTAACTCCCATAGGTATAACCATATCTGACAGCTATAAATGTTAGTAGATCTACTTTCATATATTCATAAATCAAGTCATGTTATCTTCAGCTCTCACTTTTGATAGACATTATCAATTCCTATAAAATTACACTAATAATATAGTGAAATGCTATCAATGTTGACCACAAAAAAAAAGTATATTTTCTAAAAGGCTCTCTATAAGAAAATTAGACTTAAGTTTGTACATGATTTTACCAACAAGTAATATTTTCTTCCACTAATATGATATTGCCGGGTATACTATAATGTGGGTACAAAATAAGTCACGGGAACAAAAATACAAATTTTTCTTGTTCTAAAATATAAATTAAATGGTATTTTAAAAGGTTAAATGTTTTGCTAATGTCGCTCTGGAGATATAGAGCAGATTTTTTTTTTTGCGCCAAACAAACTGCCAATTAATTTATTCTTTATAAGAATATATGTAAATCTGATTTATACCAAATATGGCATCCAAAGAGTTAATTCACCTAACCCTCAAATTATGAGAGAGAAAATAAATGTTTTATTTTGATTTCAAGTAAAAAAGACAAAATCCTTTTACTTTACAATTTGATGGATACTGTAAGAAGAAGAAAAAAACACGACTGTTTGGTAAGAAGAAAAAAATAAAGTTGATGATGAATTAATTTGTTGCATCCTTGCTACTTTTGTCTTGAAGTTATTAACGTCTTAATCTAATAAAATCAGAACTGGGGATTACCGAATAAGAGGGGATGTTTTAGGGGTACTCAAACCTTTCACAAAAATATCACTGAGGACTTTACCTACCTGTGACGTCATGGCAAATCTAGATAGGATTTCCCGTATATTTTACTTTTTATTAGGAGAGTTTTAAAGATATTACATTGAAACAAAAGCAAAAAATTCTTTAAATATATTTTTTTTAATCTCATTGTCTCAAAATTATCTATTTAATCTTGAATTAAGTAGTTTTTGGAAACTTTTTTTATGCTCTCTAGCTCGGTTTTTATTTAGTTTATTCACGAAAATGGCCAATATGAATCTTCCTGCTAAGATGTAGATTAAAAAAGTCCATGGAATCAAATGTTTATCTAGAATAGGAAACAAGAAAAAGGTAGAATTAAAACGCAAGGCAATGTTATCCAGGCACCAATGAAATGAGTGTTTATACTCGTCAGCGGAATAGGGTTGGTGTTATAAGGAGTTAAACAAGCAAGATACATCGTAGGGTAAACTGATTAGTTTTATGGTTAATTAACTTTCTATCTATTTCATACATGAAAGTCTGAGTGTGATAGTTCTTTAGAGTGCTTAAGTGCGTTTAGATGCAACCCGCTTCACAAAATAGCTTTGACTTCACCAAATAAGCAACGTCGTTAAGTGACGTAGTTAGAGATTCAATGTTTAAAAATAAAACCCTTGACGTTTACTGTTGGGGGATTTCGTCATGAGCCCCTGAATATAGAACCATTACCCCCCCTCCCCCTCATCCCACTCTAACCTACCCTCATCCAACCCTTAAAATAAATGTCCGGTTAAGCGACGATTAGTGAGAATAGTTAAAGTAACTTGTAGATACAATGTTATAGCTACCACTGACATTTTATTTATCGCTCATAAAACTGGTGAGCTTAGTGGAGAGAATATAATTTAAAAAAACAACCAAAAGTTTCAGTCAAAAGTCAATTCTGATCTTTTCTTTTTTTCACCGCGTCCTATTAGCCGTTCTAATTATAAGCATATGTACTAATTTCGTTAATGTGTTGGGGATTAGTAAAGTTGAATTTAGAGGGAGTGTATCTGTATTTGCGTAGAAGGAGATTGTAAAATCCTTTAGGGTAAAGCTCTCTCAGTACACCAAACCGGGTTTCGAATCCCAATCTCCCCTTCATCAGCAGTTCAGTCTATTTCGAGAATCAAGCCTTTGGACCTTTCTTCCACTTAATTTGGCCTTCAATATTATTTGTTTCAACTGCGTCCTGCTATCCATTAGGACTGTACCCATTTAATTACACTAATAATACAGGTATTATGAAGGTAGAAATTAAAGGAGATTGTAAACGCATTTTTGTAGAGCTCACACAGGTAGGATTCGAACCTGGCCGTCATCGATAAATCAGACAAGCTGAGCTTGAAGTCTAGTCATCATCCTCACAGGTGTGAAGTTCTCATTCGATTGGGTTGCCGGTGATATAGTTCGAATCTCGAACGGGTGCATCCCTTGATTTTTCTAATACTCTTTCTGTACTAATTCCGTGATCACTTTCTCTAAACACATCCTTTTTCCCCATATCCTTTAGATTATTTGGCTACTAGCCTTGGGTTTTAATATTAATGCTACTAATATTAAAATACATCGGATATAAGTTGGATGATGGTGGATATAGTAATCAATCTTTGTGCAATATATATATATATATAATTTTAATATTTTCTTGATGCGATTAAACATGTTGTACGGTTATACTATATCAAATAATCATAGAAAATGAAGTTTAATTTAATTTTAATTTTATTTGGGATATTTAACGTGCACTTTCTGAACCGACTCATTATATCAGCACACGAGAATTTCTATGAGTGAGGGTGAAAAGCCCTACCAATTTTACCAGGAAAGGTATTTTAACATTAGTATCTTCCAGGGTTATTTTACATGTCACAATCGATAGGGAACCGACGGATTTTCTGCCCCCCCTCCCTCCCTCCCGAAGGAAGTTGTGCTACGGATTTTTAACGCTCAAGAAAAATCCTTTCATCTCCAGCTGGGTTTGAACCCATGAATATCGGGTGCTGAGGTGAGCACCCCAAGACCACCCAGGTAGACGTGAAGTTATAATATTTAAAATAGATTAAAGCACCATTAAATGTATTCAACTGAAAATTAGTGTAATTAGTACATATGCTTATAGCCCGAACGAATGGTTAAATGCGATCATAAAAAAAGGGGGAGGTGGAATACTCAGAATTAAAAAATATATATCTTTCTCTCTCTCTCAAACATAACCCATTCACTCTGATACACTAATAGGAATTTCTTTCCCATTCTCCATTTCTATCTCCCACGTATTCACAAATCCTCCACACACGCGCGTGTTAGTGGCTAGTGTGAGTAACGAAATACAACATCAAAACTTGAAGTGAATTTGTAAAAAAAAAAAAAAAAAAAGTCACCTGCATGAGGCATTTGTTTAAAACAACTATTATCAAGTGAGATACCAAAATAAAACCTGACAGATGGGTCGATTTTATAAATTACATTCAGTTTGTTTTAATTAGTTTTCCTAAACAGATTTTGAATAGACTTTAATTTTTAAAAAAAAGGGGGGGAAACATATTTGTAGAATTAATTTAATTTATTATGTACCGAGAAGTTTTAGAAAAATTGTGACCTGGTGGTCTAGGGGTAAGGTGTCGGACTTCTGTGCTGGCGGCCGGGGTTCAATCCTCGGTCCCGGCACATATTTATCTGATTTCCAAACCCTTCCTTCACCTCTGACAAGACATCTTGTGAATGTGGGGAATGCCAGACCGCTACCGTGGTTCGGATTCCACGTTAAACTGTAGGTCCCTCATTTCATCTCACAATCACCCTACCATTACACATTAGCGTAAGTGCGTATAACCCGAACGGGTAGTAAGACGCGGTGCTAAAAATAATAATAATAATAATAATAATTTAGAAAAATAAACATTGTATAGTCATCAAAATGTTCCCTTATAAATATCTGAAAGTGGCACAAGAAATAGACTATGCCTTAAAAATATAATTCTGTCATTAAAAAAAATTATCTATATTTTCTAAACTCCTGAAAATCTTAGATAAATGGTTTTAATATCATACGATTTGCTTTAAAAAATGGAATATATATACAAACATTATTTATTTAATTACACATGGTAAAAACATTTATACCTCTATAAAATAACATTACTAGACAACTTAGTGAAATGTTATCAATTTTGGCAGTAAAAAAAGTTTGTATTTTCTAAAATTTCCTTTCTATAAATAAATTGGACTGTACTAAACTAAGCTGTAATTTTTAATACGGATATTTTGTGAAAATTGAATATGTTTTCGTTAAATTTTACTTTAACTAGTTTTAATTAATATTAGTATTTTTAAATATTATTTTCATGTTGATTTACAAAATTCGAATTTAAATAAAACTACACATGCCAGTTATTAAGACGACATTTAATTTGCACTTGATAAAATAAAAAATAAATGGTTTTCAAACCCTTGCCACCGTTTTGTTTTCCTAAATGGTTTCTCACTCTTTCTGCAAGTAAATGGGGGCACACTTCCTCAAATTTCTACCTTACTCATTAGCCTCGTTAGTAGGCACGTGAGCTGAGGCTTCAACCACATACGGACTGACTTGCAGCTCGTGGTAAAATTGGGGTTCAAATCCTAGCTTGGTCTACTTAGGGCATTTAATTGCTAGTTTTTCCACTCTCACTCCACACGTATGCGGGGTACATCACCTCTGAATTTATCCTTTATGTATCCTTATCCAATTAGTATACAGATATCTTGGAAAGGTATTAAGAGTTGTTGCAAGGGAAATGTCATATTATTTGAACACATTATTAGAAAACTCATTAGTATAAAAACAACTAAAACTAATAAAGGTAAAGGGACTAATTAATTATTTTTCCGAGTAATTTGAAAGCTACCTGCAATTTATTTTGCAATGGTTAGTTGTATTAATATTTAAATACATGCCGTATATTTTAACTACAATCGATACTTCTAGTTACAAATAAATCAAATCTACCTTCCTTTTTTTTTCAAACATATTTTGTTTATCGCTTGCAACTCTGATAATACAGTCTGTGATCGTAAAAATATAGCGCATGTGACACACAAGAGGGGAAAAAACAATTTTTTTTAAACTCTTTATCAGAGCATGTATTTCTTCATATTAGGATAATTTAACTTGCACTTTCTAAACACAAAGGTTCATTCATGACTAACCCACTAACTTAAGGTTATTCGACAATAACAATTTTATGACGTAATTTTAACAAGTATATAATTATATGCTATGAACAGTAATTAAACGATTTCAAATTATTGCCGTTCACGAGTTATAAGAAGCCAAATTTAATATTTTATGCTTTTTTTTTTGCGCTAAGTAATGTAATTTGTGGACACCTTATATGAAAGTCCAGATTTATACCATAAAGCTAAGTCACACGTTCGTCGAAAATATAAAGCAGAATCTGCTCCAAGTGGCACTCGCTTGTGTTGACCCATGATGCATTGCAACACAAATTTAAAACAGCGTATTATGAACATATTTTATTTTACAGTGAATACACATATATTTTAGATCATTCTCCTGACGATTATTTACAAATTATAACGCTGTGTCGTGACACAATCCAATACATCGATACACAATCTTTACATTAACGGGTTATTTCAAATCTCCTCACAACGGCCAACGAAACTGTCTGCTTTGTTTCTAGCTCTACGGCGCATGCGCACTGATTTGAGATGGTCGGTCTTATTATTTGATCGGTTCTCCCGTTGCCGAACATCTTGGGCAGAGTGGATGAAGTAGAGATGAATCTGAACTTGAGCAGAAATCTATAAATACTTTTTTAATCAGTTCTTTGAAAATTAATTTGATTTTTATTCTCTTTGGTGGAGAAAGATGTTTCTCTTTTCTCAATTTTTCTGTAACATTGTTCCTAGTTCCTAATGTCATAGAGTAAGTAACAGTGTATTTTATTTCATTTATAATCTTTGTTGTAGTGTTTCTACAACAACGTATAGACCTACTATTTAATTTTACAAATCTTACGAGTTTTTAGTAAATGTCGGTGACCTGGCGGTCTAGGGGTAAGGTGTCGGACTTCTGTGTTGGGGGTCCGGGGTTCACTCCTTGGTCCCGGCACAGATTTATCTGATTACCAAAACCTTTCCTTCACCTCTGACAAGACGTGTATTAATCACAACTTGTAAATGTGTGGAATGCCAAGCCTCCACCGTGGTTCGGAATCCACGTTAAACTGTAGGTCCTCCATTTCATCTCACAATCACCCTACCATTATACATTAGCGTAAGTGCCTATAACCCGAACGGGTAGTAAGACGCGGTGCTAATAATAATAATATTAATAATAATGTCAAAGGCTATTCCTATGAAAATTCGACTGTATTAAGACCATTTATGCTACAAATAATGATCGTGTCTATATTTTATGGAAACGGAGCGTACTGTCGATGTGAAATAAAATATGTATGGCTGGCTGGCAAGGTAAATAAATACAACCACCCAACTCGTTGTATGTAACATGTCATAATCGAGGAAGAGGATGAGGGAGTGTGTTTTGGGTGTCGGTTGGCAGTTAAGGTGTGTGAAATTAACATATTCATGGAAATATGTTTCCGATTGTTTGGAACACTCTCTTCCCCCCCCCCCCCGCCCCCTCCTTTTACCACGTCCAAATTCAGGGGAACGTTCCCCCGTGTGACATTAATGAGCGTGGACAGAATAGGTGTGTATGTGTTAGTGTGTGTGTTTGTGTATGTGCTCCTATGGGCCGTAAATCAATTAGCGTCAGTTGTCTTGCCGAGAGGTAACAAATGATGCAAAGTCTCTCTTATATCAATACATTTCCAGGCAGCGTTCACAAAGCAGGGAGTCGGACCGGAACCATAACCAAGATAAACAGTTAATTTTAAAGAAACAGGATTGGAAAAAGAAACCTAGAAATAATTTTCTTAAGAACCGGAATTTGGAACAGGAACGCTAAAAAATAAATTGTTTGTGAATCAGAACTAGAATTGGAACAGGAATCCTAAAAAAAAACTAATTGATTAGTAACCAGAACCTAAATTGGAACAGGAACCCTAAAAATAAATTGATTTGTAACCAGAACTAGAATTGGAACAGGAATCCTAAAAAATAAATTGATTAGTAACCAGAACCGGAATTGGAACAGGAACCCTAAAAATAAATTGATTAGGAATCAGAAAAGGAACCTTAGTAGCAAATTGCTTAAGAACCGGAATTGGAGTCTATAGCCTATATATTTCGGTTCGAATCTTTGTTACAAAGCGGTTTCGAAACCTGACATAAGCTCAATTATGTTGGGTTTTTTTTCCATCGAATATTAAAAGCTATAGTTTACATCCCCCTTATTGCCCCCCCCCCCCCCCACACACACACACTTTTAGGGTAGAGGGGCATGACCCGTTTCTAGTGGCCGATTGACCTAAGGCATCATTCTTGTTTTAGACTGGGGAGATCGAGGTTCGTATCTCGGTTGGATCCACTGAGGTTCCCCCCCCCCTTAATTGGTTTCCCACTCTCCTTCCACACAAATGTGTTATTTTTATTTTAGCACCACGTCTTACTACCCGTTCGGTTTATACGCTTATGTACTAATTACGGTAATGGTTCCAGGGATTATTAGGGAGGTTTTATATATCTATGAAGAGTACCTGCATTTTCGTGGAGAGAGATAAAGTGGAAAACTATTTTGGAAAGACCTCCCTCAGTACACCTGACCTATATTCGAACTTTGATCTCCACGTCTTCAGCAGTCTAGTCCAAACACGAGAGTAGCGCGTTAGACCACGGCGGCCACCGAAGCCGGTTCACGCATGCGCGGGTAGATTACCTCTGAAATGCTTCGTTTATTATCAATAGTCGGTAAGACGTGATGATTAAAAATAGAATTAATATATTATGCGTATTACTATAAATAGTATTATAATTATTATCACCGCGTCTTACTACCCGTTTGGGTTATACGCACTTACGCAAATGTGTAATGGTAGGTTGATTGTGATATTAACTGGAGGACCTACACAACTACAGTTTAACGTGGGATCCAAACCACGGTGGAGGCCTGGCATTCCACACATTCACAAGTTGTGATTAATACCCGTCTTTTCAGAGGTGAAGGAAGGGTTTGATAATCAGATAAATCTGTGCCGGGACCGAGGATTGAACCCTGGACCCCTATCACAGAATTCCGACACCTTACCCCTAGACCACCAGGTCACCCTAAAATATAACGAGTATTTAAAATCTGTTGCTATTATTATTATTATTATTATTATTATTATTATTTAATTATTTATTTTTAGTTTTTCGTCCGTGTCTTGGTAGCCTACAAGCCTGGGCTATTCGCTCTTAAATTACACCAATGTATTAGAAATTATGACGTTAGAATTTAGAATAAATTTATCCACATGACTGTGGAGGAAGATTGTAAAACCATTCAGGAAAACACACGCTGCAAGGATTCAAACCTCGACCCAACCAGTCGCCGGTAAACCAGATTATATATGAGCTTAAACATCTTTTCCACACGTTCATTGGGGGATTGTTTAAGAATGTCTACCTGTCAGCTTTCTATTCAAGTATTCATTTTATATTATTAGCCTTCAATGAGTAATACTTGTATGTTTGTTTAAATCTTTTAATCGTGGTTTCTAAACATACATATCAAGCACCGATCTACAATTGTATCTGGTTTACACAAACTTAATTACAAATCATATATCTTACACTCACCTAACTGTTGATTAATTGTATAGTTTGCACACACCTAACTGTTGATTAATTGTATAGTTTGCACACAGCTAACTGTTGATTAATTATATAGCTTGCACACAGCTAACTGTTGATTAATTACATAGCTTGCACACAGATAAATGTTGATTAATTACATAGCTTGCACACAGCTAACTGTTGATTAATTACATAGCTTGCACACAGCTAACTGTTGATTAATTACATAGCTTGCACACAGCTAACTGTTGATTAATTACATAGCTTGCACACAGCTAACTGTTGATTAATTACATAGCTTGCACACAGCTAACTGTTGATTATATTACATAGCTTGCACACAGCTAACTGTTGATTAATTACATAGCTTGCACACAGCTAACTGTTGATTAATTGTATAGCTTGCACACAGCCAACTGCCAGTTATCTAACTTTAACCATTCTAAATTAAATATGTCTAGTGATAGAGCTTTTAAATAAATCACAACGAAAAGAATAATTTTGATAATACCACATAAACTTTACTTAAAGTTTATATAAATAGAAAAAGAGAATAACTTCTAGTCGTAAAGTTGACCTGAACACATTTCGTCTGGTCACAAAATACGAGTTTTACAACCCCCTTTGAACGATCCTTGTTTAATGCCCGTTTCTCAGGCGAGCCAGGTCACAAACCACGTCAACCCCATAAACGTTAGTCCAGATCTGTAGTTTTATACCAAACAGATAACATGGCTCTTAATTTACCTGACTATGGTAGCTCGTATACGGTTTATTGATACTTGGAGGTAAAATAAATATTGTTTGGTGGTTTTTAGGTGAATCTACGTTCGCTATGATCTTTTTCTTTTTTTTTAGGAGATAATAATGTAATATATATGCACTCCAATTTTCAGAAGAGTAACCTTTTAAAAAAAATACAAACACGTTAATTTGCTACAAACATTGATAATATTTTGTTGTAATATTTGTGTTTATTTTACAGGTATTGATAATATTCATCAAATGTGACAGCTTCAGATTACATGACTTTACGTATGAATACTCGAAAATAGATATATGTCTAGCTTTTAGATAAAGCCATTCCTATGAAAATTTGACCGTAGCTGACTGTACATGAACATCTCATGTTTTTTATTTTTGAGTTAGTAATAAATAAATAAATAAATACTTTCGTTCTTTTTTTTTAAAAGTGATAGACTTATCTGGCGTAAATAAAACAAGCTATAGTCCAGTTTTCATAGAAATGTTATACACTATACCTTTACTTATTCATACGTTAAGTCAAGTGAACTGCTGATATATATTATTAATATATACCTACAATTTAACACTTAAAATACAGTAGGCCTAAACTAATATAAATTTTAGACGTTATTAAAGTTTATATTTTCTAGAAGCTCCTTTCCATTAAAATTGGACTATAGACCAGCACAGGACCTATAAGCTATCTTAACCCTGAACCCCAACATTAAACGCTAACCACAGGATTTAAATGTCGAAGTAACAGGACTATTAAACAAGTACCGGAATAGAACAAGGTATATATATGCATAGGAGTCTTCTAGACCAATGAGTCTCAAATGGGTGTCGTGAAAATATAGATAGATGTACAATTATGTCCAAAAGTATTTCAGCAAAAAATATTCTTATTTTTGAATGTAATGTTTCGACAGTCGCTTCTTTTAAACACAAAAACAAAATGCTATTTTTTATCCCAAGTACATTTTCTACTAAGGATGCATTGATACAAGTTTTAATCAAAATCGTTTGAGCTGATTTTTGATAAAATTGATTTTTTTTTCTTTTTTAAATCTTAAGTAAACTAACCCTTAATTTAAGGGTTGGATGTATAATTCCGAAAACCCCTTTAGGGAGCGTTATAAAGGCCCTAAGATACCCAGTTTTAGCACAATCATTAAAATAGTTTAGGTGTAAGCTGAGATATAAACACACAGCATTGCAAAAATAAACTTTTTTGAATTCAAGGGGTCATGAATAGTTGATATCCCTCAATCTCGAACTCGATTATTTTCTTCTTTTTTATTTACGACCACGGAGCTGCGTGAAAGTAAATATAATTCGTTGAAATTTTAATAATCTATGAGTAAATACTCGAAATTCAATATGTTACCCGCTTCGATGGCCGAATGGTCTAAGACGTTACTATCACAATAGACTAGACTGTCGATGACAGGGTGATTGCGGTTCGATCCTGGTCGGGTGCACTGAGAGTGGTTTCCCCTACACACTCTCTCCACAAAAATGAGGATACACTTCCTCTAAATTCAACCTTACTCACACCTAACTCAATAGCGTAATTAGTAGGTCCTACACAAGCGTACGATACGAATAAGTAGTGAGACGCTGTTATAAACAAAGTTTTTTAATAACAACGAAAATATTTTAAAAAATTCCCCACTATATTTATTTTAAAACTGGGTGACCTGGTGATCTAGGGGGTAAGGTGTCAAACTTCTGTGCTGGGGGTCCGGGGTTCAATCCACGGTCCCGGTACAGATTTATCTGATTACCAAACCCATCCTTCACCTCTGACAAGACGTGTATTAATCACAACTTGTGAATGTGTGGAATGCCAGGCCTCCACCATGGTTCGGATTCCACGTTAAACTGTAGGTCCTTCATTTCATCTCACAATCACCCTACCATTACACATTAGCGTAAGTGCGTATAACCCGAACGGGTAGTAAGACGCAATGTTTATAATAATATTCATTAACAAAAGTTGGTTATTCCAGAGAATAGGTTTCCCAATCTTAAAAAAAAATAACAAATTAAAACCGGCGTATGAAACCTTAAAATTCCAGTCACACACTACCCCTGTATTCCTCCTCACACTAAAAACAGATCGTGTTTATATCTGGTGTGCGAGGGAAATGAAAGTCATTCCGAGGGAAATTTCCTGCCTTCAGGATACAGAGTAACGTTTTGAAAAGGGGGGGGGGGGACAGTTCCATTTACCGTTATTTCAAATATCTCCGGTAGGTTGCAGCAGTAGCAATAGTGAACGTAGCCTTCTTATTGCTGGCGAGGTGTAGAGGAAGCTAACCTTATCTCAGAAATGAGCAGGAATGTGTTGAAGATAGGGTGATTCTCACGGTTACTTGGAGAGAGGAAGTATTGTGATTGTAAGCACGCACACACACACACACACACACAAATAAGTTCGAGGTTTTTATAGATGTCGTCGTTTCATGAACCCGAAAGAAAAAAAAATGTGTTTGCAATGCCGTCTGTCTATTACAAGGACTAGAGTTGAAGATATTCTACCGATCAGGCATAAAATTTTATATCTTGGGGTTTCAAAATGTTAACCATAAGGATTTTGGAATGTATCCATCCGACCTTAAAATTAAGGGTGGTGGTTTATTAAAGGGTCCAAAAAACAACTCAAAATTCGCTATAACGATTTTGATAAGTCAACCTCTTGTGGTCTTGGGGTAAAGTGCTCACCTCCTCAGGACCCGATGTATGTTGGTTCAAACCCAGCCGGAGTTAACGGATTTTTTTTAACGATCAAAATCCTGTAGCACAACTTCTTTCGGAGTAGAAGTAAATCTGTCTGTCCCTATATCGATTGTGGACATGTTAAAGAACCCTGGACCGTCTTTCCTGGTAACATTGGTACGCCCTTTCACTCTCGCTCATAGAAATTCTCGTGTTTTGATATAATCAGTCGGCTCATAAATACCTCAAATAAATTAAATAAATAGATATTGATTAAAAACTCGCATCTAAGCAACATTACAACTAAAATAGCGCATTTAATTTCCCAATGAAAATGACTCTGAGCTTAATTTCACGTGAAAGGTTGCCGTTCTGAAAACAAAGTATATAGTTAGAAAGATAGATTTATTCTTCCTGAAACGAATTAAAAAGGGGTCGCCTCGGTAAGTGAAAAACTTCCGCGCACATGTTCGGCTCTAACGCGCTGTTTAATTCTACAATGTATGCGTTATTTTCAACAATTTTAAAGCATATTTCCGAAGCTATGAAATTAGGCTTGATGAAAATGGACTCTAGAGTTAATCCTTTCTCTAACAAATACAGAAATTTATTGAGAGGCCGACAACATAAAATTTTAAGATATTCGAGAACTATCAGCGAACTATCCTCTTTACTAGATCCTCGAGATAAAATGCTTAATAGTTTTCTTTCCTCTCTTTCTTACCGACATGACAATAGGTGGATGTAGGGGAAGGGTTAAAAGGATCATAATCTTATTAAGAATAGAGATTTATTTCCAAAAAACTATACAGACCATTGTATTTTAAGCCTGAGAGCGATTGATACTTTCTCGCTGACCGAGGTTGCTGCCTTAAGGTATTGCTTGTTTCATCGGCTTAATATATAGAGTAATAGTAGTAATAGTATTAATACACCCGAATACTTCCCACCCCTCCCAACCACACTTATCAAGCAACCGCCTCATGTATGTGAGGGGATATTAAGCTCACCTAATGGGTGCAATTAAGTGCGACGAAGGTGGTATAACCATGGCAACATGTTTCTATGATTCCTCCCCCCCACTCCCCATCTTTGTCCTCTCTCCTTGATCATTAACTCTCTCCCTCCTCTCTCTTTCTCTTATACCTTCTCTCTTTAGTTCACTAACACGCACGCGTTCACAAGTATATGAAGATTTGATCAACCGTTTTCGAAAATGGTAGAAAAAGTCCAGGGTTCAATTCCTGGTGTGTCCAAAGATTTACCGTCAGTGGACCAGGTCGTCATGGGGACTTGGTGTTGTGTTGACTCTGGTGTTTGACTTTAGTTTGTAAGTCGCGTCTTCAGAATGTGACCGTGTACATGTCATCTCGTAGAATAAATTATCGGGAAGGAATACTCCATTAATATATACAGTAGAACCTCGATTATACGGACGCCCGGTTATCTGGAATTCGTATCGTAGCAGATGTTTTCTTCAAATTTGGGAAAAATTATATTTAATAACTTTTTACTAACCTCTTATAGTTTTATGTATGATATGTCATTTTTTTTAGGATGTTCAGAGATTTTTTTTTATAATTTCTTACATATGTATTATTATTATTATTATTATTATTATTATTATTATTATTATTATTATTTAGCACCGCGTCTTGCTACCCGTTCGGGTTGTATGCTTTAAGTACTAATTACGGTAATGAATTGGGAATTGGGACTTACATATGTAATTTGTTTTATTATGTGTTAAGTACATACGAGTTACAACCTCTGCTTTTTTTTTAGTATAGTACTAAATTTTCAATAAAGACTTTTATTGAGAAATAGTGAAATACTCTCCTTTTTTTTCTATAAGATCAACTATCCGGATATTTTAGATTATAGGACTAACCTATGTCCTAATTAATTCGGACGGTTCTACTGTACATAAAAACTAAGGAAGTGAAATAAAACACTAGAAAATTCGAAATGGAATCGAGGATTTTTACAACACTTTGAAAATTTGAACAGTTGTAATTTCTTAATTTAATTAATTCAATCCGATGGGGTAACCTGGTGGTCTAGGGGTAAGGTGTCAGACTTCTGTGTTGGGAGTCCGGGGTTCAATCCTCGGTCCGGCATGGATTTATCTGATTACCAAACCCTTCCTTCACCTCTGACAAGACATCTTGTGAATGTGGGGAATAACAGGCCTCCACCGTGGTTCGGATTCCACGTTAAACTGTAGGTCCTTCATTTTATCTCACAATCACCCTACCATTACACATTAGTGTAAGTGCGTATAACCTGAACGGGTAGTAAGACGCGGTGCTAATAATAATAATAATAATAATAATAATAATAATAATAATAATAAATTATGATTGGCAATATCTCAGCTGCCCCCTTGAAGGGGAATGGGAGGGGATGCGACAAAAGGCCAGTGGTTTTTTTTTTGTATCAAAACCTTTTTCTTGTTAGAATAAATAAAATTTTGCTCCACTGCAAATATAGATTTTAATTTTCCTCACATGATGATATCAACAGTTGTTGAATATCTGTCATGGCAACATTAGATGAGAAACTTTTTAAATGACGATTAAAACGTCATTAAATTCCAGGACACCCTTGACAGATATTCAACAAATGTTGGTATCAACATGTGAAGAAAATTAAACTCTAGGTTTGTACTGGAGAAATATTTGATTAAGTTTGAACAAAAAAATTTTGCTTTAAAAAACTGCAAAAAAACACTCTTTTTTCCTTGCATCCTTTTTCGTCCCACCTTAAGATTCCGTATTTCATTTGTTCGCATTTGACAATTATTATTGTTGTTAAGATACGAGTAAAAGGAAGCTAATTATACCATCTTTCAACACTTAACAAAAACATTTGAAATAAAACACAAATAAAGCACATGAACATCTCATGTATGTTTTTTTTTTCCTGAAGCCGTCTGTCTTTCCGATCATCAGTCAAGTTAACCCTCATCCCCCCTCCCTTACCCCTCCGTTCCATTAGAGCGTCACTAGTTATTAGATTCTCGTTCCGTTCTGCACCCGTCTGCTAACGACGGCGACGGAGAAAAACGACTTTAAAAAAATAAAATTAAAAACTCGACGTGCGCTTGGCTTGATCTAACATCATTAATATTTTCAACAGACCAGTTTAGTCTTCTACACTGTGAAAAAAAATATATTGACTAATCTTAAATTACCACTTTGAGTAGAATATTTAAGTGTTCGTGGGTCTTTTGAAAAAGAAAAAAAAAACACAAATGGTCTTGTGGTCTAAGGCGCTAGAATTATTTTGTTTGTATTTGGTCATCGTTTAAGGTGAGGTCAGGTTTCGAATCTCGGTTGGTTCGTACGGGATATGTTTTTTGTTTTTTTTTTTGTTTTTCACATGTGGTAGATTACTCATTTGGCTACCTAGGTGGTCTCGTGGTAAGGTTCTAGCCTTATGACCAGTTGTTCGTGGGCTCAAACCCAGCTGCGGTCAACGGATTTTTTTCTTGAATTATAAAAATCCGTTGTACAACTTCCTTCGGAGGGTAAGTAAAGTTTTCGGTCCCAAGTAGATCACGGCATGTGGAAATGCCTTTCCCAGCAAAATTGTATTATGTTATTAAATTAATCGGTCCGCGTTTGGGCGGTAACTATTACGTTATTGTTTATTTATTGATATTTGACCCGTGATGCGGTACCAATTATTATTTTTCTGTTTATATTGTGAGATAATTGATATTTATAGCCCCGTGATCGAGCGTCAATTAAAATGTTTTCGTTATCTGATAAAATAATTGGTAATTATATCCCCGTAATCGGGCGCTAATTATTGTGATATTTGGTAGATGAGATAATTGGCATTTCAGGGTTCCTACGCTCTGGAAAGTCAGGGAAAGTCAGGGAAAAAAATAATAGTCAGGGAAAGTCAGGGAAGCTTTAAAAAGGTCAGGGAAAGTCAGGGAAATGACAATTCATGTCTTCATGTCACACTTAGAAAAAACAAAGAAAATATTTTTTCTATTTACTGCGTCATAAGCCACTGCCCCAATGAAGAAAGCTGAGGGGCACTTACCATGCTCAAACTTGCCCTAACACAAGTTTTGGTAGCATTTTATTTCAGAATGTGAACGCAGAGGTCTCCTAGCCTGCACATGACAATTCTTTTAACTTTAGTGATCACTTGTTTTTGTTCTTGTTCAAGGTTTGTCATCGTTATAGTTTGATACAGTGCACCAGGACTGATTAGACTACACCAGCAATGTCTAACAAAAAAACCGTTTTTAACCAGCTCTGGCTAAGCCCAGACCATTTTCCTGAATTCTCATACTGGATAAGTGGTGTTGAAAGTAATAAGCTGCAGGCATTTTGTAAAGTGTGCAAAAAAATTATAAACTTAAGTAATATGGGAAAGCAAGCATTAGCTTCCCATGCAAAAGGACCAACTCATATCAAAACTCTTGAAACTTTGACAAATCAACGCTCTCTGATGACTTTTTTTTCAAAAAAGTCAAGTGATTCAGGTTCATCGAGCTCCCCAGTTTCAAGAGAATCTCTGGCACACAAAGACATTCTACCTAGTGATGATTCTGCTGGTTGCTCGAAGAGTTTTTCTGTTTCATCGAAAATCGTAACGTCGCAGAAGGAAGCTGTTGCTAAAAGTGAAATTAGTGTAGTGCCTCAAAGAAACCATAACACTTTTGTTATAAAAGATTATATAACTAAGGCGGAAGTCATTTGGGCTATGCAAGTTGTTGACAAAAAAATGTCTTTCAATTCGTGCAATAATTTAAGTACAATTTTTCAATTGATGTTTCCCGAGTGTTCCATTGCCAATGCCTTTACCCTTGGTGGAGACAAGGCTGCATACTTCATTGTGCATGGCTTGGCTCCATTCTTTCATAATAATTTACTGGACCGCCTAAAATCATGTAACAACTTTGTAATTTGTTTTGATGAGGCATTGAATAAAGTTATTCAAGAGGACAGATGGACATTGTAATTAGATTCTGGGACAAGGAAAATCATAAAGTCATCAGTCGTTACTTAAACAGTGTGTTTTTCGATAGGAGCACTGCTGAAGAATTACTGAAGCATTTTCTGGATGGTATTTCTCCTCTTCCACTCTCTAAGTTGATACAAGTGTCAATGGATGGCCCAAATGTCAATTTAAAGTTTATAACACTTCTTCAGGAACACCTCAAATCTGTAACAGACAATGAAGTATGTAGTTTGCTAAATCTGGGAACATGTGGGCTTCATGTTGTTCATGGTTCCTTGAGAACAGGAGTAGAGTCTGTTGATTGGGATATAAGTAGCTTATTACGTCACATGTACTACCTGTTCACTGACTCTCCAGCTCGTCGAGCATTGTTCACCCAGTTGACAGGGTGTACAACTTTTCCATTGAAGTTCTGTGGTGTGCGTTGGTTAGAGAATGCGAAGTGCTTTCAAAGGGCATTACAAATTTGGGACCATGTTATTAAGTTTCTCAAAGAAGCAAAACTTCCTAAAACAAAACCTGTAGAGACACTGAAAAGAGCAGCCTGTGATCCATTCCTAAAGTGTAAACTAGCGTTCTGCAAGACAATTGCAGATGAATGTCAGCCTTTCCTGCAACTGTTCCAGACATCAAAACCAATGACTCCATATCTTTTTGAAGCTGTAGAGAAACTTCTAAGATACCTTATGAATCGTTGTGTGAAACCTGATCTTATGAAGTGCACGGGTCCAAAGTTACTGTCTATTGACACAAAAAAATCAGAAAATTTGATCCTTAGCAAAAATATTGATATAGGATTTGCAACAAAACGTTTGTTAGGAGAAACTGCAATCACAGTAACAGAAAGACAAAAATTAGAATTTATACATGAGTGCCGCAGTATGTTAACCACCATGATTGCAAAACTACAAGAAAAAAGTCCCTTAAAACAGAAAGCTGTGAGAGGTTTGTCTTCATTGGATCCTTGTGTTATTCAACATTCACCTCAACTGGCCCAGAAGAGATTTTCTTTTCTTTTGGAGGAACTCAACCATGCCAACATCATAAATGATGTTCTGGCTGAAAATGCCAAGAAAGAATACTTGCATTTTTGCAACCTCAAAAAATCTGAGCTTCAAGAAATATTTCGTCCTTGTGATCAGTTTAGTGATGAAGTAGGACTTGACACTATTTATGGTAGCTTTCTAATAGGAGAAGCAAACTACAAACATCTTTGGGAAGTAATAAAGATTTGCCTTGTCTTGTCGCATGGGAATGCAACTGTTGAAGGTGGTTTTTCAGTCAATAAATCTTTACTGGTTGAAAACATGCATGAAAAGACAGTCATTGCACAGCGTCACATTCATGATGAGATACAAGAAGCAGGAGGGATTAAAAATATACACATTAGCAAAAAGATGTTGGATTACGTGAGAGGTGCTCGGAAACGCTATCATGAATACTTAGAGATGAAGAAGCAAGAAAAAAGTGAAAAAGACAAGAAGAAGGCAGAAAAGAGGAAATTAGATATACAAGTTAAAGATTTAGAAGGAGAAAGAAAAAAATTAATGATGGCAACTGAAGAGAAACGAGAAGCAATAGACGTGGAGTTGCAAGAACTGAAGAAGAAGCAAGCTTCACTTTATTAAATATAACATAGTTTCTTATTGTATGACTATAGTGATAATTTTAATAAAAATAAAATTGACTTGAGACATGAATAATATGAAAGCAGACAGAGTTCCTGTTGTAAGCTATTCAGTTCAGGAAATGTACAGTTTAGGTAAAATAAAACTGTAATGATACCAAACTCTTTAGTATGTTCTTAGTGGCCTGTTATTTAATACGTATTTCTGCACATGATACCAAAGGAATCAAGTTTGTTACAAATTTTTGATAGGGATTATTTTTCCATCATTTTCCCTCAACTGATTGGCAAGATGTCTGCTTTCTTATTCTTCCATGAGAGGTGAGGCAAGGTCGGCTGTAAGGGGGAGGAGGCCGAAATAAATTTATTTAAATTAATATTTTCACGTGTATAGTACCGTAAAGTTATAATGGAAATTTTATGAGAAATTGGTCAGGGAACTTGGGAAAATAGTCAGGGAAAGTCAGGGAAAAGTCAGGGAGAATATTTTTACAAATACTGTAGGAACCCTGCATTTATAACTCCGTGATCGAGCGCCAATTATAGTGATATCTCTTACACTTATGAAATAAGTGATACCTTTAAAATTGCACACGATTTATTAATCTGATCTTCGGCACTGAGGATATGAGATTAACAAATTTCACTCTTTAACATTTTATATGTAATCGATGGATATTACACGTTATCGAGATTTATACTACCTACACTGTGTGTATTCATACGCACACGTGGCTTATATATGACCTACCTCTGGGACCTCTTGTCACCAGTGTCAAAACCAACAAATAGAAAGAGTCCTGGCGACAGATGTTGTGAAGGCTAGCTTCCTATTGGTTAGAGGGAGCTAGCGTCACTTGCTTTTTTTTTAAAACACTACGGAGTTGATTTTTGAAAGAAAAAAAATGTCTTATGGTGTAATCTATTGACATCCATTCTGAAAATCGCGTGATTCTCCATGGATGGAGTATTAAAAGGATATCTTACAAACAATACTTTAAAGAAAAATGCACTTCATCCATGACTTTTTTAATATATTAGAGGGGTCCAAATCAGTATCATTACAATTGGTAGGCCCTTTCGCTTTCTCATAGAAATTCTCATCCACTGATATAATCAGTCAGTTCAGAAAGTGTCATGTTAAATACCTCAAATGAAAAAAATTAAAACTACCTAGTCCCCTCTATGCAAATTAGGATGAATTCTTTTTTTTAAACCTCAAAACTTGGATTAAATATGTTATTGAACTTGACATTTATAGAGATTCAAAACATATCTTGAGACAATTAAAATAAATTATAAAACAAATTAATAGGAGTTTAATCACTAGATGCCTGGGAGGAGTATTGAAAAAAACCAATCAAGAATATCCATTTGATCGGCCCACTGTTAAAAATATCACTGAACTTATTTTTGAGTTTCCTTTTTTGACTCTTTTAGGTGAGCATTTCTATTCCGTTTTAAGTTTGGTTTTCAAATAATGTCAACGATTTTACTTTCGCCGCGTCTGGGTTAAATGCATACGTTACACCCCTAACAGTGAAACTGCCCGTTTCATGAATTAGGCATATGTCTACTCATTCCTTGAACTGGCTTCTTTTACTGATCATTTCACTAACTGTGCAAACATTTTATTAGCTCTTAGCCATTTCTTAAACCTTAACTTAATGTTCTAGCTACTTAACGTATATTTGTTTTGTTCTTCGCTTATCTATTTCACGAACCGGGAAAAAAACTCGTTCCATTCATGAATTTGGTAACGGTTGGAGCTGCCAACCTAATGAAATGGCCAGTTCCAAAATTTCCCTTCACCATTCATGAACTGGACTTTTTTTTTTTTTTTTTGCCCTGTTTGTAAAATGGTCAGAAGGGAGGACTTTCATGGAATTGACAGAAATTTTTCCTGAGTAAGGGAGAATTTAATAAGAAATATAGTGGCATTTGTTTGTAAGGAGAGTGTAAAACTTATCGATTTATCAGTTTTAATCTAAAAAATAATATTACAGTTGCATTATGCAAGAAGGGTAATGACTGATTGGGACCGCACTTAAGTCAACTTCTAATCACTCAAATCTCATCTTCAAAATTTTAAAAAATACTAAAAATATTTAAAAAATACATAACCGGAATTAGAACAAATTTTCATAGATACGATTAGTTGGTAAGAGTTTGAAAAAATTGGTACTCTGTATTTTGAACGAGTTTATTACGACGCACTTTTCTTTTTTTCTTTTTATTTTCCTTGCATTTCATCTTATTATCCTGCCAGACTAAACACGTATAATTTATAACAAATATTCCCATATTTGCAAAGAGGATACGTGGATAAACTTTTTAGTGAAAAACTTTCTACCTGGGGAAAAAACCCCGACCTTCCTATAGAAATCAGACCAGATGAGACTGAAGCCTTAGTTGTTGTTTTGCACCACGTTTTACTACCCTTTCTGGTTAAACGCTTATGTACTAATTACGCTAATGATTTTAGGGATGGGGAAGGTTATATTTATAAGAAGAGTGCCCGCATTTGCATGAAGAGTGGAAAACCGTCAAGAAAAAAGCATCCTCAGTACACCCGGCTGAGATTCGAACCTCATTATCCCCCTTCATCAGCAGTATAGTCTACTGTTAGAGTAACGCCTTAGACCATGCAGCCACCGAAGGGGGTAACTTGTATTATGCACCATCTAGAATAGAACCAGGGTTCTCTAGATCCAAGTGTGACTTATTTTACCACTCCACTCGATACCTTACTCTGGTATAACTAGTTTAAAAAAAAAAAATTATATATTCATTAATGTTTGTTTACAGTGTAGGTAAGATGAAATACTCGCATTCTTGGAGCGGGCAAGAAATGAACAACTTTTGCCAACTATTAAAAGGAAGTTGATCTCCGAACTCAGGATGCAGACCCACCAAACTTTTTCAATCTGAATTAAAGTAATCTCTCCTTGGAGAGTTAGCTTGGATCTAGATAGCCCTGTAAAAAAGGGAACTTTAAAGTTACTTTTTTATTCTCCCATCCCTTAGTCTTGCGTTGGAAAATCCCTAAGAAGATTATTTAAAAAATAGATCAAAATAATTAATAAAAAATAAAATCTCAAACAAAGCTTCTAAACTTATAATAGTAATCTACCATGATTCGTAATATATTCGTAATTCCGTATGTTGATACTTGAAAGATTCGAAATTCAAATCCAAAAGAGGCGAGATTCTGATTCGATGGTTATGTAATTCGAAATTCAAATAAATTAAAGTTAATATTTTAAATAATTTATACTTTTTTATATATAGAAACTAAAATCATTTTGTTATCAAAATATAGTTATCAATTTTATTCATATAATTTCCAATGAGTGACTCGCTTTGCTCTTTGGGGGCTCTGCCCCAAACCCCCAGTGAGTTTTCTTTGCAAGTGGATGTAAACTAATGTAATTCCAGAGCCATTTTTTGTAGGTCTACCGTTTAGCCACAAGAGACCTCCAAAGAAAGGTCCGCACCGACTTTAAAGTTGCTCCGACATTTTGATTATTTTTTTCGGGGGTTAAAATTTAATTTTTTAACTTTTTAGAATTTTCCCTTCGGTTACAAGCTAGAAGCTATAAGTTTGCCAAATTTCAAGTTTCTAGCTCATCTGTAAGTGGGTAAATATTAATGTCAGTGGGTGAGTCAGACATGTGGTTTTATAGTAGTATGATATAATATATGGCCGATGACAGAAAGTGTTCAAGTGAGAGGAGAAGAATGGGAGAGATTAAAGGAGGAAGAATGATGGAAGGATAGAGGAAAATGGATGCATTTCACTAAACTGACCCTGCCACAGGCTGGAAACAGTTGATCATGATGATGATTATGATGATGAGTGTGACTATATTTACATTATATTTTAATGGATCAACTTAACTTATTTGAACATATACACTTGTAAATTGTGCAATTTAATCTTGTTAGAACACTGTTTTTATTACTACAAACCCTCTGATATTACCTAGATTAGGCATACTGGCTCTAAGGCGTCCCTCTCGTAATAAACTGGCCTTCCCGATGACTGGGAGATTGGGTTAGAGTCCTGGTTGGAGTTACTAAGAAGGTAGTTTTTTCTTAATTGGCTGAATATTCTTCCTCCATCAAATGCGTTACACTTCATATAGATTAAATCTTCCTAGTACCTAACACATTAGCGTAATTAGTAAATATTCTTATAAACTGAACGGGTGGTTAGTCTGTTCACGATAGTTTTTTTTTACCTGGATGACAGTTCATAAATCATATGTTTGTTTTGGTTTGCCAACACTTGTAGAAGATCTGTTTTGTTTTAAATGTGAAGTTTTTAAATTACAATTATATTTTACATTTAAATAACGTTAACTTCAGTTTTCTTATACTGTTTCATTACTTTTAATAATCTCTTTTTATTCAATTCGAAACAATATTTTAAACATATTGAAAGTACTTATTCTCCGTTTTGGAAGGTTATCTATTATGTGTAATTAGCGCATACATTAATACCTTTTAGGGGTGACCTGGTGGACTAGGGGTAAGGTGTCGGACTTCTGAGCTGGGGTCTGAGGTTCAATCCTTGGTCCTGGCACAGATTTATCTGATTACCAAACCCTTCCTTCACCTCTGACAAGACATCTTGTGAATGTGGGGAATGCCAGGCCTCCACCGTGGTTCGGATTCCACGTTAAACTGTAGGTCCTCCATTTCATCTCGTAATCACCCTACCATTACATATTAGCGTAAGTACGTATAACTCGAACGGGTAGTAAGACGCGGTGCTAAAAAAATACCTTTTAGTACAAACATCGTATTTACTTGGATAAGAGATAATACTTGTAATTTATATATATAATTTATTTTCTGATTATTTTATCGTGTTTCAAAATATTTAACTGAATAAAATATTTTTATCCCCTCGTTGGGTGCATCATTGTGAAAAACTTGTTTCTGTCACGTCCAATCACGTGGTTTAAATTCGTCGGTCGCCATTTTAAAGCTATTTTTGTTAGACCTTTTGTGAAGGTGCTGTGAATAAAAAAAAATTAAGTGGAATAAAACTATATATAGGCTTTGTGCCAAGCCTCATATAAAAATATAAATAATATTGGTCTAAATTTCTGTGGTTAGCTATCACATTCATACATTATCATATGTTTTCATTAAAGTTACCCAAAGTGACAGATGTCAGCTGTTGGGGTAAGGACTATTTCTAGTAACCTTTTGAATTGTTATCCAAGTAAACTAAGGTCGTGAATGTATTATAAATGTGGATGTAGGGAACGCGAGAAATTGTCAATGTGTTTGTAGTTTTTATATCAAAACATCCGGCAGATATTCTACAACTGTTGATATCACCGTGTGAAGAAAACTAACCTTATATTTTACTAGAACAATACTTTATTTATTCTGACAAAAAAGTGTTGATATAAAAATGGCAAAAAAAAAGCCTTTTCTCGCGTCTTCCACATTCCCACCTTAAAGACAGTGGAAAAAAATAAAGATAGGATAAGACTTTATACAAAATTATATTCTGTGTGTTTGCCATGTCTAAATAAAAGACTCGGATTATTTGTAGAGAAATTGCACCTGCATTTGTGTGAAAGAAGAGTTAGGGAAATTATTCCAATCACCTCGTCATCTTTAAACCAAACCAGAGAGGATTACGCCTTGATCCACGTGCCCACCAATGTGGTTTGCATCTACAAAAATATTTCCTTTCGCTCACCCCCCCCCCCCCAACCCCCTCTCTCTCTCTCAGGACCTAAAAGGTATGTACACTTACACCTTCCAACACACTGCTTAAAACTTCCACGAACCGCCAAAGACCTGACTAAGTAAAACGGCAGGATGGGAAAGCGAAAATGGGGGGAGGGGCGCTTCTAAAGAGGGTATAAGGGAATCCCCCCCCCCCAACCTTTTCCAAAAAACGGTGACGAGATAGTCTGAACTCCCGGGACGGTCATTTTCTCGTTTTAATCAAGAATAACTAGAGTTCTCGTACTTCAGGGGTTCAATCCTCAGACCCCCTAGGCGAGACATTGTTCCGGCCGTTCATGGTTGGGAAAGGGGGGGAGGGGATCTTGGTCCCATTACACCCCACCTCCCTAACTGGTGGGGACTTGGTACTTTATTGTTATTAATCTGTTCGTGGAGAAATATTTATCTTTGCGTCCGTCGACTTCAGAAATTGAAAGTAATATCTCTATTTTTTTTTTCTTTTAATGCTTTAGATGTAACTTCTTGTTTAAAGGATATTATATTTAGCAGCCCAGTGAGTTGTTTTATAAAAAACAAACAAATAGGCTGGTGTTAATTAATTATGATGATGATGTATTATTATATTATTATATTATATTCAAAACAAACAACCTAAATATCGGGCGCTACGATGCAAAAAAAATTAATTCTACGTATATAGTCACACAAACTTTCTCGTAGTCTCTTGATTTTCCTTGTGATAAAAATCCGTAGCACAACTTCTCTTCGGAAGGGAAGTAAAGCCGTTGGTCCCTTGTCGATTGTGGAAACATTTGGTAACCTGCTCTTTCATCCTAGCTCATAGAAATTCTCGCTGCTAATATAATTAGTTGGTCAAGAAAGTGCTCGTTAAATACATCAAATAAATTTAGAAATAATTCTATCCTCTCTATTTACGTGAATTTGGTTGCATTTTCTTTAAAATATCCTTATACATACTTTTTAGAAATATTATTGTTATTATTATTACTATATTATATATTATTATTACTATTATTATTTTATAATATTTTAATAATTTAATTAATATTTTTTCATATATTTTATTATCCTTTCAAGTTATATACGCTTATATTTAGTTACCTAAGTTACGCTAATGGATTGGGAATGGGAAGGTTGAATTAGAGGAAGTGAACCCACATTTGCGTGGAGGGAGAGTGGAAAACCATTTAGGAAAGACCTTTAATAAAATCCAGCGTATTCTTTTGCACCCAACATTGATTATATTTTATTATTTTATTAGTGTTATTTTAAAGGTATCAATAATATCTATAAAAAATAATATCAGCAGATCACATGACTTGACGTACGAATACATGAAAGTATATCTAGAAACTTTTCTGCCAGTCAGATAAGGTTCTTCGTATAAAAAATTGGGACTGTATACACCGAATAAATACCGCCAACTAGCAAGTCTGTACCGGAGATAACTTTGGGTTTCACATTTTATTTCATGTTTCGAGTATTCAACAATAATCTTTCCAGTTGATAGAATAGTTAGAATACTGAACAATAAATAAACATCCTCCAGGGATCGTAACTGTTGTTTATCAAGACGCATTTATCTTGTTTTGAGTTCCGTGAAAACCCCACTGATATCAGTATTGGTAATAGCCCTATTCCCTTTGAATATCAATTTACTCCGCAACGAAATTGTAAAGTCGTAAATACAGTATAGTAGCCCCGTGGCTTCTTTGGTGCTGACTGACAGCTCACAGCCGACTTCTGACAGTCAACATTTAGGTATATACATTTAGGTATATACAGTAGCCCCGTGGCTTCTTTGGTGCTGACTGACAGCTCACAGCTGACTTCTGACAGTCAACATTTAGGTATATACATTTAGGTATATACAGTAGCCCCGTGGCTTCTTTGGTGCTGACTGACAGCTCACAGCTGACTTCTGACAGTCAACATTTAGGTATATACAGTAGCCCCGTGGCTTCTTTGGTGCTGACTGACAGCTCACAGCTGACTTCTGACAGTCAACATTTAGGTATATACAGTAGCCCCGTGGCTTCTTTGGTGCTGACTGACAGCTCACAGCTGACTTCTGACAGTCAACATTTAGGTATATACAGTAGCCCCGTGGCTTCTTTGGTGCTGACTGACAGCTCACAGCTGACTTCTGACAGTCAACATTTAGGTATATACAGTAGCCCCGTGGCTTCTTTGGTGCTGACTGACAGCTCACAGCTGACTTCTGACAGTCAACATTTAGGTATATACATTTAGGTATTACAGTAGCCCCGTGGCTTCTTTGGTGCTGACTGACAGCTCACAGCTGACTTCTGACAGTCAACATTTAGGTATATACAGTAGCCCCGTGGCTTCTTTGGTGCTGACTGACAGCTCACAGCTGACTTCTGACAGTCAACATTTAGGTATATACAGTAGCCCCGTGGCTTCTTTGGTGCTGACTGACAGCTCACAGCTGACTTCTGACAGTCAACATTTAGGTATATACAGTAGCCCCTGGCTTCTTTGGTGCTGACTGACAGCTCACAGCTGACTTCTGACAGTCAACATTTAGGTATATACAGTAGCCCCGTGGCTTCTTTGGTGCTGACTGACAGCTCACAGCTGACTTCTGACAGTCAACATTTAGGTATATACCTAAATTTTACCATCAGAAGTGACAGCTGCTAAACACATGTTCGGTGTAGGGATACATAATTTGGTCTGGCAACTTTTCAAAGCCTTCAGCTGTTAGCTGTGAGTTGTCAGTAAGCACCAAAGAAGCCATGGGGCTACTGTACCTTCTGGAAGACGCGGGGGAACTACCTCACTCTTTATTTCCCTGGTACTCCTCTCTTCAGTGCTGCTGTTTTACAACTGACGACGGAACTGTTGAGGAGCCAACCAATCCTCAGATTGAGAGCTATACGTACATACTCTCTTATATTTATCATTCATAAGTGGTTTTTTTTACTGTCTCTCAAATGGACAGTTGTATCCATCAGAATCATTTACAAAGAGATTATTATGGGTGTTGGCGTTTTATGCGCCCCAGAACTCAAAATTGGGGTGTTAAAATTATGTATGTGTGAATATTTGTCTTGTGTGTATATTTATCGGCAGGTCTACATGTATCTTTGTACATCTGAATGTATGTTTACCTGTATCCTTGTATGTTTATTTATCTCTTTGTCTGTTTGTCACTCTGGGTTTCTGCCTGTCTGTACCTGAAATGGTTGATTTAGTTCATTCTTGATATTTTGATGTTTTCTGGTAATACCTTGAATCTAAAACTGTGATTTTATCTTCCATTTTCCAAACGTATTGTATTTTCGTTTAGCTAACTTTAATACAAATTTTTATAGGCCTGTAATATATTAAGGATATAGTTATTTGAACCAAAAATACAGGCACAACAAATATTATGTAAATGTTTAACGAGTTTAATACGGGTGTTAGATAAAAATATTACTTTGATTTTTTTTTTTTTTTACGTCTCTTGGCAATATTTCCGACCGAGGTCGGTTATCATAACCGTTCCCAAACCTTTCCGTGTTTCCAACTGTAGATCGTATTTATTTTTTTAGAGAAAAAAAAAGATAAAATAATTTGCATTTGTAAAGAAATCACGCGTTTCCTTCTTTCGTATCGGACAGTGAACTCAAGATCGTGCGCGAACCATTTTTTTGTTTTGTTTTATTCAGAGTCGGTGTAACAGAGGGCGTCAGATGGTGTGAACGGGTGGTTCGTGGTTGTGAAAAGAAGGTGAGGGGAAGTGGGGAGGGAGTAGTAGGCCTAGATCCAAGGATGATGTAAAACAGAGAATAAAGCGAGGTGGGGTTGGCTACACTGATAGTGTGTGCCCGACTCTGACCAGAGGTCACAGACAATTCAAACACCAGACGCACAGCAGCCTTAGGGTACGGCCAGACTGGAGCGAGCGCTCGAGCCGGTACAGTCTAGTTTACAGGCGCTAAGCAATATTATTGTATGTTGGTTCATTGAGTGATAGGAAATCTTCTCATTTTGACATTTTTATTATTATCGATAGGTTTAGCACACTTGCTACTAACGGCCTAATTTAATTGGTAAGATCATAAAATATTATATTATAAATTATATTATATAACTTGCTACTAACGGCCTAATTTTATTGGTAAGATCATAAACCATACCTATATGTATGTATAAAACTGATATGTTAAAATACTTAAATACTATAATCAAAGTAAGCCTTTATAAATAAGAATCACCATTAGCATGGAGAGAGGATGAGAAAACCACAACAATAAATCACTTGTCAAAAACCACCCTCAGTTCAATGAACAACAACTATCGAGAGCTATCTGCTAATGACGCGCTCTCTCACATGCTTGTCAGTCTGGCCGAACCACCCTTACGGTAATTTAGCTGCGCTCCCTTGAGTCGAGTTCAGTTCTTGGGCACCGGGGACCGCTATAGTAGCCCCGTGGCTTCTTTGGTGCTGACTGACAGCTGACGGCTTTGAAAAGTTACCAGAACAAATTATGTATCCCTACGCCGAAACATATAATCTTCAAAAACATGTGTTTAGCAGCTGTCACTTCTGACGGTCAAAATTTAGGTAGATACCTAAATGTTGACTGTCAGAAGTCAGCTGTGAGCTGTCAGTCAGCACCAAAGAAGCCGTGGGGATACTGTAGCTTCGGTTCTCAGTAATATAACAGCAATTTCAAGTGAAACAACTCAAACATGTGTGTTGTAAAGGGAGTTGGTCTGAGCACGATAGTTCAAATACTAGTAATCCCGCCCCTCCCCCCTCCAACTCACCCCCCTCGCCCCCTTTATAAACAAACCTTTTCAGACATGTAACTAGTCTACGGTATCTAAAGATTGTTTACAACTAAACAATTTACAAACATTCGTTTGACGCTTGAACAAAATAAATGTTATGGTGAACCAAACAGACTTTCTCCCGGTTTTATCTTAAAATAGACATTATACTAAAAATTTGAAAGATTTGTGAAACGAAATAATAGGTCTATACATTGTTGTAGAAACACTACATCAAAGATCTTAAATGAAATATTTACACTCTTACTTACTCTATGCACTAGGAACTAGGAACTGTGTTACAGAAAAATTAAGAAAAGGAGAAACATCTTTGTGCACCAAAGAGAATAAGAATTACATTCATTTTCAAATTCCTGAATTAAAAAGTATTTATATTTGATTATAGTTAAGAAGTTATTGGTTTTATAAAAATATATTTCAAATAAAAGATTTGTATCTTTAACAGTACTACAACTTTACAATGATGTTATTTCGTATCTCAAATAATTACGGAGAAATGATGAAAATTGGAAAATGTTCCCCATGTACAAAAATACCCTCAAAGTCATTTTTATGAGAAATTGAAAGCAACCATCTTGTTTATAATGATAAACAGTGTCTATATATAAAATGTATTTATAAGTTTTAGAGCGAATTTTGAGAAAATCGATTCCCCCCCCCCCCCCACCTCCTCTTTTTGGCCTTCAGTAAACTAATCTTAAATTTAGGGTTAGATATCTAATTCCAAAAACCCCTCAGGGGGACCTTGAGAAAAACCTAGATACCAAGTTTTAGCCCAATTGGTGAAATGATTTCAGCTCTAACCCGAGTTACAGACAGACAGAAGACGGCATCGCAAAAAAAAAAAAACTTTTTAGGTTTCATGGCGTCATGAAACGTCACGTCAACATTATTTTATCAAAATCTCAAGTTCGATTTTTTTTTTACTATCACAATATCTTCTCTTCGAGGTGTCGAGATAAAGTAAAATGGACCATTATATGTGAAATTTTGTAATATATAGTCTGAGTAGGCTTGTTTGGGGAAGTTTGTTAATGGGAAGGTGTGGGGCCGCTACCTGAACCTAGCTTTGTGAAAGATGGTTTATTGACACTACTGTAGAAGGCTTTCTTTTTTGTATTTTCTCTGATAAAACTATCTTTAAAGAGAACAGTTTCTTAAAATGCCCACTTTCTAGTGATGTTATCACTTGGGACTACAATAGCGATCCACGTGTTTAAGGACTAGAGCTCTCTCAATGAACGGAGCCATTTTAACCCGGAAGCTTTGGGTCTGTTGTATATCTTGTCTATGTCCGAGACTGTAGTCTATAGTTTGAACCTCTCCAACATACCTTAGGGTATATTTATTATTCCTAAAGCCATTGTTCTCCGAGAATGATTTTGATCCATTCCAATGCAGGTCCACTAATCAGGAGAAATAGGTTAGTTCAAAATGGCTTCGTGTCTTTGTAAGTCAAAAGTCCGGTAGGTATATGACGAAATAAATGTCGGACAAAAAAAAAGATGATCTTAGGAACTTGTGGAGCAGTTGGGATATTTAAGTATAGTAGGGGCAGTTTAGTAATTGTTATATGACGTCACCTCGTCAACAACGGATGTTATCGGCTCTGTACAATAAAGTCAGTGTAGCTGTGGCTATGTGACGTCACCTCATCTGATCTGGCTTGCCATGGATTTTTCACAATAAAGCGAAAAACTTCCCGTTTCTCGGCTAAAAAAGATCAATTTTACAGAAGTAAATTACTTTTCCAAGAAACTTTGTGGGTTGCTAAAAAAAAAATCAAACCACAAGTTGGAAACCCCTGTTTTAAGGCGTCACTATCGTGATAGGCTGTAATATTGATGAAAGGGAGATTGGGGTTCAAATCATGGTTCAGTGTACTGAGGGTTTTTTTCTAAATGGTTTTCCACTCTTCCTCCACATAAATGCGGGTAAACTTCCTCTAAATTCAACCTTTACTCATCTATAACCGATTAGTTTAATTAGTATATATGCGTATAGCCTGAATAAATATTAAGATGCGGTGCGAAAAAAATTTTACAACATCCAAACGTAGAATAAAACTACTGAGGAATCTAACTTAGAACACAAATGCTATTTACAATCAATAGCTATGGATCAAGTTAGGTAGGAAGGACCTTATCTGACAATAATTATAGAATCTACTAGATCTACTTTCACTTATCCATACGTCTTGTCAGGTTGATAAATATTATAAACACCTATAAAATACACAAATACTATATTTAAAATATCAATATTAACCGTAAGAAAATATGTTTGTATTTTATAAAAGTTTTTCCCTATAGGAATTAGACCGTAACCACAAAGCACAAACTTTTTCCATCGTTTGGAAATACAATCGGTATTCTCATTAATATTCTATTTTAAGAACCGGTTATCTAATATCGTAGTTTATTTTAAGTCTTAATTTATGTTTTCAATTAGAAGGTTTACCTTGGAGGAATGTTTTTTTCCTTTATTGTTTTACCTTTACTATCTTTTTATTTTACAAAAAAAAAGTTTTTAATTTTACACGTAGCCACTTACAATCTAATTGATTCCGATCCAATCCATACGGCTTAGTGTATCAACGATTTAAGTGCTCAATTAGTATTTGTGAATGGATTTACCACTCGACAATAAATGCATAGTATAATAAAAATGGTATCGCACACAATTTTTCGCTCCTTTAAAACTCGTAAGATATGTGAAACGAAATATTATACATTGCTGTAGAAACCTAATGGAAAAAACATCATCCTTTTTTTATCAAAGAGTATAAATGAAATAATATACTTTGTTACGTACACACATTGTTGTTTAACAAGTAAAAAACACCTCAGATAACTATTTTGAACAAAATCGTTAAAGACATTTTCTAACTATTTCATACTTTCAAAAAATAAGTAATCAGTTATCTATCTACCCTTAGTTTTAAAGCTGGAGCTAAAATTATGATTTTATCTGTAGATATATACACATAAAATCTAAATCTAAAGTTTGAAAGAAACCCATCAAACCGTTTTGGCTCACGGATGGACAGAATTTTATAATTTTGCAAATTGGTAAAAAAATAAAGAAAAGGGAAAAATAAACTAGTAAGAGTAAATTTAATGACTGACAGAATGAAATGTAGGAGACACTTTTTTTTAATTATTAAGAAGCACATAAAATCCTTGATGTCGAAATCTTTCACGATCAAAAATATTATTAATACGAGAAAGTAAAAATTAATAAATGACGTGTCTGAAATCTTTAAAAGATTAGTTTCTATAAGATAGCATTTTAGTTGCTGTTATTATCATTTAAAAATGTATTTACACACGGGAATTGAACCTGGGACCTTTGATTTAGCATGCTAATGCTCTACCACCGAGATATCCAGGTTCATCCTGTTTTCAGAGTCAATCTTCCCTCATAGTTCAAGGGAGGTTTTTATTTTATATACACTGGCTTATCACCTCACATTTACACTTATGAGATAGACTTAAGATAGAATTGAGAGTATTAATAATAATAATAATAATATTTAGCACCGCATCTTACTACCCGTTCGGGTTATACGCTTTAAGTACTAATTACACTAATGGATTAGGAATTGGGAAGGTTTAATTAGAGGAAGTGAACCCGCATTTGCGTGGAGGGAGAGTGGAAAACCATTTAGGAAAAACCACTGCCAGTTCACCCGACCGAGATTCTAACCCCGATCTCCCCATCCTCAGCAGTCGAGCTCAACACGACAAGCGCGTTAGCCAACTACGCCACCGAGGCGGGTGAATTGAGAGTAATTGTACCCACATTTTCGTTAAGGGAGAACTGAAAACCATTTAAGGGGAATAACAATTTAGTATACTCATCTTTACGGGAAGATAATTTTAAAGTTTAACCTATAAGTTAAGGTACATAGAAAAATAGAATATATAATTTGTGTCCTTTAATAATTTGACTGACAATCTATTAATAATTATTTTACGTTACTACAAAAATGTCTCTTCCTTTTTCAAAAATTGTGATGAAGAAATTTGTGAAGCGAAAATAAACCATGTTTCTTTTATGATTTAGAAACTGTAACAAATGACGGATAGATAGAGGAATGCGGAGGTGGAGGGGGGGGGGGCAAGAGATGGTTAACTTTTGCGTCTTTCGCATCACGTTACAACTTGGTAACCGTCAACTTAAAAAGTTGTAAATTGAATTAGCATTGTTTGCTTTGCTCTTCGTCTATTTTTTTCTCTCTTTATTTTAGTTCTACATCCATTTTTCTCATATCCCCCCGCCCCCCTTTTAGTGTTGTGTACTTAAACTAACGACCTTTTTTTTTAACCTCCAGTTAAAGTAATGTTACATCTTGATCGTGTCGTGTTCTATTTTATTTATTTTTGTCTTGTTTGTTTTATATTGTCTCCTTCAAGTCCACCTAGAAGAAATGGATTCACTTTACGAGTGAATGATACAACTTGACAGTGGCGCTTCGTGGAATGGTTCATAAGGGGGGTAAGAAATAGGTCAAACATGAGGAATCCTTTCTTTCTTTCCACCTTCTCCCTGCTTTCGTCAAGATCTTTAGTAATTTTTAATAAAGGATTATAACAGGTGAAATAAACTAAAATATAGTGCATTTAGGCTGTTTCGAATATATAGACAAAAATTTTAAGACCATACTTAAGAGTTATGACTTGCTGAATTTTGAAGGAAAAAGAAACCGGGAATAATAGTCAATGAATTGTATTTCCGATACAAAATAAATGTTAAGGTATATATGTAAATTTTATATATATATATATATAATCTATATATATAAATTTATATAACATAATATATATTTATATATTTAAACATATAGATACATATATGTTTCTATAGACATATATATACTTATTCACTCTATTTACCTCGATAAATAATAGAATAATACACTGTAACTTAACGGGGGTCTTATAAACATTGGATATTATCAGCACACAACTTACAAACCAACTTTGTATTTATATGGATTGGATGGAAATCTGAAAAAAAGGTACCATTTTTTTTTTCCCCCCGTTTTTATAATAACTTTTGTTTTTGCTAAAATAAATAAAGTATTGCTGCAGTAGGAAAATTTAGTTGAATGTTCTGCGTAATGGTTCTCACACTCAACATATTTTATTGAAATTTGCCATGAGCATCACGGTAATTTGAACTTTATTTTATTTTTTTCAATCCGAATCTAATTTAGAAGGTAGTGGACAAAATTTGTCCATTAAAAAGCTTTGGATCAATTTTAGCTCAATGACATACAGCCAAAACTTCAACGTTGTACTAGTATGTTATATATAGACACTAATGAAGGACATTTTATAAAATAGCATTTAATAAATTTTAAAAAAAAATACTAAACTAAATTATTGATTAAAAAAACCTTCTATAGCCAAAATAACGTGTCGCTAAATAAAAACGAGAGCCAATAAAATAATAGTGTTGACCAAAACATCTCCACGCGAATAAAGAGCTCGTGAAAATTAAAACATAATTAGGCCTAACTCTTTTCATCCTACATCCTAAGAGATGTTTTTGATATGGATTATAGCATTTCCTGAACTAGGTCTAAAATCAATACCCAATATTGTGCGTTTGTGTTTGAGAGAGACAGAGCGAACAAAAGAATGGCAAAGGAAAATGTGGGGTGGGGTGTAGGGAGTTAGGGGTAAAGATTTGTACAGCCCAGCTGAATCAAATGTGTATGCGGAAAAATTGAAGATATTGCTTCAATCCGTTCTCTTTCTGTTTACTTTCTCATTTATAAAAAAAAAATATTGTTATCACAATCCTGAGCCAGATTGGGATGTTTATTTTAATATGCATAACTTTATTGAAGCTACGTGATTGAAAGAACTGGCCAATCAAACTCGTTGTAATGAATTAGTAAACATTAATAAAGAATGCTGACCACTTATAACAGTCTTGTCCCAGTCGTGCAGTAACTGGGCCGGATTGGGCTATAAGAGCTTCTGTTTTATGACTATCGGAGCTGACACATTAATATATTTTCGGGGGCAGTTATTCTGCCCGTCTTCAGACCATACGGATTAGAATATCGGGTCATCAGGAATACTTGTACTAGAGGGCAGCCGCCGTGCCCGGGGTACCGGGTTTGAGTCTGTAGAAGGTCGCAAGCGGTGTCAGTCTAGCCGACAGTTTAAATCTTCCTGACAAAACCAGTTCTCTCACGAGCGCATATTTTTAAGTTATTACAATTCTTTATAACACCTTTAACATTACATTTTGTATTATATCTTAATGCTACTAATAACGCCCAAAAACGGAACCTCCAGTATCATTTCGAACCCAACCATATATTTTGCCACCCACCCTACCCTTCCCCACAAGCTATCCTGACAGGTCCAGCCTACGGCGACATAATTGTGAATTTGTTATGCCTCAAGATAATTAGGGATTTTGATGTTTTATGTTTTCCAAAAAAAATATAAAAAGTGAGTTTTAGCATTCTATACAACCCCGGGCTTACAGCCTAAACATTTTGTTGGGTTTCGCTTGAACTTGATAACTAAGAGGTTAAATGGTCATATCTCGAAGATAAATCGTGCCCGAGAGTTATTGTTCGAACCCCAGCCAGGTTTACTGAAGGTAATATTTCCTAAATGGTTTTCCACTCTCCCTTCACACAAATTCATGTACATTTATAAAAAAAAATCTAACTTCCTTATCCTTAACAGACTAGCGTCATTAATGTTTATGCGAAATAAAATTAGTGATTTTTTTTTCTTATTGAATATAAAAAAAACTCCCTCTCCTTTCTAAGGGCATATTTCACTTGTTTGGGAACTCCCACCGTATGGACATATAGACACAGGTGTCTGTCTCATATGGCTTTAACACAACCATAACGGGCAAGGTTTGTGGTTCAAATCCTATCTAGGTATATTGAAATAGTACTGGTTTTTTCTCCCCTCAACAATTTCTCACTCTTCTTCCAAGTAAAGGAAGGAACATTTATATTTTACCTTTATCATCCCTGTCTCTATTAGTGTGAACATGAAAAAATAGCCCAGACGGGTAGTAAGACGTGGGACACAAAATAAATTTCACTCCTTTGGACTAAATGTTTGCGAGGGAGGTGGGGGGGGGGAAATATTGTATTTATAAGAATGTCAGAGTGAGATGGATTAAAAGATACACGTGAAATAAAATGAGATAAAAAAAAGGGAAAGAGAGATATGGAGATAGTCCAACCATATGGTGCTCATGGTGGTAACAAATGGTACCAATCCACGGCCACTGGTTGACTCCCTATCTCTTTCTAACCCGTTAGAAATAAGTCGTGTGATGGTAGGGGGGTTATTTCACCATCAGAACAAACAATTACGTGTTTTCCTTTCCCCTCTTTCTCTCTCTATTTTATCTTCCTTTTTTTTTTTACAAACAGTTGGAAGTTCGCGTATTGCTAATTTGGAACCACCACCACCTTCTGTTGTCTTCCTGGCACACCATTCCTCCCCCCCCCCCTCCAACTCCTTCCCCCGCTTGCAAGTTAAGCCTGTTTTGTAATCGAAATAAAATAACGTAAAGAAACGTTTGTGAAATAGATTGAATTTCACATCTGAGCCCCTTTATATATATTTCCTTCCCTAATAAACCCAATCACTTGTGTTTGCACATCGCGGTTGGAAAGAGAGAGAATAAAGGAAAAGAGAAAAGATGAAAAAAAAAAATCTTGAAATATATATTTTTTTCTTTCGATTATTTTTTTTATTTTGCTTAGCTCTTAGAAAGTCAGGAGTATAAGGATAAACAAACAATCTTTATTTTTTTTTCCTTTTCAATTTATTTGCGAGAGATTATGTGAAATTTGATCCCTCATTTAAATTTTATGAGCTAATATTTTGGTGATGCGATTTGTACGTTTTAATAAGATACTTCAAAATGTGAGTGAAGGATTATTATGAATTTTAAATGGGAAAATAATTGTCGTTTTCGAAAAACTTATTAGGTTTAGGAAAATATTAAATAATAACTTTTGTTATATCTATAATAATATAAAGCATATAAATGTATAATAGTTATATATAATTATAGTGAGTATATAAAATATTTGAACACAATTTATAAGTTTCATAATTAAAAACATAATTCACTAATTAACTAGCTTAATTTAGGGAAAGGGTGTGATGAGAGGTGTTTGATAGAACTAGTTCAAGATCGGGATATAACTTTCGAGCTTATAATACCATGGATTAAGTTAATATACAACAGTTTCTCTTATTAAGATCTGAATAAATGTTTGTGTTGACGCAACTCAATTGAGTGTATTTTAATTGCTATATTTTAACACCATAACTCTAAACAATATTTATTTTTTCCGTCGCGTCTCATTATTGGTTAATTTTTATACTCCTGTTAATTACACTCAGCTGTTAAAAACCAACAAATTCTTTTAAGAACCCTATAAAAAAATAGAACAAATCAAGCAGTTTTTTTTAACCCCATGGCTTTTTTGGTGCTGACTGACAGCTGACGGATTTGAAAAGTTACCAGACCAAATTATGTATCCCTAAGCCGAACCATATGATCTGCAAAAACATGTGTTTAGCAGCTGTCACTTCTGAAGGTCAATGTAGGTATATACCTAAATGATGACTGTCATAAGTCAGTTGTGAGCTGTCAGTCAGCACCAAAGAAGCCACGGGGCTACTGTACAACATGGTAGACAAAGGTAGTGTAATGTCATGATTTACTTTATTTTGTTTCAGGTGTACACACCCACAGGTTTCGAGAAGTACTCTTGTACTTACAATGTTGGGGACTACCGGATACATTTCGTGGTGTGGGACACTTCAGGTGAGTTTCAGGTCACATAGACACAAGGGGCAGTGCTGTTCCTTTATTTTTATTATCACCGCATATTACTACTCATTCGGGTTATAAGCTTAGGCAATAATTACGATAACGTTTTTAGGGATTAGGAAGGTTATATTTAGAGAGGTGACCTGGTGGTTTAGGGGGTAAGGTGTCGGACTTCTGTGTTGGGGGTCCAGGGTTCAATCCTCGGTCCCGGTACAGATTTATCTGATTGCCCAAACCCTTCCTTCACCTCTGACAAGATGTGTATTAATCACAACTTGTGATTGTGTGGAATGCCAGGCCTCCACCGTGGTTCGGATTCCACGTTAAACTGTAGGTCCTTCATTTCATCTCACAATCACCCTACCATTACACATTAGCATAAGTGCGTACAACCCGAACGGGTAGTAAGACGCAGTGCTAATAATAATATATTTAGAGGAAGTGTACCCGCATTTGCGTGAAGGGAGCGTTTAAAAACAACTTTTGATAAACTAACCTCAGTACACCCGATTTATAATCTAACCTCTATCTCCCCATCATCAGCAGTTTAGTCTAACACGAGAGTAGCGTGTTAGACCACGTGGCCACCGATGTGAATTACAATATTTTTAATTATTTTTTTATATCCAGCCCGCAATCAAGCCATTCATACCTATCGAGCGGCCGCTGTCTGTTGGCGAATATAGTGCCAACTTAAATGGATATATGGGTCTCTATGGCTGTGTCACAAGGAACCCTCTAGTCATTTATCTCATTTTTCTAGACCACAGCCTCTTCTTTTCCATTCAAGTAGCTTCTCATTTGTCCTCACAAGACCCAGTTTCGGACACACTGATTCACAGAAAGTCTGTAAGCGCCGGGGAACGAACCTGGTACCTCTGGATCTATGACCAGGAGCTCCAACCACTAGATCACAGAGGTGGTCTTAAAATGTGTTCATAGTAGCACAGAAAAAATAAACCCGTGTTTGTTCATGCCATCTTGTGGAGAATATTATTATGATATTAAATTCCAAACTTTACTCTGTCACAAGAATAATGGTCTCTAATTAAAAAACATAAAAAACACCATCAAATAATTTTTTTTTCCCTCCTAAACTATACCGGATTGTAATCTGAGGGAATTGTATGGAAACTATTGGGAAACAGCGTTGTCATTCTTTTGTTTTCGTGCGGTCAATATTCTCTTAAATATAAGGTAAGTTTGGCAACGCTGGTTTTTCGATGTTGCCAGTAGCTCCTACTTAACTCCAGCATACCCACTTCCAACATAACTGAAATAGAGGAGAATTGGCAACAATTAACTAAGAGAGAGAGTGAAGATACATATTTTTTCCATAAGACCTACAGTTACCTCAGAGATGATATCCAGTGTAACCAGCGTTGTGTCGTGGAGTGCTACCAGGGTAAGCAGAGCCTGTCAGCCTGTATACCTGTGAAATTTTCTCACTGTCTGTCTCCATTTGACCAATCACATATTTTGAGCTCTTATTTATCGGGTGACCTGATGGTCTAGGGGTAAGGTATCAGACTTCTGTGCTGGCGGCCGGGGTTCAATCCTTGGTCCCGGCACAGATTTATCTGATTACCAAACCCTTCCTTCACCTCTGACAAGACTTGTATTAATCACAACTTGTGAATGTGGGGAATGCCAGGTTTCCACCGTGGTTCGGATCCCACATTAAACTGTAGGTCCTTCATTTCATCTCACAATCACCCTACCATTACACATTAGCGTAAGTGCGTTTAACCCGAACGAGTAGTAAGACGCGTTGCTAATAATAATAATAATTATTATTATTATTATTATTATTATTATTATCTTATTTTCTTTTATACGTAGCCAATTAGTCTACCTCGATGGTCTTGGTATAAAGTTCTCTCCTTAGGACATGATGTTCGTGGGTTCAAATCCAGCAGAGGTCGATGGATATTTGTTTAGTACAACTTATTTCGGAGGATAATTAAAGCCGTTGGTCTCATGTCTATTGTTGCATGTTAAAGAAGTTATGTATGTGAAAATACCTTTCCCGGGAAAAATTGGTATGCTCTTTTGTATTCACTCGTAGAAATTCAGTGTGGAGGCAAATTGAGAATTACCACGATTTTTGAATTTTCTTATTATATGTAATTTATACCAGATGGTGCAGGCAGTGCTAACCAGTCGAAGCATCGATTGCATACCTAGCGTCAGGTGGATAGAAATCATGTCAAACCAATCTTTGGATTATTGATTAAGAACTGACCAATGAGTGATCTACTAAGATCTGCTTATCCTGGCAACAAACCAAGCCGCGCTATGGAAACTAACGCTTAACATACAGTGGTTTTGAATAAAATATTACAGTGTTGAGTTTTTAACTGATTACATAGTATGTACTCATTTAAAAAGTAATAATTAAAAGAGTGAAATTTCTATTATAATTGTATATGGTGCCCAACGAAACAAATTTTTAATCTACGAATCCTTATTCTCTCTCTTGAAATGTATATTTGTCTCTAAAACGTCAAATTACTCGTCCATTACGAGTAAGCTGTGTATAGTTTCGTTGGAACCTGTTAATTAAATGAAACGCAAATTTGTTTAGAAGTGTCTATGAAACTAGAACTTTCACAACAAAGTAATATTGACCTGCCATGTTTATGTCGGTGTAGATAAACTTCGCTAATGGGAGGGCAGCCTTTCCCACCGTCAATTATAAAACCACGATGGACTAATTACTAAAACTTGGGTCGGGAGTTTAAATCCTCGAATCAAATTGTTATTGGAACATTTCCTAAACAATACCAGTGTTGACTTAGGGGGGTAAGGGGGGGTAGATTTTTCGGGCAGAGCTATTTAGTCTGTAATCATGTGTAACCACCCCCCCCCCTTACCACATCATTTTCAAAATTTGTGAATTTAATGTTGCCATTCCAACAGATGGTTCGCTGATTATATTTGTCTACCAAACAATGACAGACTTTATTTATATTGTGTTTCGTAACGACAATAAAACTTGATTGACTGTTAGTGCTTATTTTAGGTTAATTTAATTATATTCATGCGCAAGTGTTTGTGAAATATAAACACAGCTGTCTTGACTTTGTACCCCGGGATAGCAGGTTTTGAATCCTGGTCAGATGCAAAAGTAAATTCTGCCCTCCACGCCTGGTGTTTATTTAGCACGTACAGTCAACTCTCGATTCTACGACCTTTCACGGTTCCCTGGAAAAGGGTAGTTATTTCGAAGGGGTCGTTATTGGAAGTTTACAGATTTTGTTCCAACCCTGACCTTCATACGAAAAAATTACATTTTTTAGACAACAAATAGCGTGGGTCATCAAAAATCATTCACAAAATCCAACCAAAAATGTAACCAAATCAAAATAACAATGTTAAACAATAGCATGGGTCGTCAAAAATTGTTCACAAAATCAAACCAAAATAGTAACCAAATCGAGAATCGAAATAACAATGGCAAAAGCAAGCGTGGCGGGTGATGTAGCGGTATTCGCGCGCGGGGAAACATTGTCTTGCTTGTGGGAGGGGTGGACAGAGTCAAGTGCTATTGGCTGGCATTGATGAGGTGGTGTCTATTTTTATACCTGACCCACCCCAGTTACTAGTAATACAGTGCTCACAAAGATAATTGCAACGCGGTGACCTAAATAAATGCAACAAACACATTTTACAGCCGAATTCCTTAAACTTTTCAACCTTTTTTCCCACATTTTTCACGGTTCCCCAAAAAAGGGTCGTTACTTCGAGAGGGACGCTATTCCCGGGGTCGTAGAATCGAGAGTTGACTACTATGCTTATTATGAAAATTATGACTATCCGTTTAGTTATAAAGTAAGGAAACTTTTACCATTGGTAGGTCACAAAACCAAGAAAATTATTAAGAGGTACCCACCTAAATACAAATTGTCATTTTTTTTTTTATTTTTTTTTAACTAAACCATATATGAGCAAACGATTTTTTTAGTCAACCGGTGTATTTTGTGTTCGCGGTTTTGTTCATGAAGAAAATTAAATGGATTATTAGTTCCTTTACTTATAAAGATAGATAGATAGATAAAAGTGATTATTTTTAATACGATTTTTGTTTTAACTTAAGTTAGTTAAAATACACGTTGCATCGTTTGAGAATATTTAATTTAAAAACGATAAGGACATATGAAGAACATGCGCCATTTTCGAATATTTGGCCACATATAATAACTGGTCTGGTCTATTTGTAGGACCATATTTACACCAATGAAAAAGAATGTTATAAAGGTAGAATTTAAAGTAAATGTACCCACATTGGCGCGTGAGAGAGAGAGTGGAAAACCATTTAGGAGAAAAACCACCCTCACTGTACTCGACCGGTATTCAAACCTCAATCTCGTTGTCATCTGCAGTCTAGTCTCTTATGTGAGTGAGCCTTAGACCATGCGGCCACCAAAGCAGGTGAAATTTATGAAAGCAATTATTTTTTTTCTATAGCGATTTCTCGAGTTCTTCCAAACCTATTTCCTCTCTAAATACACCCGGGCCCGCGATTCAAATCCCGACCACCCCATCAAGAGCAAATCGGACTATATGAACTTGACGTTTAATCCGCCTACCCGTCGATGCTTGATCTCAAACAATTGATGCCTTAGTGAAATATTGATGAGAACTCCTAATCAATCTTTTTTTTTTTCAAACAAAACAAACAAGTAATATACCATGTGCTTGATTGTTTTCAACAGCACTCCCCCGGGTTGTTATGCAGCGAGCCAAACAATACCGTGGCGTGTTGTGGTATTTACGAGTGGGTGGGGGGTGGGGGGTGCTATTGCTAGGTTTGTAGGGACTACCGAGAATTAAAGTAAACACTGGTCTTTGGTTTAATGGGCCCTAGTTTAATGGAGGTTCACTAATCCCAAGCGGTGAGATTTTCGGCTGCTGTTTATAACAGAGTACGTTTTGCTTTTTTTTTTTTTACCTACAACTCACGAGTGATGGAACAACATCCCCATCCCATCCCCTTAACCTACCCAACCACTCCAGCTTTACCACATACAGTAATATTTTGCTATCAGATTTAACTGATGGATCGGCGCGTATTTCACGAAATTATCATCACAGGATTTATTTGTTGTATTTTTATTTTTTTTTGCTAAATGTATTTTTCCAACATATATTTTGCTCAAATCTGTTTATTGTTTACCCTCAAAGGTGACATTGTAACCTATCAAGGTTAAACAATGCCCTTTCATGGTAAGTAAAGTGTACATGTTTTTGTTTAAGAGGTGAAATTGTATTTAAAGTGCAGGACTTAGGTAAATATAGTCTTAAACATTTTTTAATTGACAATATCAACCCGCTTCAGTAGCTGCAGGTGACCTGGTGGTCTAGGGGCAAGGTGTCAGACTTCTGTGCTGGCGGCCGGGGTTCAATCCTTGGTCCCGGCACAGATTTATCTGATTACCAAACCTTCCTTCACCTCTGACAAGATATCTTGTGAATGTGGGGAATGCAGGCCTCCACCGTGGTTCGGATTCCACGTTAAACTGTAGGTCCTCCATTTCATCTCACAATCACCCTACCATTACACATTAGCGTAAGTGCGTATAACCCGAATGGGTAGTAAGACGCGGTGCTAATAATAATAATATAATATAATAATTAAACCTGACTCGCTAGCTTAGGATGGTAAATATATAAAGCGAGGTAACTGAAGAGAAGATTTAATAAAGCAGTATTTTCGTCAAAGATTTGTCGAGGCTTTGTCGTAATATTAGTATTATTGGACTTTTACCTTTGAGTCCAGGGTTTGTGTACGGGAATGTAGTTTATATTATGAACTACACCCTCTACCAATTTAATTGTGATCAGCTTATTTGAATTCACCTCTTTATATTTTCGCATTTGTTTTTTTCTGATGGGTGATACTAGCGCAAAATGTATAACTATACTAAAATGAAAATGTTTTAGTCCAAGAAATAGACTACCCTAAAAATAGTTTGATTCATAAGAACTTATCAGGCAAGGAGGGGGGGGGGGCGATAGATCTTCTAGGCTCTAGCTAGGCCACTGTGATTGTACAGTCAATGCTTAAAACTCGATGGAATTATATTTTAAATATTGGATTTGTAGGAAACACAATCAATATTAGTATTATGAACTTTTACTACTTTACTAAGAGAGAGAATAATATAATTAATTCACTTTTAATGACCTGGTGGTCTACGGGTTAAGTGTTAAAGTTATGTGCTGGATGTCCGGGGTTCAATCTCGGTCCGGCACAGATTTATCTGATTGACAAACCTTCCTTCACTTCTTGACAAGATGTGTATTAATCACAACTTGTGAATGTGTGGAATGTCAGGCTCCACGTGGTTCGGATCACGTTAAACTGTAGGTCCTCCATTTCATCTCACAATCACCCTACCATCACACATTAGCGTAAGTACTTAAACCGAAGGGTAGTAAGACGTGGTGCTAATAAATATATAATAATAATAATAAATTACTTCCGTTCAGACGTGAAGTCACAACGAGCGGTATATATTTGGCGGTTGCGCTATAACTTCTTTACTAACCCCTCTTTTATATATAGCCCCCTCCCTTCCCATCAGAGTTATGACAGATCCTCTTGTTGTGGCTTCTCAGTTTTCAACTTTCTATTGTTGTTGAACTGGGATGTGGTATTTTATAGAAACAATTTTAATGAAAATGTATATCTAAGCCTCACTCGCGTTATATCGAACAATTTCAGATTTTTTTTTTTTTCATTTATCGTAGAGTTTTAGAAATTTATTTGATACTTTATATAGATATTATCGTTTTATCGCTGTGGGATTCCCCAAACACCAAGTGAGTGTAAACTAATGTAATTCCAGTGTTGTTTTGACGTAATTGTTTGTACATTTTATGATTCTAGCTGTCCCATGTTGTAAGAAAGTTTTAAAAAATGTGTGAAAAATGTGCATAATTTACTTAAAATCAAAAATATACCTATGGTGCAGACCGTTTTTAGATAGGTCTTACCGTTTAGTCACAAGAGACCTCCAAAGAAAGGTCCGTACCGACTTTAAAGTTGCTCTGACATTTTGAATTTTTTTCTGGGGTTAAAAATTTTAAAAAATTAACTTTTTGGAAATTTCCCGTCGGTTACAGGCTAGAAGCCAAATTTCAAGTTTCTAGCTCATCTGGAAGTGGGTAAACATTAATGTCAGTGAGTGAGTCAGCCGTGTGGCTTTATACGAGTAGTATAGTGAAGTGATGATATATATGAGGTGTCGGCAACTGGTTGATCGCAATTGACTGGTTGATCTAGCGACAATTTTCAGTTGATCACGTAAAAACACTACATCGTCATTAAAAGTTGATCTTTTTGAGTATTTTGAGCTCGCAAATATATAAAGTATTTTAGAATAATATTTAAGTGTGACTAAAATGTTAGAAGAAATTTATATAGTTAAGTATACAAAAATATATATATTTTATCCATTTTATATTTTTATCTATATAGGTGAGGACAAAAATATTCGAGGGAAGATTAAATTTAGGTAATAAATATTGGTAATAAATTTAAAGTGTAGACTAGGGCAGAAAATGGGTGATCGTGGGACCTATGATAAGTTTGTAAAAGTCACCTTTGTATTATATTTTTTTAAATTACCACCGCGTTTAATATTTATGAAGTGCACCCACATTTGCTCTGAGGGAGAGGGAAAAATAATTTAAGAGAAACTACCCTCAGTACACTTGACGAGGAGATCGGGGTTGGAGTTTGTCATCAGCAGTACGGTCTATTTCAAGGATGACGCACTAGACCATGCGGCCATCCAGGCGCGTTTTATTGATATTAAATCAAGTCATTGTTCTCATATTTCTAATAAAACCTATTACCATTATAATGTTTTAACTTTATCAATTAACCCGCTTCGGTGGCCGCATGGTATAGGGCGTCACTCTCGCAGTAGACTAGACTACCGATGATAGGGAGATCGAGGTTCGAATCTCGGTCGGATATACTGAGGGTAATTTTTCCAAAAGTGTTTTCTATATTCTCTCTTTCCAAGCGAATGTGGGTAAACTTCTTCTAAATATAACCTTCCTCATCCTTAAAATCACTATCGTAATTAGTAGGCCTACATATGTTTATAACCAGAACGGATAGTTAGACGCAGTGGCTAACGCCCACCCAGTAGTTGGCTTTATTCGTTATAGGTTATCTGATAGCTCGTGATTCTTGATTGATCACACATTGGTAGCCGACGATTTCCACACGTCCATCACAGACTCTGCATTAAAATATCAGTGAAACATGACCCTGAAGCACGGGACGATTCCTGGGTAGCTCAGTGGTTAGAGAATTGGCGTACTAAATCAAAGGTCCCGGGTTCTATTCCTGTGTCCTGTAGGACTCTTCTTGACAGGGTGTAGATTTTTTTTTTAAATTCCTTGGTGGCATATGTCTTAATTTTTAAAATCTAGTCTATTTTCAAGGCATATAGTGATTGTGTAAGCTCGTCAGAGGAAGAGGGAAAGTGCTACAAATAGTTCAAGTTGGCAACGTCGTTAAGCGAAGATGATTCAGAACGACCTATGATGCCGTACTTATGGGACTAACCTTTATAGAGTCACGCTAGTTTGTGAAGATTCGGCCAGACTGACAAGCGTGCGGGCGAGCGCGTGATTAGCAGATAGCTCTCGATAGTTGTTGACGAGGAGGCAAAGGTTCGAATCTTGGCTCAGTGAAATAAGGATGGTTTTTGTCAAGTGATTTATTTTTGTGGTTTTCCCATCCTCTCTCCGTGCTAATGGTGATTCTTATTTGTAGAGGCCTACTTTGATTATAATATTGAAGTATTTTAATACATCAGTTTTACATATATATATATAGTTTATGATCTTACCAATTAAATTAGGCCGTTAGTAGCAAGTGTGCTAAACCTATCGAGAGTAATAAAAATGTCAAAATGAGAAGTTTTTCTACCACTCAATGAACCAACATACAAGAACATTGCCTAGCGCCTGTAAACTAGACTGTACCGGCTCGAGCGCTCGCTCCAGTCTGGCCGCCTCTCATTACAACCAATGTGTTCTATTTTATATTTTAGTTTCTCGCTCCAGTCTGGCCACCTCTAATTACAACCAATGTGTTCTATTTTATATTTTAGTCACTCGCTCCAGTCTGGCCACCTCTCATTACAACCAATGTGTTCTAGTTTATATTTTAGTTGCTCGCTCTAGTCTGGCCACCTCTCATTACAACCAATGTGTTCTATTTTATATTTTAGTCACTCGCTCCAGTCTGGCCACCTCTCATTACAACCAATGTATTCTATTTTATATTTTAATCACTCACTCCAGTCTGGCCACCTCTCATTACAACCAATGTGTTCTAGTTTATATTTTAGTTGCTCGCTCTAGTCTGGCCACCTCTCATTACAACCAATGTGTTCTATTTTATATTTTAGTCACTCGCTCCAGTCTGGCCACCTCTCATTACAACCAATGTGTTCTATTTTATATTTTAATCACTCACTCCAGACTGGCCACCTATCATTACAACCAATGTGTTCTATTTTATATTTTAATCACTCACTCCAGTCTGGCCGTACCCTAAGTCGTATGCCAATATAATCAGTTGGTTTAAAAAAATGTATGTGTTGAGCACCCCTTATAAAAAAAAAGCACTCACGCTTGAAACGTTCTACTAAAAGAAACCCAAACCAGCCATCCACGTGCCTTGTTTACTACCGATGCGACGCGCTAAGAGTCTAGGGGAATAGAGGAGTTGATGATGGAGTCTTTGAAATGTGTTCGTCGCGACGCCTAGACTGATCGCGTCGTTTGACGTCTGCGAGCGTTGTAAAGAGAATGTGAACAAGTCGGTTGCAGGGTGAGAGGTCTTTATTTATTGCTGGATACCTTCAAGAGAAGAGACGCCGCCCCTCAAGGGGTCTAGGATGGACCCGTGGTGTAGTGGTCAGTGCACCTGGTTACGAGCCCAAGGAGTTCCGAGTTCGATTCCCGGCTGGTACCGTGGGTATTTTTCCCAAAAGGGGAATTACCTCAACGGTTACCAGGGTTTGGTTAGTTAGGCTTAAGTTAGGTTGTGTTTCCACGGGTTCCACACCCTCATGCTCACTACCACCCTCATACACACTGTCACCCTCATACTCATTATCACCCTTATACTCACCATCACCATCACCTCATCTCATCGGGACATGGAAAGAGCCTCCATGGAAAGGATGTATGATTAGTACATTCGGGCGTCCCCTGGGCAACGATACATTAGTACTGGCTAATCTTTACACTACTGGGATACGAATGATGTGGCCCAGACGGGCAATATTATTATTATTATTATTACACGGGCAGGATTATGGTGGTGGGATACTTGTAGGTCTTCCTTTGAGAGTTGACAGTGTTGACAGTTGAACATACGTGGCTTGATTAGGTGGGACAATTGTATTTGTCATCTTTTTACTGGCCAGGTTTTGTTAACTGTTAAAGTCGGACTTTTTTTTTTTTTTCAAAGCGAGGTCTATGTCTCTAAACTTCACAAAAACTTAAGGGGGTTACCTCGGTAAGTGAAAAAGTTCAACGTAGAAGCGTAGATGTTCAGCTCGAACACAATATTTAATTCTACGATACTATATTTCAAAATATGGTTCACGCCAAAATAAAGTGGAAAGATTTCAACAGGGTTCTTTTTTTTTCCTCCTTAGCAACCCTAGAGTGTAAGTTTTATTAATATAAATATCGTGTGAAAATGTAACATTATCTCATTTTCAATTACTGTTAAGGCATATTTGTAGAGCTATGTGACTTAAGGTTGATGAAAAAATGAGTTATCTTATTTATTGGTTCATCCTAACCTGAGACTGGACGTAAACAAACATTCACATATCACTACGCGAAGGATATACATGATTGGTGGAATACCAGTAGTATTTTAAATATACACGAACATATATAGTCAGTATCATAGCAAAGAAGGTCACTGTGAATTTTTGTATCTTTTAATACTTTTAAATGTCCTGTCTTATGTTTAACATAACTCGGGTCAGAATCAGTAAACGTCATAAATAGATGGGGCGCGGGTCCCTCAACGCCGAGTCGGGAATTTGTTGGAATTCGAATAGAGCTTTCAAAGCTTAAAGTATAATTTCTAAATTAAATGAAAGGATAATTTTTAGCTATACTAATTTTCTAATGTTATTTTAAAACAAGTTTAATATAAAACAAAGGAAGTACTATTTAAAGTCCGTTCAGTAACAAACCAGAGCATAGACTTCCACGTGGCTTTGTTTACATCAGGTGTCGGCTTAGGATGAATCACAAATAGATCCATCCTTCCTTTAACAAATACACATTGGTTGATAGACTCACAAAAGAACATTTTAAGATATTTGAGAACTAGCGGGGAGCTTTCCTCTCTACTTTGAGATAAGAAGTTTCCAAGTTTTATTTCCTTTCTTTCTTATTAACATGACAAATTGTGGCTGTAGGGGAGGGGAGGAGGAGAGTATTGGCCCAGACCAATTAGAGAAGTAGTTCCAGAAAATGAGCCAGACCATCGTATTTTAAGGCGTGCTGCCCTGACAGCGATCGATACTTTCTCGCTAACCGAGGCGTCCACCTTAAACCATAATTAAGAGTTTTATCTGCGCGGCCGGCAGCCGTGGGTTCACGGACCACTGGTTTCCCAACACTGATCGAAAGTATCTGTAGCTCTGGTCGTGCGCAGTCTATTCTCACGCGACTGTCGTGTCCTGGCGCGTCTATCAACCTTTATTTACCTCGCCCGTTCGTTCTTTGCTGTTATCCGTGATGGGATACTCCCCCTCTTTCCCATTCTCAGCAAACGCGACACGTGAGTAAAAAAAAAGGTTGCAGAGTTGTTTATTTAAAAGTTTCCACGAAATTGTCCCCGTCATTTTTTTGGGTAGAGAAGGAGGTGGTCGGAGATAGGACGACGTACCGCAAGCAGTTTTTACCCTTTCTTTACGTGACGTAATCAGAGATGTATACAACGCGCCACTATCCTTACGAGGTAGGTTGATTACGTATAGATGGAAGAGTAACTTTTACCCGAGGTGCATATTAATTCCCCCCCCCTTTTTTTTCTTCTTCTTCGTGTAAGGCGGAGGTGGCCAAACAGTCGATCGCGGCCTCTAGTTTAATCGATCGCCTGATCATTCGATAAAAAAAAGATTAAGAGAGAGAAAATGAAAGAGAAGGTTTGCAAATTTTTCTCAAATCAACATTTAAAAAAAATCGAAATATCTAAGCTGTCTGACTGATGACAATTTACAATTCTGCCTCCATTTATGACAGAGTAATAGTGAACTCTCATTCAACAAACTATTCTGAAATAATGAGGTGCCATGCATCAACAAGTCAAGTGTTTGGTGAGCAAATACTTTTTACGGGGAAATTATGTATTGTGTGGTTTGATGAGAAACTCAAGTTTCAATATGTGGAAGGACTACAAGTTATTATATACAACATAATTTCACTATTAAAACAACACAAAATGGGTTATTAATTTTCTACCAAATGAACAAACAATGTACCGTCTTTCACCCTCATCTATTTAAAACAAATGGAGCGTGCAGGAGAGCAGAAGAGATACAAGAAAATAATGTTGAAAAGTTTATTAGTTATATCAAAAATAACAAACATAGTACAATGTCAAAGTATAGCTAAATAGCTGAAAATATTCATAATAGGAATTTACTCTATTAAAGATATGACCCAGAGATTACAAAATTAAATTTAGAGTTAAAGTTCAGTTCAGGGTCCATTCAAGAAATCCGACCCGTGGATACCTGGTTACAAGTTCATTGGTGAGGTTCGCCTATAATGTCAATATTTCGAGATACTAATTTGTAGAGTCCTCGTACTAACCCTAGCAGCCTAAGCACATACATGCTATACATTTACCTCTCCACTCATTATCAATATGAAGTTAAGCCCTAACTGGCTATAGGTAACAATTCAGCATGATAGCCCAAAATAAAGTTAACTCTATTAGACCGCAAGGCCGTCATTTTCATTACCTTACGCATCTGAGCTTAACTACATATAAACATGATTAAATTTCATGAGCTGAAGCTTTAGTTACATTTTATCAAACCCTAAACTAGTAAACCTTATATCACTATACGTTACTAAGTTCAAATACCTATACATACAACTATGGTTAAACCTCATATGTTGTTATTTTAATAACCTTAACATCTGCTTGCCAGTATATCATTGACTTATAACTCAAGTCTAACCCACTATACAATTTTAGGACCAATTCTATTAATGTTTCGGCTAGAAGAATCCTATGAGGCACATCAACAATACATGGTGTCTGAGAGACGACAATCCTACTCATTTAATATTTACATAAAGAACCTGATAATTTAAATTTAAATACAGAGCCATGCTCTCAGCCTAAAAATCAGAGATACAACCAAATTCCAAGTTAACGCCAGATACGCCGTAATGGCTGTCCCCATTATTTAACTCCAATGATTGCTCTCAATAACAATTTCAGTCTAACCTGCGCTAACATAACGCCACCAAAACGTGTTTACGCCTAACACATAAAGCATAATAAAGTACCAAAGTTTAGTTTCATATAAAGATTATTTTACACCCCGGTTGAATGCACCCCAAATATGACCGATTAAGGTAAGAGTGAAGATAGCACTAAAGGTGCACCAAAAGGATCTAAGTAAATTTTGACAAGCCGTGGATACGCCACTTAAATCCCATTAGTCATGAACTAAGTTAAATCTCTCGAAGTTAAGCCTAAACGGTAAATTTAGAAAACAGTTTCCCCCCCATAATAATGCAAAAAGGAATTTCGAAGAATAAGTAATCCCAGAAGAGACGTCGGAGAACACCCTCACCTTAATGAGCCTGTGGTATAGTTAGTAGAGATTAGAAGCATACAGTCCTTTTTATACAATTTGTGAGCGTCGATTCTGACCTCAGAGAGGGGGAAAATGAGGGAAGGAATAAATGAACGAAAGGAAACGAGCAGCGCTCAGGTGGGAGAAAATGGCAGCTCTGGGGTTTTAAAGATAGCGCTGATAGCATTTTAATTTTAGGAGCACCGGAAACAGCTCAAGTCAAGTTCGACGATTTCTTCTTGGTGGGCGGGGCCTTAATCACAGTCGAAGTGAAGAGAGCGGTCCCCCTCTCAGTGTCCGTTGGGTTTTCTCGAGTGCGTGCGTGTCCAAGGCGAGCGGAAAGTGGGCCCGTTCAACAGGCAGGTGGTGAGTTTAGCCCCATATTACTTGGCGTTGAATTGGTTGAACTCGTACTCGTTTGTAAGATTTGATTTGATCCGTTCCAGGCCTATAAGGGGTGTTTTTATTTTCCCCCATTGACTTTTTATTGCTAACGTCTTCATTTTGATTCCCGATTCGATTTGTCGAATATTTAGCCATCTTAATCAAATTGTAACCACAATCAATCACTTAAATAAAAGCAAATAATTAATGTTTGTTGCCTTTCATAAAACATCATTTCACATTCTAATAAATTCCCTTGAAAGTTGTTCTTGTCAGAATTTCATGATTTGGTGTATATATACACGCATCGGTGGTTGCATGCTCTAAAGCGATAAACTTAATTTCCTAACACGGAGATTTTCGATTCCCGGCCGGGTGTATCGTGGGTATTTCTTCCTCAAACGTTTATCACTCACCCTCCACGCAAAAGTGGGGGCAGAGGGTGGGGGGTGTCAAAGGGTGCCGTGATATGGAGTAGATGTACCAAAGGATGCCACCTTGGTGAGGATATTTAGAAACACTGATTTAAAGATTAAATTCTTACCCAATGATTATTTCACTTTAAAAAAAATGTCTTTTTTAAAATTAAGTTTTAATTGTTTGAATGTCTATTTTTGTTTTTTGTTTTTAAGTTGTAATGGTACTGTTTTAGACCCCTCTCATATATTCAAAAATGACATGGATGAAGTGCGTTTTTCTTTAAAAGAACTGTATGTAAAATTTCCTTTTAGTACTTCATCCATGGAGTACCACACGTTTTCAAAAATAATTTCAATATATTGTGCTTTAAACTTTTTCTTTAAAAGATCAACTCCATTGCATTAGAAAAATCATGTGACATGCTGGTTCCCTCAATCCAATAGGAATCCAGCCTTCACAACATCGGGTTGCCAGAAATATTTCTATTAGTTAGTTTTAACACTAGTGACAAGGGGTCCAAGAAGCAAGGGGTAGTTCATATATAAGCCGCTTGTGCGTATGAATCCACACAGTGAACAGCAATACACAAGAACTCTGTAATAACATAGTGACATCATGCCAGTAATAATATAGTAACATAAATCTACACAACACACAGTACTAAGAACACGGAACATATCTTCAGTACCAAAGGTGTAATCATTTAAATAAATTGTGTGCAACATAAAAAATCTTGTTTAATTCATAAGAATAAGTAGCACATAAAATCAGATCACATTACCGCGTGCGTAAGGCATGGATGCGCCGTCATTATAAAACCCGGTATCGTCCACATCCACTTCAAATATCACAATAAAAAAAACCGTATCATTATGATTGGTGCCCAATCGCAGGGAAAATAGCACAATAAAATCCCACATCCCCATAATTGGGCCCCAACTGCGGGCCAAATAAATTCCATATCTCCATAAAGTTGTGATTTCTAAACTTTGGTTTTAGATTTTAAATAAGCCACAGCAATTGAATCTAATAAAACACCACACCATACATAAATATTTTTATATTATTATTTTCTTTTTTGAAGTGAAGTTTTTTTTTTAAGACAAAACTTAGCGCTTAACATTTAATCGGTTTACAAGACTACTTTTCTGTTGAAACTATTTTATTTATTTTTTTACAAGTTCAGATAGGACAGAAGGAATCCCATATCCACATTTTAGCCTCAATAAAAAAAAATACCTCTTACAATAATATCCAAAAATATTTTCTCTCTCAACCTCGTACACATAACAGAAACACACACAATAAAAAAATATGGCGATAAGGAAAAGAAAGAAAGAAAAAAAGAAAACCTCTACCGATGATAGCACCATCTGTTGCCGGATAGTAGAAACTTTATGAAGCGAGACGCTTCGGTAGCTCGGCGTTGAATTTTTAGAACGAGTCTTCCAAACATTTGAAAAAGAAAGAAAAAAAAGAAAAAAAATTAAGAAACCGAGAGGGGTGAAGGGTGAATGGGAGAAGAAACTTGTCAGAGGGAAAGAAAGAGGTAGAAGTTTTGTTTGAAGTTTTCGTAAAATTCTTGATTGTAGCGATATGAAGGGTAGGAGGAAAAAAAAAAAAAAAGTTTCTTTGGCGAAGAAGTTACACGTAGCAGCTGTGAACATATCCAACTAACCTCCTTGTTTACTTTTTTTCCTCGTTCATATAAAGAGAGATGAATTATGTTACACGTCATGCCATCTACATAACAATTGTCGCCCCCCCCCCCTTCCCCCTGAACCCTCTCATCCCCCCCACAGTCTTCTAAACGATCTCTCTGTGGATATGTTTATAAACGGCTGTTGAGGGAAAAGTTTTGGAAACACGAGAATTCCATGTATGAAGTTCATGTCTCGTATTCTTCTGACAGATTGGACTGCAACCAGGTTCAAGTAGGAAGAAAGTGTTATTTCAACACAAAAACTACCCAAAAAAAGTTTATAAAATCATAATTAAAGTACTGTTATATGCAGCTGTCATCTTTAATAAATATTTATAAATATATTATTATTATTGGCTACAAAACCAATTTGTTTGCATTTTACAAGTCTTTCCTTCAACCATAATTTTACCATCTTAATTTTATGGAATTATAATCAACATAATTTGTTTAATTTGATTTGATCTCTTAATTTATAAAAACAAATATTAAAATAACATAGCAGGTAGAAGAATGTGAGTTTTTAAATGTTCTGACAAACAGATGACCTATTTAAAATATTACCGGATATATTTTTCTCAACCGAGACTTAAACCGTGGCCAAATACTCTCACTTCATTTTTATTTAAATCGACAAACTTGAGAGATAAATAATTAAATAACATAAAAGATTATTTTATAGTCTACAATGTCCTGTTATTTAGATATGTTTTAGTTTTAACTCAATCTTAAAAAAAAATAGCTGATATGCAATCAATTTAATAATAAATTACTAATTAACGTTAATTTAAATCCATTCTTTCATCGAAACGAAATAAGCAGGTAGTTTGGTCTGTGTTTTAAAATCCATACCCTGTCTGTCTGTCTGTCTTTACTTCCAGAGGGTTTTTTTTCGTACTTTCCGGTCAGTTAGAAGGTTGAAAATCGACATTGAGTTTCCTGAAAATCCAAGAAGAATCCTAAAACTGAAAAATTCTAAAGAGGTTCTAATCTATCATACAGATATAAACATGTAATTATTTATGTTACAGATATAAACATGTAATTATTTATGTTACAGATATAAACAGGTAATTATTATGTTACAGATATAAACACAGAATAATCCATGCTGAGACAAAACCTTATTTTTATTTATTAAAAATAAATATTATAATTTATCCTCATAAATTTTAAATATATAAATTTAATAAATCCAACTGTTTAATAAATACACATGTTATTTTAATAATGTCGTGTTTTATAGTAAATAAGTAGTAGCTTCGGTCTATAAAAGTGTGATTAATGGCTGGAGGTTTCATTGTGCCGACCACATGACAGCCTCTATCCGCAAATATTGGCATTATCATCGCTAACAGCGGTGGCCGCTTGGACGGTTTAGCTTATTTGCGAGCTAACGTCATGGAGTTTTTATATTATATACAAACCATTTTGTAAAAAAACTCAAAGATAGGTCTGATAGGTAACGTTTTTGACTAGCACTGTACTATTCTTCACGTATTACTATCTATACTAACCTAATATTAACACAAATGGCCGGTAGGAAAGAAAGAGATAGAGTTTTGAGGAAATGCCCTCACATTGGCGTGGAGGTAGAATGGAAAAGTATTTAGAAAAATTAACTTACAAAAGATTTTAACTCCGACCTTACCGTCAAACTCCTTTAACACACGTTCCCACCGGTCCTATGGTATCGAAAGAAAAGTATCGATACTGTTCTCATTAAAAGTATCGGAAGAAAAATATCGATCACTTACTAATATCAAAATAAGTTTCGATAACAGTAAGTAAGCCTATCGGTATCAAAATTTTAAGCTTGAATTTATTTATTTTTGTTAGTAATAAATAATAATTTCAACTTTTGCATCATAATTGTATTTTCATATTTTTTTAACATTGAAAACTATAATGATTTTTTAATACTTTAAAACAAATTTTAAAATATGCAATTTCGCTATTGGAGTTCTTTTTTTAAAAAAAACTTCCATAATTCACTTCTATGGGGTGCCATTTTTCAACTACATCCGTCGCTTATATACTATATAAAGATAGACTATTAATTATTGACAAACAATGGAAGAATGGACGCCTGCTTAAACAGCGCACATAAACTTTTCTGCTTCGTCTGCTTGTGGCAGCCTTAAGTTGACTTGAGTTCATTGAACTCTACAAAGATGAAAGAACAGTTATGAATTATGATGAGCTAAAATAGATTGAATGCCAGAAGTTGCATAAAATGAGTAATAAGTTGAGAAATAGTGTCAGGTATTCTTCCTCCACAGTCCACCTTAACTAAAAAATATAATCCCAGTATGAGTGAAGATTACAAAAAAATTGTTTCTTTCGATACCAGAGTGTGAGTACTGATATCAGTAAAATTATCGAGTAAAGAAAGAAAATATTAGTATAGAAAGGAAAATATTAATATTAGTAAGTATCAGTACTTTTTTTTCATATCCCTATTTCAGAGATAACTTTATGGAACCTCTTGGAAAATTTTTGCCCTAAAGATGTGTCGTTTGCTTTTACCACCCGCTCCCCCCCTTCCCCCAATAAAAAGATAGATCGGAGTCACAAAGAACGTATCTTAATTTAGTGAAAGGAAACCGCGCGATAAATTTTTTTAAGGGTAGGGGTAGGTTCGTTTGGAGGGGTGAAGGGGATGGAATAGTAGGAAAAGGGGTGGAGGGGTCGAACAATTTCTACGTGACGTCTCGTAAAGAGTTTTCTTCGCGTTAGAGAAGGATCTGTTGGTAATGACGATACGATTAGCACGTCCCAGACCCTCCACGTGACGTCCATCCTCCCTCCCCCCCCCTCACTCCAAAGATTGTCCATATGGGGGGGAGGGGAACGCACTCGCTCCCCATTGGGAGGAAGGAGGTCGATTTTTCCAAACCTGGCTCGTAGAAAATCACCTCACCATCCCATTTTTTTTCTTGTACAAGACCAGAAAAAAAGGCGTTTTGGGACTTCTCCGTCCTTATTTTGTACAAGGTTGAGGAAGGAAGGAATTTCGTGGTAAATTGATATTTATAGAGACAAGTTGGTCTCGTCCTTCGTCCTACGTGTGAGGTCATTTAGTTCTACGAGCACGCACGGCAGGAAATGGGTCCGACTTCAAATCCCTCCCGGAAGACATTTTTGTTATCTAAGATGTGTTGGTACGTGATACACTTTCGTTATACGAAAATATATTTCGTGGCAATTTTTTAATTGAGGTGGTTGGCAAGGGGGCAGGAGGAGAGGGGTTAACGTTTTGTTTTGGGCTGAGGAGGGATAGACTTTTTATGTTCTTAGGATTTTGTCTCAGCCAAGTGTTTGAGACTACAAAATTTTAAATTTCAAATTGAATCAGAATCTTTACTAGCTTGAATCGATTTTTTTTTTTTAAGTTTTCTGGATTATTTGTTATTTTGGGCATTTGAATGGACGCTTGAAATAGTAGTACTTTGGGTGGACGAAAAGGTGAACTGAAAAATGAAGCACTCTGACTCAAACATGGCTTATTACCTCTCAAACATGGCTTATTACCTCTCAAACACGCCTTATTACCTCTCATACCTGGCTTATTACCTCTCAAACATGGTTTATTACCTCTCAAACACGGTTTATTACCTCTCAAACACGGTTTATTACCTCTCAAACACGGTTTATTACCTCTCAAACATGGCTTATTACCTCTCAAACACGGTTCATTACCTCTCAAACACGGTTCATTACCTCTCAAACACGGTTTATTACCTCTCAATCATGCCTTATTACCTCTCAAACACGGTTTATTACCTCTCAAACATGGCTTATTACCTCTCAAACACGTTCATTACCTCTCAAACACGGTTTATTACCTCTCAAACACGGTTTATTACCTCTCAAACACGGTTTATTACCTCTCAAACACGGTTTATTAACTCTCAATCATGGCTCATTACCTCTCAAACACGGTTCATTACCTCTCAAACACGCCTTATTACCTCTCAATCGTGGTTTATTACCTTTCAAACATGGTTTATTACCTTTCAAACGTGGTTTATTTACCTCTCAAACACGGTTTATTACCTCTCAAACACGGTTTATTACCTCTCAAACACGGTTTTATTACCTCTCAAACATGGTTTATTACCTCTCAAACATGCCTTATTACCTCTCAAACATGGTTTATTACCTCTCAAACATGGTTTATTACCTCTCAAACACGGTTTATTACCTCTCAAACATGGTTTATTACCTCTCAAACATGGCTTATTACCTCTCAAACACGCCTTATTACCTCTCAAACACGGTTCATTACCTCTCCAACACGGTTTATTACCTCTCCAACACGGTTTATTACCTCTCAAACACGGTTCATTACCTCTCAAACACGGTTTATTACCTCTCAATCATGCCTTATTACCTCTCAAACACGGTTCATTACCTCTCAAACACGGTTTATTACCTCTCAAACACGGTTCATTACCTCTCAAACACGGTTTATTACCTCTCAAACACGGTTTATTACCTCTCAAACACGGTTCATTACCTCTCAAACACGGTTTATTACCTCTCAATCGTGGTTTATTACCTCTCAAACATGGTTTATTACCTTTCAAACATGGTTTATTACCTCTCAAACATGGCTTATTACCTCTCAAACATGGTTTATTACCTCTCAAACACGGTTCATTACCTCTCAAACACGGTTTATTACCTCTCAAACACGGTTTATTACCTCTCAAACACGGTTTATTACCTCTCAAACACGGTTTATTACCTCTCAAACACGGTTTATTACCTCTCAAACACGGTTTATTACCTCTCAAACATGGCTTATTACCTCTCAAACATGGCTTATTACCTCTCAATCATGGCTTATTACCTCTCAAACACGGTTCATTACCTCTCAATCATGGCTTATTACCTCTCAAACACGGTTCATTACCTCTCAAACATGGCTTATTACCTCTCAAACACGGTTTATGAAGAGACAGAAGAGGTATTTCCTCATCAAACTTAAAATCATCTTGTTTTGAACTTAAGTTAAACGACTTCACACAAATTAGTTTGATGAAAGATAGAATTTTATTTATTTTTTCTTCAATTCAATCTTCCTGCAAAAATGGGAATTTCTCCTTGAAAACACAAGGAATATGGTAATAAGGAATTAGTAATAATCCTGATATGTTACACCCTATTATTGGATCTGCCCATTTTTTTTCGAAATGAACAAATTTCTGTCCATCCTGTGAATTGTTCTCGTCTCTTGACCATTTCATGAACTGGGAGAAAATTTCATGAACTCTGGCCAATTTAAATGAACTGGAAATTATTGTCCTACCTATTAAAAGTTTAAATAAAATTATTTTTCATATACTAAATGTTAATTGCCCGATCCGTGGAACTGGCAAGCGAAGAACCCTGTTCCCGGAATGGTCAGAAATTTGCCCAGTTCACTTTTAATGTGTAACGTATTTTATATTATATACGGTATACATTTATTTCAATAAAAATTTGATCAAATAGCGAATAATTTTATTCCAAAGTTTGGCTTTGAAATCCTACAAGACTCTTTTAAAGGGTGACTGATAATCATAGAGTTCGAATCCTGACCGGGTTTACAATGTTTTTGAATTCTTAAATGGTCCCCCACTTTACATTCATGCAGATGCGGGTAGGAACGAGTATATAAAGGAAAATAGACTACCATTTGCGTGGCATTAAAGTGATAAATGGTTTATAAAAAAAAAAACATCTTAAGTGCATCCGACTGGAATGTGATCTCTGACCTCCACTGTCTGATTATATGAGACTGGTACATGCCTACCGATGTGGGTATGTAGAAATATTAATTTTATTTCGGGGCATCATACAGTATAAAAATAAATAAATACTAAAAAGTATTTGACAGCGTATTTCTTTGTTTTTATTATGTTAATACATGAGTGATATTTAAATCAAATTTATTTAACAAAAAATTTTTTTCCCTCTTATTTCAAACAATGGTCAAGGATATTTTTTTTGTTAGAAACCAAATATATTTTCACTAAAGACAGCATAACAGGTGTCCATTCGTGAGCATAAAGTATAAAAACCTGAAACAAAGAATTCAAGAAAATATGACATTGATAATATAATATTTTTTTTAAACTTCAATACGAGCTTTGGTGACCACCTGGTCTATAGCATCACACTCGCATTAGACTATATTGCAGATGACAAGGAGATTTGGTTTCGAATCCGTTGTACTGAGGGTAGTTTTTCATAAATAGCTTTCCACTCTTCATCCACGCGAATCTGGATACATTTCCTCTAAGACAAAATTCATCCTTCTTCGTCCCTAACTTACCAACATAACTAGTACATATAAGTACGACCTGAACAGGTAGTAAGACGCGGTGCTTAAAAGAACTTCACTGCTGGATGGTCTTTAATTATTTAAAACTTTTTTGAAAAAGGGGGGGGGGGTTACTTATTTAATATTGAAAATCATTTAAAAAATAACGTATTCAGTGAGATTCTACAGATAAATCAATTATTATTATTATTTAGCATCACGTATTACTACCCGTTCGGCTTATACGCTTTAAGTACTAATTACGCTAATGGATTGGAAATTGGGAAGGTTGAATTAGAGGAAGTGAACCCGCATTTGCGTGGAGGGAGAGTGGAAAACCATTTGTGAAAAACCACCCCCAGCTCACCCGACCGAGATTCGAACCTCGATCTCCCCGTCCTCAGCAGTCGAGCTCAACACGACTAGCGCGTTAGCCAACTACGCCACCGAGGCGGGTGATAAATCAATTAAGCGTCAATAAATATGGTTGTATTTTAGGGGTCCACGACAAACTATCCTCATATTTACTATAATAGGTATGGATATGAAGGTATACTTTAGATTAAATGTACCCATATTTGCGTGGAAGAAGAATGGTTAAATATTTAGGTAAAAACACCTCGCTACATCCTGTCTGGAGTTTAACCCCGACCTTACTGTGACCAGTAAACTGGACAAGACGAGCTTGTAGCATTTGTCCAGCTGTTCATGCACCCACAGTACGTGGAGAAAATTACTTGTGTCTAAAAAACATAATGTTTAAAACAGACACACATTTGGAAAATCATTCAAATATTTGATTAACTGATGATATTAGCTGGGGATTATAAAGCTTATTAACTATTACCCACCATTCCGAGGGTATTCGTTTCAAAATGGCGAACATTCCTGCCCCCAAAACACCGATGAATACAATGCAATTAATCAAATAAACAACGTAAGCATATTCTGTATAATTGACCAGACAGACGAATATTAATGAGACTAATTAAGTTTTGGATTCTGTCGGATTTCACTTAAAACATGTGAGAGGGGATTCCCAAAATCCTGCTTTATGATGACCGGATTTTAATCAAATCAAATACGATTTTCTGCTATTAGATTGACGCAAATATATTTCGAGAATCATATCAAATTTAGTTGTTTTTTTTTTAAGTTACGTTTTTATTTTTATTTTAAATTACGTTAAATTGCAATTGATGCTGTTTTGTCTGAAGTAAAGATTGTAATACAGTTTATATAAGTTGATTACCGAAACATGCCCTCATCAGTACGGCTTCCAACTCTATATTAAGAATTTTCCTCGTTTCATTTGTTTGTGGTACTTAACCTGCACTTTCTGAACCTACTCACTATATCAGCACATGACTTAATTTCTTAAATCTAGACAAGACACAACAATCTGCCCCCTTGCCTTTAATTAATCACTGTGAAGGGGAAACCCATGTGTTGATGTTTTTCTATTCATTTTTTAAAACTCAGTGCTATATTAGTATTGGTTATATTTTATTATTGTTAATATTTGATGTAAATTTGGTAGTATGAAATTAGATTAGCAATATTTTTTTAAACAAAAATGTGTTATTGTCTTGTTTTTAAGATTTATTTTGTTAATATTTTGAAGCTATTAATTAGTTTGTAGCTTGTCTAAGTGTAATAGAAGGTGCTACATCATAACTTAAATACAACCCAATAAATAAATAGATTTGCTACGTTAAAGCTACTGTTTAAATAACAAAACATTTCTTGAATCTCAACCTGCAATCATCCCCGGCATTGTACCGCCAAGTGGTTCCTAGCCCCGCAGGTAAAGCAGCAGATTGGTTCCCAGCTGTTCTTGTATCTCCGCGCAGGCTGGTCGCATGCTAGTACCACTGTCTGCCAACAGGTTGTGCTGCCGGTCGAGTCGCCGCAGCCGGACTCCGCGTCTGCTTCGTATCCCCGCCGGTAGAGCTCACGTAGGACGTGTCGAGGTCGATGTATTCGTCCTTAAAAGAAATCGTGCGAGCTATAAATTCGTCATGGGCCGAATTGAGTTCCAAATTAGGTCTGAAAGTGGGGTGGCTAAAGAGAGATAAATGAATCGTTTAGACAAGGCTAGCATAGTTAACATTCATCCTTGACACTACAGGACTAAGCAACAGCTTGTGTTTGTAAAAATTAAATAAACATGTTGCGAGGAAAGGATTTAAACCCCAGATGGTTTATCTCTAAGTGCCTTATCTTTTTTTTAGGACCTTTTATAACATTTACATATTAAGTTAAATAAACATAAATCTATTTTTTAAACTATACTCATGGTACACCGATTTAAAACAATTATGTATGTAATATAGCGCCTAGAAGTTAGGCAGACACGTGGACTAAATGTCAATATCGTATATTATCGTATATTGGTGATAGGTGGCCGGGATGTGAATTCAGGCCCTGTGTACTGAGTGTTTTTAATTAAATGGTGTTTAACTATCCTTCTACATTAATCCTGATACTCCTTTTAAATGCCTCTTCCTTATTCCTATCCAACAAGTGTAATTAAATGTGGATAGTCCAACCATTTTGTTAAATATTGTAAATACATAATAATATAAAGAGATCCGATAGACAAGACATTAAAGCAAATTAGAGGAACTGTATCCAAATTTCGGATATTAGAAAGCTAAACACGCAATTATTTTTAATATATATCATCTCTGCAACGCGGTCTATAACCCTTCTGGTATTTCTGCTCTTTAATTGTGTGGGGAGGAAAGTTTTGCATTAAATGTAACCGAATTTATGTGGAGGAAGAGTAAATAAGCCATTTAGAAAGGAAAAAATACTCGATATGTACGGCTAGGATTTGAATGCCGGTTGATAACCTCTAGAAGAAATAAAATTTGTATGGTTTTAAAATGAGATAAAATATTGCCTAGTTAATTGAAATTAGCGATATGATCGTCCGTAGTCAAGCATATCAGGATATGGTATATCCGGACGATTGTCTTATGCGAAGTGATGTTTAGAAACTATGAACACCATGAGATGTGGCTCAAGCTAATTTAAAAACACGATCTCCTAAAGGCAAAAATCTAATCAAATAGTTCATAACTAATCCACCATTATTTAAAATACATTTAAAACCATATCACACTAAGATAAAAAGTAAATAAATAAAACAAACATGTTATCTAAAAATGTAATTTGTATGTGTTATAGTAAATATTTAATATTTTAAAAAGTATTCAGTCGATTGTATTGAAATATTTACACCTTTGTCTATAGCAAGTTATTAAGTAAATATAAAAAAATCAAGTACGTGCTTTATTATTATTAGCACCACGTCTTACTACCCGTTCGGGTTATACGCACTCACGCTAATGTGTAATGGTAGGGTGATTGTGAGATGAAATGGAGGACCTACAGTTTAACGTGGGATCCGAACCACAGTCGAGGCCTGGCATTCCCCACATTCACAAGTTTTGATTAATACACGTCTTGTCAAAGGTGAAGGAAGGGTTTGGCAATCAGATAAACCTGTGCCGGGGTCGAGGATTGAACCCCGGACCCCAGCATAGAGATCCGATACCTTACCCTTAGACCACCAGGTCACCCTGCTTATTGCAGTTAATATCTTTGGAAAATCTGATGCCTTACATCTAATTACATCAGTTAAATTAGCTTTTAAAATGTTGTTTTTTTAATCAAAACACAATTAGAATCGGTTTTGTAGAAAAAAAAGTTCTTGTGCATAATTTACCTTAAGGGTACTTTGGAAGTCTATGCGCCGTTTGTTGACATGTCGTGTTAGCGACCTTGTTTGTGGTGCTACGGGAATGGGTGACATCTTTGTCGTGAATAGGGTCTCATCTTCGTCTTTCTTGATCACGTGTTCCCACGACGGCGTGCCCGCGCTTGCCCCTGGAAGTTGACGATATACTTGACACAATAGTTAGGGATTTGTTATTTGATGTGGAGAAATTTTATTTATGGCCTTGAAAGTGTGTACTTTCTTAACGCAGGTTAAGTAACAGCAAGCGACTTGAATATCACTGTCTATATCATAGTAAATAAAAGTTTACTCGCAGTATTTGGTTCAAGGACTGAATTTGTTCAGCGTAAGAATTGTTTTCTGAAAGGCCTTTTACCCTACAAGAAATCTATTATATAGTAGGATGTTGGTAGGAAAAAATACCTTTCAGAGAGTAATTCCTACCGTGAAAGGAGTATACATACAATCTATTTTTCAAAGGAAGAACCCCTTGTGAGAGAAAAAAAAGTCAGGAGATTAAATTTCGCGTATGGATATGTCAAGATTTGGGATTTGTAGGCATCACAATAATAAAAGACCTACAGTAAAATATTATCAATGTGTACTGTAGAAAAATAAGTTTGTATATTTTTATAAAAGGCTTTTCTAATTGAAATAGGACTGTAGTAAATACGATTTTAGGCAGATTTAATTATTCTTATTATTTGTCATGAAAATCTATTCCCATATACCCATTTTGAATTCAACCTTCAAGTTTAATATATAAAAAAAAATCGTAAGCAAACTACCTTTTAATTAATATATTTTAGAAAAATAAAGATATATTAATATTGATCATGTAAAATAGTCCCCCGATACCAAGTTAGAAAAAAATCGTTAGTGCATTTTTTATATCAAATTTTACAAAAATAATTCATCAGTAAACTACCTTTAAACGAATTTCCCCACAAATAAACAATTGGAGAGTTTTAGTCTTTTTTCAAACACTCCCTATATACACATTCTAAACAAAACCGTCAGAGCCATTTTCAAAATATTTAGAATTTTTGAAAATCACCTAAACATTTTCCCTTTTAAAATGCAAGTCTTTCCCCAACCCAAAACACTTACATAGAAACCACATAATTCGTTTAATTATTTTGTGTGAAAAGGGGCCCCCAAAATTCAATTGTCGTGGGCTCCCTGATTCCTCTAGGTGGGCCTACGTCTTTGAACACGTGCCCAATGGTGTTTTAAGTCCAGTTATATAGTTAGTATAAACTCACAGGTCCATAATAAAAAACATTACCACTTTAATTAGGTTGTTATTAACTCAAACGCAAAACCAAAAGCAATATATTATTTTATTTTAATTTTTATGAAAAAGTAAAATTTCTTATTTGGGATTTGGCTCCAATCTGCTCTCAACAACTATGAATCATCCATTTTCAAATTAACAGAGATAAAAATGATAATTTTTCAGATGATTTTTTTTTTCTCTTTTGAAACTTACACGTGAAACTCATAGCTAAGAATTATGTTCAGATGCTCTAAAAATTCCCTCCCACAAGGTTAAATTCCTCCAGGAGCGGAAGGGGGGGGGGGTGCCACACACCCTGCAGATGGGACTCCAATCCACCACCCCCGTATGGAAAACCTGTATGGGCTTTCTTAAAAGTTGGGTAACATAATATTACAAGATTTACCACAACGTCCCCCAAATAATTTAGTTATTAATTGTAACAGTCTTAATTAATATTAATTATTGTAATTACCAGATACGATGCTGATGAGACCACTCATTAGTTTGAGCTGCAGGGAGTGCTGAATAGCTTCTTGGACCAAAATATCGCCCAGTCTGTATTTGTTCCGCTTTGCCAAATTGAAGAAATCCTCGAAAATGGTACAGTTAGGAGACATGATTTTTAAAAAAACGTAATCAACACTGTCTATAAACCCGATACAAGACCACACTCGGATAAAATAAATCACGTAATAGTCGTTTTCAAGTAGAACTTTTGTCTCCAAAACGAGAAATTGTTTACGCCGCTTCTAATCGCCACGTCATCTGAAGAAGATGAGGGGAGGAAGAGTTGGCTAATTACAACGCAGGGTTAAGAGGAGTGGTGGCTGGTTTAAGGGGAGGTATGAGGTGGGGGAAAAGAGTTGGGTAATTGTAAGATAGGGGCTGGAGGGGTGTTTTGCCCTGCCACAGGCACTAAAGGGGTAAGATGCTCTAGTAAGCGGCGGGGTAAAGAGTTGGTTAGTTGTAAGACACGTGATGGAGGGGTGTTTAGCCCTACCACAGGCGAGAAAAGAGTTATGAGACAGTCGATGGAGGGGTGTTTTGCCCTGCCACAGGAACTAGAGGGGTAAGTAAGATGCTCTAGTAAGCGGCAGGGGTAAAGAGTTGGTTAGTTGTAAGTAGTGATGGGCATAATCTAATGATTTTAAGAATCGAATAATCATTCGATTCTTTGAAAAATAATCGAAAGAAGCATGCGAATGTTTTTGAGAAGTAGTAAAGAGTCGGTAATAATCAGATATTTACTACTTCTAAAAGTAGTTACTAGTTGCTCGTTTTGCTTTGTGCTACTATTCTCTTTACCCTGCTGTCGGATCTCCCAACACGCATTCCTTTGCGTTGCAGCTTATCAAAACGTTTCTATTACTGCATTTAGTTCCTTGTGACAGTGTCAAAGACCGAAGTACAGTGAATAAGTGAACGCATTTCTCAAATAAGTAGCTCGCAATTTATATAAATACTTTTGCGTACGATTAATAATTTAATAAGGAACATACGTTTCCCTTTGTGTTTAAAAGAGTCGAAATAATTTACCCTTTAATATTTCCTAAACATAACAAAAATACATAAGCTTACAATCGTAAAATTATTTCAGTGAATAAAATTATAATACGATCTGAATATTACGACCGGGCAATGTTTTATTAAATACATAAAAAGTATATACTTATCTACTTAATAAATTTAAGTCAACGTTAGAAAAATTATCTCTCAAACCATTCGTGCTATATGCGATTAGTTAGTTAGGAAGGTAAAATTTTAAGGAAATGAATCAAAATGTAGCAAAATAATCGAATCATTTTGTAATTTTCATTCGAATTATTTTTGGCTGTTATTCGATTGTAAACTGTACAACCACTTAAACTTTGTATTGAATTAGCCATAGAATCATTCGAATGCATAAGGTCGATTATTGTGTAGCATTGGGGAATATTTATTGAAAATGAACCTAATAGAAATTGAGACCTGTATAGAGATAGCCTGGAAACATTCATAATAATAAGGTCGATTTTCCTAAGCACTTCTGGCAAGGGTGGGGTAAGAGAATGAATCGGCCAGCTCGCGTCAAGTCAGCTATGTCTTCATTCGAATGTTTTTCTCATTTGAATGATTCTTTTAATTCGAATGATTTTGAAAGAATCGAATGAATCGATTATTCAGAATAATCGATTCTATTCATCCGATTCTGCCCATCACTAGTTGTAAGACACGCGATGGAGGGGTGTTTAGCCCTACCACGGGCGAGAAAAGAGTTGTGAGACAGTCGATGGAGGGTTGTTTTTTTTTGTCCATGCCACAGGTGCGAAAGGAGTAAGATATTCAAGAAGTTGTGGGGAAAAAGAGTTGGTTAATTGTAAGACACGCGATTTAGGAGCGGTTTTCCTTGGCACAGGAAATAAATGGGCTAGCTAAGCTTTTCGGGGGTGGTGAAGAGAGACAGATTTGAACAAAAATTATTGTTACACAGGTATTATAAGGATGCCACACCTCTAATTCCAAAGGCCAATATTTTATTATAGTCCTAAGAAATTAAAGATGTAAATTGGTAGGGTTAAATAACTTTTTTTTATAAATATTTTAAAAATCAAATTTAATGTCAGTTTATCTTAATCATCGCCATAATTCTTAATAATTATCACAAATAAATATTTCAAGGTAGTATTTGTTCTCTAATATGGAGGACGGGAGTAAAGTTACATAGTTCACTAACAAAGAAAAATGACTGCTATGAATTATGAGCTGAAAGAGAGTGAATGCTAGAGTTTCAGAAAATGAGTGAGAATTGAGAAATATTGTCATTGGTTCTTCCTCCACAATCCACTCTAGTAAACATTTAATCTCAGCATTAGTGAAGGTGACAAAAAAGTTGTTTCTTTCGATACCGATCCAATACCGGAGTGTGAGTACTGATATCAGTAAAAGTATCGAGTAAAAAAAATAGTCACTATCGAAAGGAAAATATTGATATTAGTAAAAAGTATCGATACATTTTTTTCATATCCCTTAATTATGTTGTTTCAGGTACGGTGGCGTACGACACAGTCAGGCCGTTGGCCTACCAAGACGCCCGCGTGTTCCTGTTGTGTTTTCGAGTCAGCGACCCTGACTCCCTCGACAACGCCGTCAACAAGGTACGCTCCAATTTTCATAAGAAGTGCCTTTAATGAGAACTAGAAGAGTTACGACATCTTATTTCACGGATCCATGTGATCTGCGAGCTGTCGCTTTAGATGAAAATTATAAATACCTATAAAGTAGCATTAATAATAATATTAGTGTGTTATTAATGTTGAATGCAAAAAAAAACAATGTGTTTTCTAAGAGTTATTTCCTACCAAACTCCTACTTCTATCTTCATTCTTTCAGACATAGAAAAGAACTTAAAGAGCCGATAAAATAAATGCTACGATTAAATCGTGTATACTCTTTCATTTAATCTTATAGTTTGTAATAAACATTTAAAATAAACTAACATTAAATTAACTTTCTCCCCATAAAAAATTATTATACAGTATTGGCTACCTTGTAAAACCACCCTTAGATACCTATTTTAACAAAATTGCTTTAAGATTTTTTGTACAATTTCAAATTTTCGAAAATCAGTATACGTAATTATTAATCAGTAAGCTACCCTTAACTGATTTTTTTTTCCCCTCTAAAAGCTAGGATGTTTAACATGCCATATTATTATTTTAAACTTAATTTTGATTACATGTTTTGAGCTTTCTTGATAGTAAAACGATTTTATTCGCCATTTATTTGCAGATGTATTACTTACTCAGCTTTAGGGAATATTTAAGGTATTTAGTGGGTAATTTGAAGAAGTTTCTAAAATATAATTTTTTTAACAACTCCAAAAAATAATCATCTTCCAAAATAATAGTGACTTATGGAGTAGTGGGTAGATGTATTTGCAAATTGCATTGTATATATAAACTATGTATATATGTATGTATGTATGTATATATATATATATATATATATATATATATATATATATATATATATATATATATATATATATATATAAACTTATATAATGCTCTCAACCGAGCTACATTGATTTCAACTTGAATAATTGCACCCATTGTAGAGGTTTCGTTGACCAGTTAGGTGCTTGAGTAATATCCGGTTGAATAAGCACGAAGAAGTCTCAGTGCTTGGTAAATTAGCTGATGTCAGCTACGCTGCTCTGTGAACACCTATTTCAGCTGTGTGAGTGACTGTGGTGTGACATAGTTTCCTCCAGATTGGTCACAGAGACGACTGACGGGAACGGGTGTAAACTTCAAAGACGGTGTAAACTAAATTCTAGACGTCCCAGTTAGAAGCTCTATACCAGCGTTTCTTAACCGGGGGGAGGAGGGCTGCGAAATGTTTTGTGGAGGGCCTTGAAAAAAAAAAATGTTATTTGCTTATTACTGAAGCCAATTATGTTGAATTTAACGTTTTGGAAGTAAAAAAAATTCTATGATCGTAAGCATGTAGTAAGTACAGTAGACTAGAATTTCCAGGGGTGGGGTTGTGGGTTGTGGAAGCACTGATAATAGAAATCACGGATAGTACTAATAATCCTCATCTGTTTACCATCGCCATTCAAATTTTATTGCCCTCTGTTTTTATTTATTTATGTGAAAAGGGATTTTCCACAATGGTAAATATTAAAACGAAGCAGCGAAATCGACTTCGAATCGATTCCTGCATACGAATAGCACTAAGTAATACACTCGAAACAAGAATAGAGCAATTAGTGTAAAATGTTCATCAGCAGAGGTCCCATTAGATACAGTTAGGTAAATTAATTTCTGTTTTGTTTTATTTGTTGTTTTTTTATAAATCATTAAATAAAGCCACTATTTTAGAATACATCTTAATGATTAATATGTTAGTAAAAAGTAGGGGACTATGAAAATACTTTAGGATATTTAAGGGTCTGTGAGTAATAAAAGGTTACGAACCACTGGTATAGACAGTTGTGTCGTGAAGATGTATACGCGTGTCTTGAGATCAATGGGTGCTAGGAGTGGGTGATAGTGCGTTGTAGACGGTTGGTTGTTGGCAGTTGTCACGAGTGTCAACAGCGGAGGATAGAAGTGACCCGGTGGGGTACCATTCGGGACTCCTGTGCGAGGAGGTAGTGTAAATGCCACCCAGACCATGACCCCCAAATCTAATTCTACGCTGGTAAGACGCCTATTTATACGCCAGACTCGTTACTAATAAAATCAAACCTACACCTCAGATCAATCGGTAGCGTGTTTGTCTACTGAGTTAAAAGTCCCGGATTCGATTCCTGGCATGGTTTATAAAGGTATATTTGGTGAAATATGAGTCTACCCTTTCTCAGTGATAGATTAACGGCCTAGGGGCTGGGTGTTGTGTCTGTTCTAGATTTAAGATAGTTAATAAGTCACGTACTGATATAATCAGTCGGTTCAGAGAGTGCACGTTAAACAACTCGAATATTTTTTTTAACTAATAAAATACATACTAGCAACCAATCAGTCGTACAATCATTTATCAGGTGACCTTCTTCGACCACCCTTATCCCAGCCACCCTGACAAGATTAAAGGAAAGAGGGGTAATCAAATACTGACACAGGAGTGAAGAAAGGTGGCTACCTATTTAAACCGTTTAAGCTTTCTAGGCAACTAGTCAATGTAGGGTGTATTTGGGAATAAAAACGTACTTATAGAACATATAATCTTTAGGGCATTTTTTAAATATTTATAATGGTATGTAAATGAATATTTCAAGTCACCCCCTCCCTAATCATAACCAGTGGTAGCTCGTAGCTAAAATTAGCACTGGGGGTGCTGCTCCAGAAAATGTTTAGCCTTTGTTTTAAAATTGTGTAAAAGGGAAAAAAAACACGTATAAAAAGAAAATTTATTCAGGAAAACTTGATAAAATCTTAACAAAAAAAACTTCGGTTTTTACTTACTTTAACTTAAATTGTTACAGTTCAGGCTTTATCTATTCATTTAAAAATGAAATCCATTCTTTTTGTTTTAATTTGCGCAAAAAGTTCAATAATTTTCTTCTTGATCTCTGGATGACAATTGAGGAAATTTTTCTCTATTGAAAGTACTGCAAGTGCATTTAGTCTTTCTTTTAAATAAAATAACCGAAAAAAAATGAATCAAATAGAATAGCTTACACTTGATCACATTCAAGAATAAGGTACACGGTTTTTAAACACAACACACGCTGAGTAAAATAAAACTTCCACCATCACGCCAGAGCCGGCACTGTGAGAGCAACAGTTCTCTCTCTACCTGGCAGTCCCGCCTTCCTCCCCACCCCCCTGCCTATGTGCACATGCGCACAAGTCAAACCCCACGTGGCTGGCACTATGAGGCGCACAGTTCCATACAAAGATATTCATATATTTTTCATAAACTGGGGGATGGCTACTGAAGTACCGACATTAATCTTAAGGAATATATATATTGTACTACAAAAATAAAGAATCATAACCATGTTTGTACGCTCTGTTCTCAAAAATCTCTTTGTTGAGTATAACAGTGAGCACAAGACATTGAAACTTTTGCGGTTGTGTGCAGTGGTACCCCGAGATCCGACAACACTGCGACAACACGCCCGTGATCCTTTGCGGCTGTCAATCCGACATGAGGAACGACATCGAGACCATCTCTAGTCTGGCCAAGATGCGACGCATCCCCGTGACCTCCGAACAGGTAAGACTACCTGTCTGTCTGGGTCAAGATTCGCTGAATACTGCCACCCTAATGCGGGTGCACTTTCTTTTTAAAAAACACCTCTCGGATTTAGCCGTTAATAGCCCTTGTGTTAAACTTAGCGGCGTTGCCGATTTGGTTAGCTCAAAGCTATTTTGCGAAGCGGGTTGCATCCTAACTTGACAAGCACTATTACACTTAGACCAGGTACGCAACCAGAATTTTCTTTTGGGGTGCGGGGGAGCAGGGGGGGGGAGACTCATTCTTCAAATATTGCTAGACTACAACGGTCATCTCAAGACTAAAAAAACAGTGTGGGGGAGGGAGACGTATGAATCTTACCTGCACGGAGATAAAAAAAATAGGCCTATATCAAAATTTTTACCAAAAATATATTGAAGTAGACTCATTCTTACATTCACTATAAATTGATATATTTTTTATGATTTAATAGATAACAGAAGATCTCATTAAAAGATAATTTTATAATGTTTTTTTTAACTTTTTATAATAATTTTTAATTTTCGTTAGGATTTTGGAAAAGGGGGGGGGGGGCCTTTCACCCTACGAGACCCCCTTTCCTCCTCTGTATACTTGCCTGACTTAGACACCATGTACTTTATAGAAAGAGAGAGAAGGCAGTTCACCTTGTGAGGCCTCTTGTTTACCTGCAGATAACGCTTCCCCTCTTCCACTGAAGAGTATAAACACTCACTCTACTCTTTAAACCTGGACAACATTGAATTTTATTTCAAAATTACAAATTTATATTTTCCTAAACTAGATAAGACACTTCCTTCCATCCTGGCAATGCCCTTATAAAAAAAACTACTTCAAGATCAAAACAATTTTGTAACGATGTAAAACTATTTTTTTAGAATTATTCGAGAATGTATAGTAATTGTTTCGATGTTATATCTTTAAAATTCGCCAAATAAAACGCTAATACATTAACCTGAGAAATAATAGAATCTTGGCTTGCAACTATACCATAGGTATTCAAAGTCTTAATAAAATAAAGCTAAAGATCAGCATAATGTGTAATTTTAATTTTTAAATAGTGAAACAAACTATTTCCCTGCTTTGACGATGAGAGACTACGAGTGGCGTGAGTTGTGGAGTTTCCAGTGTAAGCAGAGTTATTTTATTTTTATTTATTTTTTTAGAAAACAATCTAATCTATTTAAACGTAACAGATGCAATCAAGGATATCTTCCAGTTTTAAAAATTGTCCACCTCGTTTTAATTTATCCTGCTAATAATTGTGATTGGGTGCGTACCTCGGCAGGCCGTGACGGTGAGCAGGACAGTGGGCGCCACCACGTACGTCGAGACCTCAGCCAAGACGTCGGGAAAGGCGGTGAGGGACGCGTTCGAGGTGGCCGCCCTGGCGGCTCTGGGGAAGCTGAACAAGAACCACGCGGCACTGCAGAGGCAGAAGGCGTACACCCACCACGGGGCAGCGGGGGAGGGAAGAGCAAGCTGGACCTCAAGGCCGAGCTCAAGGATAGGGCCAAGAGCTGCTGTCTCATGTGATGTTGTAGGTGCTCATAACAGGGTCGAGACGGAACTCTGGGAGGTGCGTGGACATCCTAGGAGGGACGCTTAGATAGCTGTGGGGACAGGACAGGTTGTCGTGTAGTCCGATATTATAATGTTTGAGGTGGGGAGCTCAAACATTTATTGGATCATTGTGGGTTGCTTAAACCTGACACAAATATTTGTTCCTCTTGTTGATTTTATCTGCATCAAACAATCTTGAAAAAAGAAAAAAAAACATAATAAACCCTAAAGAATCCTATCAAATTATGATGCAATGATAATAACTTGTGTTTGTTAATCTTTTATAAAATTAAAATATAGATATATGCATACTTGCAACATTTAATTTTTATCAAAAGAAAATTATTTAAATCTCCAACTCAAAGTTTAAATGAAAATAAATTAATTTAAATATATAATATAAAAGCGATGATGCATATTTTGTTGGTAAGTTTCTAAACCAGTGGTAGACACAAGAAAATGTGTATAAAATACTAAGGGATGTTTATGTATAGTCATTTTAAATAGTAGACAGGAAAAGGGTGTGTTTTACCTAATGTGTTGAACCAGTTAAGATGTGGCAAAGATTTAAATTCATTTGTAAATATTCTGAAACAATTTGTCAAAACGATGTTAACATTTAATGATTTTATTTTTAACAGCAAGTGAAAAAAAAATCTTTTTATATAATTTTAAAATTTGGGATGATTGAACAAATCAGATAGTGTCTGAAAAAAAATCTGTTAAAATACAAGATAATCTAAATCGGCTTTTAATGGCACTTCTCGAAGAAATGTTATCACTTCATAAAAATAATTTGCAAGATGCCCGCTATTTTGTATTTTAATTCAATTGTTTACACCAAATACTTACACATTAAATGTTATTAGCTAAGCACCACAGTGGCGTGTCATTATATATATATATTTTTAGAGATAGTTTGAATCCTATATTTCTCACATTCAAATCTTACATTATCTTTAATATCTCAAGTCAAGATTCGAATCCACAAATTTAAAAAAATTTAAAAATTAGCTATAATGTTAGTTCAAAGGAAAAAAAATTAAATTTAAATTGTTTAAGGCTTGGTGTCACTACCAATGATATTTTGTTTGTCATGTCTACTATGTCATAAACAATAAAGAAAACATTATTAAGGTAAATTAATAACATTTATACAATTTTGTACTTTTTTTTTTCGTGATTTGGTTACTTTCCCAATTATACAAATTTATATCTCTTTTGAAAATCTCTTAATTCTGTTATTTGAAGTCAATGTCTCCATAAATGTATTCGAGATACTTTTTTTGAAATTCTTACAGATTTCTAATCTCTCTAATACCACATGATTTGAGGAAATCGAGGTTTATAGTTTTCCCATCTACAATAATTTAAGAATGAATCTGAAACGTTTATCTTAAAAAAACTATTTTCATTGTTAACTACGCCGTGCAGTCCTACACCTTATTAAATCAATAAAGTTTATGCAATCTCCTAAACACTAATAAAACCGCCTTTATAATATTAGTTATGTTAGTTTTATATTGACATCACATTTTTTTTTAAAGAAAAAGCGACTAAGATATATTTAACTTAATACAAAAAAATTAATATAAAAATATATGTAGTATAACACACACGAAACACAATGTTTTTATGAGTTGTGCTTTGAAAGATAGATTATTACTAAGCACACACAGTTCTTGTCAAGTTTTCAATTTATTTTAAAATAAATTGTTCATTCTAAAATGTATGGATTGAATTAAACCTCAAGATGTGGAAGCAGACTGAATTTATAAATCAGATTAAAAATTTGTTTCTGTTTTTTTAGATCTGCGTCTTACTACTCGTTCGGGTTATACGCCCAATTACTAATTACACTGATGTGTAAAGAGATTAGGAAGGTTTAATTTAGAATAAATGTATTTGCATTTGTATGGAAAATAACTACACCTGACCGGGATCAAACCCTGATCTCCTCCTCTTCGACAGTATAGTTTATTGCAAAAGTAGCACCTTAGGCCGTGCAACCAACGAAGCAGGTTAAATTTTTATTATTTTATTCATTTTTAAAGGTTAAACCGGTAATTTTTCTTTGTTATAATGAAAGAGAGGTGGAAGAGGGGCCTACTTCTGTTTCAATTTTCATAAGAAGCGCCTTTTATAAAATACAATAATTTTATTTTGTGGTTAACATTGATAACATTTTGGTTGGCCTCGGTGGTTTTGGGGTAAGGTGTTCGCCGCAAGATCCGATGTTCGTGGGTTCAAGCCCAGCCGGGGTTGACGTATTTTTTTCTTGTGTGAAAAAAATCTGTAGCACAACTTCCTTCGGAGGGGAAGTAAAGCCGTCGGTCCCCATGTCGATTGTGGTATGTAAAAGAACCCTGGAAAGTATGCGCAAATACCTTTCCCTGTAAAATTTGTAGGCCCTTTCGCTCTTGCTCATAGAAATTCTCGTGTGCTGAGATATTCAGTCTGTCAAGAAAGTAAGTGCCTGTTAAATACTTCTAATAATGAAAAATTTGATAACATTTTATTAAGTTATTGGTTTTATAAAATAAGTATTCATAATATCTATCTAAAATGACAGCTGCAGATCACATGATTTGATGTATGAAAACATGAAACCAGATCTAGTAGCTTTTCTAGCTCTCATATAAGGGCCATTCCTATGGAAATAGGACTATACATATCGTTCATAATATTTTACAGTTGTGTCAATTTTCATATGAAAGTTATTTGTTATGCAAACTATAGGATGAGAGGGGAATAGAAAAAATATCCCTAGCAGGTATGGCCAAAGTATGGTACTTGCCTCAAGGCCATATTAGAGATTTGGTATGGAATTGTTTTTTTTGAGCTATATGCACAGTTTCTTGCCTACCCCATAAGGGAACGGTGTGATTATTTATGTTTGCATGTATGCACAACTATTATACCATTTAGTTTCTGTGAGGAAAAAGAATGGTATTTTTTAACCACTATTATTTATGAGCTTACAGTTAAATTATTTGTAAACAGATTTTACTGCTTGTGGAAGGTTCAACCACACACTTGTTTAAGAAACTATAAACTACCTCCTTTGGTGGCCGCATTCGGGTGCATTGAGGTTTGTTTTTCCTAAAATTGTTTTGCACTCTCTCTCTCCACGCAAATGTAGGTGCTCACTTCATCTAAATTAAAGCTTAATAGTCCTTAATACATTAATATAATTAGTACATGGACATACAGCTTGAACGGGTAGTAAGACATGATGCTAAAAAAAGAAAACTATATATTATTTCTTGAGATTGCACAATAGTTCCTCTAAAAAAAAATTATAAGATTTTGAAAACAATTAAAATAGACATGTCGTATTTCATGTAACTCTTTACAAGTAGGTTTACAGAATATTTCTTTTGCAAATAAAACTAAGGTGACAGATTCAAACTAGATTTGTACGAGAGGATTCATATTTGAAAAGAAAATGACTCACAGAAACATGTGACAAATCTTTTAAACTCCTAGACTTAAAATTTTGAAATTTTTTATTTTAATACATTGCAAAGGATGCATTTTATTGCAAAGTGCATTCTTGATACATAGTTAATGTGGAAAATTTTTCACTATTAAAACTTAATGTTTTGGTTTTTCAACAGTAAACCTTTCCATATTATATTGAATGTATTGTGTAACAAATTCTTAAATTTTATTAACAATTTTTATATTATTTGTTTTCAATACATATCCAATATTTTAAGGGTTAGATAATTTTAAGCTTCAAACACATTTGAAACAAAATTGTAATTTATGTAATTAATATTTTTATCCCTCAAATGTGACGAAAATTACTTTAAATGGTGTTTTAATGGCACATTTTATAAAGATAGTTAAAACTCTTTTTTTTTTTAACTACCCAATGATTTGCATGTCATTGAAAAAGAAGACAAATGTCATAGTTATTTTTATATTCAAAGGTAGAAAACTCGACCTTTTTAAATGGCGTATAAAACTTCTAAAATGAATTACATCAGTACTGTGTGTAGCACACTTAAAAACGGTGGAAAAATGTGTGTCATGTACTTAATTACTGTATATAATAATGGGTTTATAATGTGTAAAAATAAGCAGTGCCGTTTTCTTTAAAAGTCCTCCTTGTAAATCTAATAAAATCTTATTTTATATAAAACTAATGGCGGTTTTCAAGAACGTATACTGAACGCTTAGTGGAGCATTAGTGTGGTCCCGAGCACACTACCGCTCCACCATTTAACGTATGATGATGCAAGGAAACCCACCCTAATATTCACTTAGTCAAGTTCTTGCATATGGCCCTAAATGTTTCAAATATTCTAGTAGGCGCCATATTTATTATATCTTTGAAAAAAAAATTTAACAATCCTGGTTTATATACAAGTTAGGGAATGTTTTAACAATATCTAAGAATTGACGTATCATATCACTAAAGTTTAACAACTATTGCTATCTTATTCCTTTCAGATAATTCTTTTTAAAAATTAGATAGGTATTTAATACATTTTGTTTATAAAAAAAATAATCTTTATTTTTCAAAAGTTGATTAGTATATACCATCTACATTTTTTTTGTGTGGAAAATAAAATGAAAAACAAACAAAAGCTTATTTTTGCTTAGTTAAACCTAATAGTTATAATGTAAAGCACACAACTTACAAACACACAAAAACTATGCATGGAATTTATTCTTGTGTGAGGTGAATAATAAAACTACTTTTTAGCTATCAATCAAGCTTTCATTATTTTTTTTATTTTTTTCCAATAATAATTGTGGCATCCGTGTTTTCAATGTCCAATGCAACTTCTGTTCACTGTAAATAATGTAGGATATACTTGTAATATATTTATGTATATTGATGTATTGTGTATATGCAGATCATGTTTTTGTGCATATACATGTCCACATTTGTGTGTTTGTGGACGCAAGTGTGAACAAAGAGTAGTATGTGGAGCTGCCGATATTATAAAATAGCGCACAGAAAAACTTTGACTAGAGAGTATATTCAACGGCAAAAATGTAAATAAATTTATGAAAATATCACTCAGTTAGGGTCAAACCTTAACCTCGATAGTAAGAGTATAGTGCTCTCTCTACCAGTGTTGCCAGCATAAAATAATCTGAACGATGTGTCATATTGTTTTATCAATTAAAAATGACATATCCTACTTTTTTTATCTATTTAGGTTCACATATTATCCATCCTCACCCCACAGAATAAAAACACTGAGAAGTCAAAACAATATTTGATTGTCACCCCCTTTTAAAGAAGGTGTAATGTATAAATGTTAATGACTGTAATTATTGAGAGCCAATACCGTTAACTTACTTACAATTCAATTACTTAACATCTTTTACACATAAATATTATCTTGTACTGTACATAATGGCAATATTTTACTATTATTATTGAATATTCATAATTGTTGAAGCCATATTTTTTTCGAAATCAAGTCGAAGATGATTTTTGTTTTGCAGTCAAGTCAAAATTTGGAAGCTTCGCACACCCTTACTATGTATCATTTTATGGATTGCAACACCATCTTTGAGAAAAAACAAAACTTTATAATATTTATATTGCGTTACTCAGATTTCTTTTTTTACTTTTTTTCTGTCTACTGAAAAATTGATCTTTTTTTTTTTGGCGTCACGAGATTTCAGAAGTAATCTAACAATTTGATTACTGTAAAACAATGTATACTTACGTTTTGAAATTTATCAGGAGACTAGTCAAACTAATAATCTGTGATTGATTGCTAATTGTTTTAAAAAAAATTGTAAGTGAAGATTGATTAACTAAATTCCTCTGGATTGGGCAAGTTTACATTCACCATTTTGTAAATAAATTAACAATGTATTTGTCCCTTCAAAAAGTTATTCTGTTTGTCTCTAGTGAAAGCAAAATATTAAAAGAATATAAATTATGGAAAAAAAAAAATTAACCTTAAAATGGCAATTTACATTTTTTTTTAAATAATATCGATGTAACAACGGACAATAATTTCAACTTAAAAGAGGTCCACAAAAAAATTTAAAGAAATATTCGTCTGTATTAAAAACATTAGATAAATAATGAAAAACTTAGAATTATTAAACGTTTTTTAGTAATTATAATTTTTGTAGTGCATAATATGAAATTTTATACTTTTTTTATGACAAAAATATTTCTGAAGAATATCATAAAGACCGTGCATTAAATTTTGATGTTCAGTAGAAACTCTATTTGTTTTTCTGTATTCTTATTGGTAGTGACCAAATATTTTGTTTTTGTTTTTATATTAGATTTTTCTTTTTAATAAATATGTAATACAGTGAAATCGCTTAGTACTGGACACCTTCCGGAGTCAAAAAACTGTCCAATGGTAAGAAGTGTCCACTATTTGGAAAAAAAATATAAAATATATATAATTTTTGTTAATAAAAATGAATGAACACCATATAATATATATAAACCTAAATACTGTAGTTATTCAGTACAACAATCTAATTACTGAATTGTGTAGTATTGTATGCTGGATAATTATGACAAGTGAATAAATATTGTACGTAGCTTCCAGTTGCAAAATACACAGTACAATACACAAATAAAATTAAATGTGGACAGTAGGCAATCTGTATTGTAGTCCTTTATGTGTATAAAAGCACAGACTAAACTGACGGCACAATCATATGGCTATGAAGGGGAGGGATGTATGACCTTGAAGTACTGTGATCATTATTATTTAGGCTATTTTATAAACTTCCTCTAGAGGGGTAAGGCAGGACTGCTCACACTTCAGGCGAGACAATGGCATTCCTACAGTAAAATGCTGTAGATAGACTGATGTTTTAAATTGCTGTCCGCTGTTTAAAGATGTGTATATGTTATCGTCCAAACACGATTCCAGGACAAACTAGATTGGACTAGAGAGAATTGATACATCTTAAGAGCCTCAGGATGTACAAGATCATCCTAGTCTAAATTCATTAAACTTGAAATTTTGGCCTAGCTCAAAGGATCAATTAAATTTAATATAACCTACAGTTTTATTAGGCCCAAACATGCTTAGTTTAGGTTAGGTTAACTGACATTTGTGCGCGGACTGTGAATTATGAAACCTGTCCAAGGTTGACTCATCATATGGGTTAAGCGGGATGAAAACTAGTACTGCCTAAAACATCAGGCTATATCGGTTTATCCTACGAGCGGCAGGATGTATCAATTTGGCCCAGTCCGATCCAGTTTGTCCTGGAAATAGGGTTTGGAAGGGAACATATGCATAATTATGCATCTCGAGCAGTGCAGTCCGCTATTGAGAAAGTCCGTTATTGGGAAGTTGTTTCACTATAAAATCCAATGTTATTTTGCCAGGGGAATTTAAACTGTCGGTTATAAAGAATAATTTGCTATTCAAAGGTGTCCATTAAGGGAGATTACACTGTATTATGTTTCTCTTATTAATAAAGATATCATATCAGGTTTTTCTTTTTGGTAAAGGCTTTATGGCCTATATCACAACTAGGATGCCCCGGCATCTGTTAGCATATGGGGCTTGACACCCTGATATCACTCTTGTTTTCTCAAGGCAGTGCTACCACTTGTGTAGTGTCTCGTCACCCATACTGGCATCTCTAACCGACTGGCAGCTATGCCATATGTGTGATGCATCGTTGATTTGTTTTGTAACCAGCAACCTAGTGTGATATAGGCCTATAAAAGGTGTTTATTTCTAGTAAAACAATTTATTATGTTTTTTATTTAGTAAAGATTAGTGACAAATAAACTTTTTTTTTTATTTATTCAGTATCTATATTACAAAGATTATTAATCACATCATGATATACTATACCAATAATTCCTTCATGAATAATTTTGTCAACATACACTCAATAAATTTGATCCTGCACCATAATTTAAACCGAGTCTCTTTTAAATTAATAATCGGTAATAATTAAGTGCCAGTATCATGTGCACTAGTTTATATGGTTCAATGTGTTGTAGCAAATTAATTGTACAGCTTTATATGACTTTTTTTTTTTAAGATATTCACAGTGTGGCCTTATTTTCCACGAGAAAATGGTTTAGTATACATAACACATTGAGTTCTGGTCCAAAGCACAATGTTTTAAATGTCTTAAAAAGATAATGCGCATGGTCATGATAAAACACACTTTTAAATAAAAAATATGTAAAGTGAACGTATATATTTGTTAAAAAAATGTTTAAGACAATTGTTAGTAAAAACTTATGCATTAGAGGTTCTTCGAAAGATTTTAAGGTAAATAAAATATAATAAAACATTGTTTTTTAACTATGTTAGAAAAAATTTAGCCATGGTTGTTTTTTACCTTTTGAATGAATAATTTGAAATGCTTCAAATTACAACTTTCTATGAATAAAAACATTTGTATAAAAATTAATGTCAACAAGAATAAAAGGTATGTGTCTATACTGTTTAGAAATTTGTTTTTTATAAGAAGTATATAATTTACCTGTCAGTGAAATTCCTTGAACAAAACAAAATAATCTTTGCATGAAAGAAAGATATAAATAACTTTGTCAAACAAGTTTGAAATATAAAATATCTAGTTACACTTTCATTATTTTATAGCAGAATAAAAATGTATTTATAAAATGATTATACATTTTATGAAAAAAAGAGGAAGATTAGTATTTTATTACAAAGTAAAAGTATAATTAAAAGTTACTTCTAGTAATGTTATTTCACATAAAATTAAATAAAGTAATTATTACAGCTCTAAATGAAAGCATTTTTGATAAAAATGTTTGTGCCATTGTCATCGGTTTACAACAGCCTCTGTATGAATTAAAATCAGGGTTGCCAAAAAAAAAAATCCACTGTTTATGCCAGTTTTTTCCACAAGATGTTCTCATTTTCACAGATAACTTATAAGTATATAGGAAGGAACTTTAATAAAATTTAATAACATTTCAAAAAGTTGTTTAGCTGGTGTTTAGAACAGGGTGATTTGAAGATTAAATATACGCAGCCATTTTCTTCCTTTTTTTTAAAAAAATGAGGTTTTTAAAGGACACTTTTTGAACCAATTGAGTATATCAGTACCCAATTTATAAACTAAATTAAACAAAGAACAAAGGCAACATCCAGCCCCGGATAACTTAAGTGGTAATTTAGAAGATGCACCCACCTCGGTGGGGTAGTTTAGCTGAAGTGCTAGTTTCCTGTTGAGCTAGAATATCAAGGATGGAGACATCGAGGTTTGAATCTCATTCGGGTGAACTGGGGGGCGGTTTTTCCTAAATAGTTTTCCACTCTTCCTCCACACAAATGTGGGTTCACTTCCTTGATATTAAACCTACCCAATTCCTTATCCATTAGCGTAATTAGTGCTTAAGATGTAGCCCAAATGGGAAGTAAGATACTGTGATTTATTATTATTATTATTATATTATTATTATTATGTAAGGAGACACAAGAAAGGGTCAATGTTTTTGCAGTTTTTATGTCGTGGCCAAAATAAATAAAATGTTTCTCCAGTAGAAACATGGTTTAATTTTCTTCGCATGGTGTTACCAACAGTTGGCATCAGAAGAGAACATTTTCTAAATGAAGAGAAAAAGTCATCATTAAATTCTAGGACACCTTGACAGATATTCAACAACTGTTGATTTCAAGGTGTGAAGATAATTAAACTTTATTTTTCCACACGAGCATTATTAAATTTATTTTGACAAAAAAAAAAAAAGTTTTGCTATAAAAACTGCACCAACACATTCCCCACACCCTCACCTTAATTCATTACTGTGAAAAAAGAAACCCACATTTTCCCCGGGAATCGAACCTGGGTACTCTTTTCTCATTAGAGAGACACACTACCAGCTGAGCTAAGCTGCTGGAACAGCCGTTAATTAGCCAACTCAAATTTCAAGGTGGGAAGGAGAAAATGTGTTAATAGTACATTAAACTAGTACCATTTTCTCTATTAAATTTATAGGTTGCAGAATGTCCCAAATTCACAGATATTTCATTATTATTTTAATAGTTATTTTGCAAAATTCCCTATGTTTTCCATGGTTTTTTCCCCGGGTGATTTTTCAGAAGAGTGGCAACCCTGTAAAATAGACTTTCAGATAGGAAACATTGATACATCTCTATAAAAACAGAGAACATACTTTTTTTTGTTTTTGTGTTATAGAAATTACTGCCATATTTACAACTTAAAATATGAGTTTCACAGAGCCAATTTTTTTTTTTTTTTTAACTTGGGCTATAGAAGTGCTTGTATGAATTCACTAAAATATTTGTTTAGCTTTAAAGGTAAGGCCTATAAACTGCTTGTACTACTAAAAAAATGTGAAAAATGGCAGCCATAGGCATATAAGACAATGAAACACGAGAGCATATCAAAAACTAAATATTTTGGAGATAAAAATTGTTAGTAAATACTTAATTCACTAATGTATGTTGGTATTACTGAACAAATTCTAGGTTTGTATGTTGTTTGGAGTAGATTGTACAACAACAAAAAAACTAAAGAAATGTTATTGTAAAAATTAAATACAAATGAAATAAATTAATGTACATTGAATACAATTTTTGTGTATAGTTTTTTAATATTTTTGTTAGGATTAATTTTTTTAAGTCAATCATTGATAAAACGTGTCATGGACAATATATAATATATGTGTGTATGTATGTATATAGTTATGTCTTCGTGTAGTCAACAAATTTTAACTCCGCATGTATAAAAATAAATGGTACGAAACTTCGCACGGACTTTATCGCTTCATTGTTTGAAAATGAAGATATTTACTCAAAACTCGTAATATATGTGAAACAAAATAATATACACTAGAAAATCCAAGTATAAAATGCACTATACTTATTTATGTAAAACTTTTTTTATAGTCCCGGTTTTAAATTTTATAATTTTGCTTTTAGAGAATTTATGTCCTCATTTGTATGTTTGGACCGATAAAAAAGATCCATGTTCCATATTGGGTCCACAAGGGTCAACACTTCGTATTAAAATTTCAACTTCCAGTTAAAATTTTTGACATTGGTTAGGTGTTGTAAATCTTCATGCCATCGCATTGCTATTAAATTTCTGATTTATAAATTTTGACCAATAAAAAATGTAAATATTGACAGATTAAGAAAAGGAAAATTAAATGGGATCAAATTTTAAATTGTTTTAGAACTCTAGGAAAACATATTTATAGTTTATTTACAGCATAATTATAAGATAAACTTAATAACCAGACCCCATACCATTAATTTACCATTTAAATGAATGTATGAATGTTATAGCGAATAAATTATTACAAAGTCCGACATTTTTGCTAAGTTGGTAGAATGTCTGTCTAATGAGCTAATGCACGTAAATACCTCAATCAAATAAATAAAAAAATTATACCAATAATAATAATAATAATAATATACCAATAAATGTTATTTAGGTCATATTTGCAAATTAAATTATTATTCCTTATTTTATATTTAGATGAATCATTTTTGTCAATATTCAGATTCAAATTCAAGATTTTTACCTAAAATGACTATTCAAATTTATAAAATATTAGATTCAACCAAAATCTAGTTAATATAAAAAGTTAAAAAAACACAGTTTATAAAACTACAAAATAAACACATTAAAGTAACAAAGAAACTATTTTTAGCGTATTCCACCAGGGTTTGTTGGCTAGATATTCCCCTGTCTTCTACTGGGAGTGGCGGATATGTAACAGTCTTCTGAGCTTGGGACACCCTGTAGGTATGGTTACTTTGCCCATTGAGATGATATGATGATGATGATGATGATTATATGGTGCCTGTAGAATTCTAAAACCTAACTTTAAGCCTAATTAACCAGACCAAGGTGACCATAGGAACAATTTCCCTTTTCGGGGGGGAAAAACTCCTATGATACTGCTGGGAATCGAACCAAGTACCTCTCGATTAGTGTGCAAGGAATGCTGACCATCATACCAAAAGGTTAAGAAAAAAAAACTAAAAAAAACTTTTATTTCCATCAATTAATGGGAACATGACATTTTTTTATTAATACCTTCATAGTCCGAGAAATGTCGTTAATACTACTATAAAGAGTTGACCATTCTTCCCCCCCCCCTCCCCCCCCACGTTCACACATGACAAATATCACTACTTATGAATAATAAAGTTAACTAAATAATCAGGACTATTGTGAGTCTGTAGACTGCTACCACCACAGTGATTAGCATGTCACTGTTAAAGGTAGTGCAAGTTTGGGTTATGTTATTATAATCAAACTGAAAATAAATAGATTGTATTTACCATGTGATTCATTCAAACATGTCCATGTGGGAAAGTTTTAGTAGCGTTAATTTCTGCTTCCACACCCATGATGTCCATTTTGTCTAGTATGTCTACCCACTGACAAACATACACACGTTTTGTGTTGTATAGGGACAAAGAACGAAATGTTCTGCAAGGATACAACGATTCCTTTCAATTATCAAGATTAATACCAAATCAAAGGATAGGATTTTTTCGAAGTGGTATTTTGCTACACATGGAATAAAGTACTGGAAAGACTGATAGAAAACATATAAAAGGGAACCAACACAATATGTATTTTAAAATATCAATGTTTACACTTTACACTGCCGCAAATGCCTGTCTCTTGAATAGAATCAATCGCTAACTACCCAATCACTTAACCTAAGTTTGATCCTAGTGAATGCGTCAAGGGAGGGAGAGTGTGAAACATGCTATGAAACTTCGTAAAAGAGGAAACCTTGTTATTTGCCTTATTAATAGTGTTTTTTTTTAGTCCCTTCACTCTAATACTAATCATCTTTCTTTCCACCACATATACTTCTATTTTACTCCAGTATTCATGGTCTGAATATTTCTATCTCCTCTTCTTCTTAAAGTGTTTTCAGTATTTACTCAGTTCAGGTCTTAAGATAATTTAATTTGTTTGTACTTTTATTGTGTTGGTTAAGACATTTTCTTGTGGTTTTTGCTCTAGACTTTCTTTCTTTATCTCTTCATTTACCTCTTTCATGTTACCACTTTCTCCTGGAAGTTTCTGGAAGAAAAAAAAAATCAAGTCAAATAAGTGCGTAGCAATTTATCAACTTTCAAAATCTTTATTAATACCATGATTTTTAGTTATCGAAATCCAGTAGAAATAATAATAATAATAAAATAATAATAATAATAATACTTATCACCGCGTTTTACTACCTTTTCGGGTTATACGCTTAAGATTTATGAAACTCCCCCCCCCTCCAAGTTCACTCGACTGAGATTCAAAAATCGATCTCCCCATTCTCGGTAGTTTAGTTCGACACGAAACTGACACGTTAGCTAACTACGCCACCGATTCGGGTCTAAAGATAAGTAAATATAAAAGTTAATTGGTGGGGAAAGCTTGTGGTCATGGACCGAGTGTTGGTGGATGCTATTTTAATTATCTGTGTAGGACTGTTAAACCGATATAATTTGAATTTATTATTTTCAGCATTGCCTCAAGTGAAGAAAAGTGATACTAGTGTATAATCTGAAGACATTCATTCTTAAGAAATTGCATATATTTTTAGGATTATGCAAACTCAATATTTTCAATTTTAAACCTAATTTGAATCTTGGCTAACTGAATAAAACAATTCCAAATCGAGTATCGTGCTTTAAAAAAATTTTGATTCGAATCCAAATCAAATATCTTAAAATGAAAATGTTTTAATCGTATATCTTATAGTGAATTAATTTTCAAATTCAAATCATATATTAAGCTAGAATTTTTTTTAAGTCCTGTTCAATACAAAATCCTTAAAGGTTGGGACACACAAACATTTATTAATCCACACGAGAAATGTACTATTTTATAAATGACTAATTTAATGACAAAGTAATGATCCACACAATTAATTACAAATAAAACTATCATATGGCTAATCATGATTATATAAGTAAATTATGCTAAACTTCTTTGCAAAGATACTATTTTTAGCTACATCTGATGAAGTACTGGATACACCAAAACTGTTACTCGGCTAATTTGCCCTGGGATGAATCCCTGGTCATGCGCCGGCCATTCAGCCGTGACTTTAAATTTGCATGCTCACAGTACAGAAACCATTATTTCGAGACTATGATAGTCAGCTAGGCGGCTATTCTATGACTTTAATAATTCCTATTTGTAGGCCAAAAATTTCACAACAAAAACACATAGTTAAATGTTTTGTTGTGTTTTAATCGTAAACTTAGAGGGCTACAGTTTTCTGGTAAGTGTGTAGGCCTCACCTGTCCATTCTCTTTTCAATGGTAATATAAAACAGCCGTTTGGAGTGTTTTCCTTTGAATAACTCCAATTTGCAGCTCCTATTTGCATTTCTGTATCTATACATTCTCTAATTGATTTGATATCCAATTAAATATGTTGGTCACCTTTTGACTCCCAACAGTATCAAGATAAGTTTATATGTAAAACCAAATTATTCCAAAGTTTGATTTTAAGATTTGAATTCCAAAATACGAACCCGAATTTAGGACCTAATTAGATTTAATTTTTGTTTAAATCCAAAATGAATATTTCTTTAATATAAAGATTCGAATCGAGATCCAAATCTTTGTTTGGATTTGGATGCGAAAATATCCCCTTATTTCAATATTAGATTCACCCCTTGTTCTGGTGCGGCAAGGGCAACCCTTCTCTCCATCTTCTGGTGTTTCTTAGAGTTGAGATGCGCCTCCAACTGCAGGCGGCCATAAATACCCGCCGCACACGTGCAGAACTCGCTATTGTTGGCGTTGTTCAGGGAATTCTCTAGCGAGAGCGGTTCTATAGAGGGGGTTTCCCCTTTCATGAAGCTATCCACAATACTCAAGGCACGGTTCAATACCTTGAAAAAAATAAAGTTACATTAAATTTATCAACAACGGCTTTTCCACTTTAGGCATTTAGAACGCCCAATTTAGGAGCTTGTGGATTAAATATTTCATCACATTTTTTTTTCGTATCTTATATGGAAGATGCTTACAAAGAAAGGAAGAACTTTAACCAACATCTATAATAATAAAAGAATTATTGCTTAATGGCATGAAACTATATAATAAGACAGTGTACAATAATGTAAATAAGTGATGGTGAAGGAAGCCAACCTGAAAGGATAGTTAGGTTAGGTCTAGGCTGTATCCGAATAGTCAAGTACACTTGGTTTGATGCAGACTTATGATGTACACTTTTCACTCACTTGAGATCGAAGACTGCACAAATGATCTTCACAACTTGATTCCGCGTGGTTCCACCATGCTTAGAACTATTCCAAACACCATCTATCATCATCACAGATCAATTACTCTCAAGAGCTCTATCTCTAGTGGAGATTATTATATTATTATCTAGTAAACAAAACAAAAGACCAAGGGTATGCCCGCAATAGAGCTGATCAACTGAGCTGCCACCGTTACAATAAGTAGTGCGCATTGTGGTAGGAGTGCGTGTGATCAGCACACCACAAACCAACGTCTGTTATTCTCGTTTATAGACCGGAACGCTATTATTATTCAAGTAGCTGTCCTGGTAACTTAGGTAATCTTGGATGCAAGGATGATGAATCTGAGAACTATACTGGCAATTGTTCTCGAGTCGGCAACTACATACTCATATCAAGACATGTTTTCAAAAAAACAGATTGTTTTGCTGATTAGCATAACATATAATATTAGCAAAACCAATAGCTTAGGGAAAACACCCCTCCTTTTTTTGGTATACAACAGCGAGTTTTTATATCTTTTCAGAAGAGGGGGGCAGGGAAGGATACGAGTTGTTAAGGAGCTACTTCAAAATGCTCTATATACTCAGCTACCAAATTACAGCAACTTGTGGAGAGAATATCCTACAGCTTGAGTCACAAATAAAAAAATTGAAGCGCTAGTGATTGAACCCGGGACTTCTGACAACTAAAACACAGAGGCGGTACAAATAACACTAACAAAATAATAAAATGTTATGAATTTTATCTGCAAAACAATATGTTTGTATTTTCCAAAAAGTCCCTTCCTATGAAGATTAGACTGTAAAGCATATTACAATGTTAAGAAAACAATGGCTTTAGTGTTTGTGATTACTTGTTTAAATAGCGCTTAGTTACCTTCTCGTCCCATTGGGAAGGGTCAGTTCCATCCAGCCCGTAAACATTGGGCACCGGTCTATTAGGCCGTCGTAAGAATCTGTTTCGAATCCACTTAAGTTGTTTACGAGCATATCGGCGAGTCGCGAGTTTCATTTCTTCCAATCCTCGTTGAAACAGACGCTTACCCTCAGGACTTTCTCTTTCTTCTTCATTCAACATCAAGAAATCTACCCCAAAAAAATAAAGTTATGTCAAATAAAGTCACAGCTAAGGGGAGAGGGTTGTACAAAATGAATTATCAAATAACAAAAAACTCACATCAATGACTGCAAGATCTAAGGCGCTAATCTTGTATTAGACCAGATTACCCGCGACAAGGCATAGGTTCAAATCTCGACGTAGTGTAGTGAGGGTAATTTTTTTTTTTCCTAAACAGTTTCCCACTCTTCTTTCAAACAAATGAGGGCAAGTGTCCTCTAAATTCTACCTTCCGCCTCCCTACTCCATTAGTGAGTAGATTAAACAGGACGAGTAGTAGAGTTACATGTCTTATTCCACCCTACCGTGAAACTCTTTGAAACCGATGGACTGGAAAATACCAGTGGTGTAGTCATGCGGAGCGCCGATAGACAGACGGTCCTTGTTGTAGAGTTGATGAAAGTTTATCAACTCCTGAACTAGCCCTTGTTTCAACATTGTATCAACACGAGATACCAACCTATGATCGAGAACCTGCAACATTGTTATTGACCTTCAATGATGTGGATAGGCCGATTCAAGAGGATATAGAGACGTGACATGTCAAAAAAATATTCACACCATTTTCTAATGGAATTTTTTTCAAAATGTGAATTTTTAAGTAAATTTTATATAGGTTAATTTAATGGTTATCGAGCTATTAGATATTCAATTACAATTGCCGTTAAATACTATTATGGAAAAGAGAAGTGCCCCTAAAGTGTAAGGAAGTGCTGTTTAGAGACCACTTCATACGGTCCATATTAACGTATGGAGGAGAAACTTGGACTTTGGATAAAAGAGAAACAAGGAAAGTGGAATGAAGTTTTTGAGGAGGATTAGGAATTAAGATGTAAGGTCAAGAGTTGGGGTACAAGGAGTACATGAGATAGTATAGGAAGCTAGGATGAGATGGTATGTACACGTAATGAGGATGTTGGAGTACATGAGATAGTATAGGAAGCTAGGATGAGATGGTATGTACACGTAATGAGGATGTTGGAGTACATGAGATAGTATAGGAAGCTAGGATGAGATGGTATGGGCACATAATGAGGATGGATGCAGAGAGAATTTCAAGACGGATCAATGGATATGAAGTATGTAGGGAAGAGACTGCAAGAAAGAGATTGGAGAAACAGGTAGCAGCAAGTGTGCAAGTGAGAGGAGAAGAATGGTAGAGTGTGCAGTAGGAAGAATGGTGGAAGGACAGAGGTGAATATATCATATTTTATGTGCCACAACTTAATTTTTTTAAGGTGATGGGAGGAACATGATAATTAAATTAATAGAGGGCATCATCAGACGAACAAAAACTAACTCCAATAAAACTTATAACCACAAGATGACACATAGGCCAAGCTTTATTTTTTTAACACTTTCCCTGGCATGGGCGTTGAACGTCTTTCTTTTAATCTAACATTTGTTGGTGCGGGCGCAAATCAAGTTTCAATGCAATAAGTTATTATAATACCACCTATCAATGAACCACTGTAATTTTATCCAGTCATATTGAAGCCGATAGATGAAGCTACCAGTTTAATGGTTTACTACAGGGGTTGGCAACCTTTTTAGGCTCGATTGACTTTTATATTTATCAAAGGTCCTGCTACCACCCTTCATTTCGCCACTCTACTTTTAATTCTATTTTTCCTATATATCTTGTATTTATTCCTTAAATTCAATATTTCTTCCAATACTTATCTCCTTGCTTGTATAGAAAATGCATATAAAATAAATAAAATATACACTCGGTTTACCTTGATAGGTATCAGTCTTACCTTAAGTGATTACACTATGGCCCTATCTTATAGAATGTGCCATAGTGGAACCAAACAAGGTATCAGTCTTACCTTGACGGGTTACACTATGGCCCTATCTTATAAGCTGTAGCATAATGGAATAATATAAGGTAAGCTTGCCTTTTTGTGACAATGTAGTTTTGTTAATCGATTGACTGAAAATTGCTGCAAGATCAAACATGTTGCTGACCCGTGCTTTACTATGATCATGAATAAAGTAATACCGTGGGCCTACATGATAAAATAAATGAGTAGCAAAAAATATTTGACAAATAAGATTAGGCTTATACAAGTAGATAATTGACTGCTGTGTCGCTCGACTGAGAAACTACATCCAAACAACCGTCCGAGAGACCACAACGGAAGACGACCTGATCGAAGACCTTGCAATGCTATTTGTGTGAATTGTATATAACTCTGTATCTTCCTTTTGATAAAGAAAGGGGCCTTCAGCCCGGGTATCTCTCCCGCCTCTTCGGCTAGTCCTGCCGGACCCTCCGCAAGCATTATACCCCTAGCCGAAAAGGTATAAAAGCGCGAGGGGGAGCCGGTATCTGGACTCAGTCGGAGGAGCGGGAGAGACCCGGCTGATAGTTTTTCTATGCGCGCGCCAAGGAATAGGTTCAACAGGTAGGTCTAGGGACAACCGTACCTCTTGATCGCACTGCAGCCATAATATACAAGAGTGAGGATATCTGAGTGGTCCTCCAAGCTCATTTCCTCCCGCTGTTTCTTTTTGCTCCTTTAACATGGAACTGTGGGTGCGTCCATGTTCCGCAAAAACTTGCAACGACCTGAAACAAGGAGACTAAAGACTCTACCAAACAATTGAGGTTCTCGTTCACATGGCGATTAAATCTGCGGGACTTGATGCCTCAATTCTATAAGATATCAAACCCCTTGTACCCGCGCCAGTGTGAATGGGTACCGCCGAAATACCTAATGATCAATATTCTGGCCATGCCATGAATCAGACCATTAGCGCCTACATGTATATGTAAGGAGACATGGATCAAACCACATGTGTGTGTAGTATTTATGTGTCTGGATTCAAAATTTTGTAAATTGTCTAAATGTTGTACAAATAAAATAATTTCAAATAAATATAATTAAATTATCATTCAATTCATCATTTTCTTGTGAGAATAATGATTGTGTTAAATTTGTAATTATTTGTTACCTTAAGTAAAATCGTGATTATAGGTTAGCTTGTTAGGCAACATTCTCGATCAAAGAAAAGTACCAGAACTTCTAAAAGTCCCCAGATTAAATTAAATACTTTATGGCATATAGGCTTAGAACTGGTGACAATTAGGTGGTAATAAATTGACTTGCCTTATAATTTTTCTCCGGTCATTTGGGTGAAGTGTTTTGGCCCTATCTGGGTCAACTTTTTCAAGCTGACTATGTAACTCGGGACCAGTTTTTCTGAGAATTCTTCGGCACTTTTCCATTTCTTTTGAGCACCGACTTCAATATCATCGATAGAAAGTGGCCTTTTCAAGTTCCGATCTTCCACCAAAACTTTCCATAGGATGGATTCAATGTAATAGTTTGTGCCCCCTACTACTAAGGGTAGAACACGTCTTTCTAGCAAATCGTCCAATATTGGTATTGCCATATTTCTATAATCGACTACATTGACATGTTTCAAAGGGTCTGAAATGTCCAGTAAGTGGTGAGGGGCCTGCTTTTGTTCTTCAGAAGAAACTTTGTTAGTTATTATATTAAGCTCTTTGTACAATTGCATAGCATCGGCGTTTACGATCTCACCTCCATATTTTTTGGCAATCTCGATAGCTAGTTTTGATTTACCAGAACCTGTGGCACCCAGAATAATTATAAGCGGAATACGAGACATTGTGAACTACACAATTATAACGTGTGATATAATGAAAGACAAATTAAATAATAATAATATAAGAAAATTGACTAAAATGAATTTAACACACTTATATTCACTGTGTTGTTAGCTGATATTTGTTTACCTTTTACATATCAAGGATTGCAACAATGAGTTTAAACTACAAATATCTCACTAAAAATTAAATAATTGGTTTATGTTATACGAACACCAAAAAAATAGAAGTTATAATTGAGGTAATTTAAAATAATCAGTTGTTTTGATAATAACCATTTAATTAATTAAATATTATTAAAACATAATTTCAAATATTTTTAGATAAGAAAGGAAATCATGTAAAATTCAGGTTGGGAAAAGTTAGTAATTGTTTGATTAAGTAATTAAGATGTATGCATTATTATTATTAAAAATAATTGTAATTTAAAAAATTAAACAAGGACTGACTTAATAATGCTTATTGAATTGAATCATGAAGGACTGCTACAAACTAATTAGATGGTCTTTTATACCGAAATACTACTATATGGTATGATTCTGGTCAGTAGCGTACGCACGGGGGGCCTTGAGGAGGCTGGAGCCCCCACACCCCCCACCCCACCACGCCAAAACATAGTTTGGTGATGCTCCGAAATTTGCGCAGATCTGAAGAAAAATAAAATGGGGGAAGGGGTATGACCAATTAAACAGAGTGAACAAAGGAACAAAGGATATATCAAGTGATCAGAAATAGTTTCTATAGTAATTACCAAATGCATTTATTTCATATGAGGGGACTATATTTTATGGAATGGACGTAGGACATATTTACGATCCAAAAATTTATTCTTTGGTCACTAGTATTAACCCCTTACCTCTCTTTCAGTGCCAGCGTTTTTTCTTAAGATTATTGTTTACAACACTCAACAATGTTTCTCTTTTCTATGCACATTTACCTATTGTAAATAATCGATGATTTTTGTGACAGTTAAGGCAACTTTAATTTAGCCTATTTTTTCATTATTTTGTTAGATTATCACGTTTATGTTGGTAAAAATATAAATAATCAAGTTAATAAATACCAATAAATAACTACTGATTTGGTACGATATAAGGCCTTCCAAAACGATCTTCCTTCAAAAATCATAGTATATATTAGCCTACATTAACTTATTTAAAGAAAAAACTCAAGAGTTTCAATCTTTGTAATGACCTTTTAGTAACACATTTTTTCATTTATCTTATTTAATATATTAGATCAAATTAGCAAACGATGTCAAAATGTCACATTGTCTTATAGGTTTTTAGGAGAGAAGAAGATACTCGAAATTTCCTTCTCTCTTAAACAGTGGTATGCAGAGGACAGCTAAACAATTTCAGCCAGAGCTATTGATAACATTTCAGCTTTTTATTTTACTAAGGGTAAAAATTAATAAAAATGGCTAAAAATAAAATTATAAACTGTGTTTTGTAAAACAGCCTTTACTTTATATCCTAATTAAACTTCTAACTTAACTGTGAAATTTTATTAATTTGAGCTTATATATTTAAATATTTAGGCTTATTAACCTTTGGCTTTAATTATTCTTTTTGTTTTTAAATAAAGCATTTACAAATAATATTGTATTATATTTTTGTGAAAGATTTTTATGTGAATAAAATATATATGCTGTGAAATTAAGTCATTTCAGTATTGTATTATAGCTTTAGTAATATTTAAACAGAAACAAAATTTGTTAATGTAAGTAAAATATGTGGTAAATCAACACATTTCATCGGGAAAATTTTTCACTATTATATAAATTTAAGAGTGAGATTTAGAAAGAAAATAAATCATCATATCCTTATAAAAAAGTTATCAATCCAAGAACCCGTAGCTCATCTTTCTTTGGGGCGGAAGTAAAGCCGTTGATTTTAGCATACAAAGGAATTCTGGAAGGTATGTTAAAATACCTTTCCCAAAAAATCTGTTGGTTCTTTCACTCTCACTCATAGAAAATATCGTGTGCTGATTTAATCAATCATTCAAAGACTGCATGTGAAATACCCTAAACAGATAAAATTTAAATTAAACGTATTCGTATATTTAAGGCAAATCCATAAAACAATATTTACCCTCACACCCTTTCTCCATTACAAATGACTGAATAGGAAAGAAAAATTCACGGACATTCTGAGAAAGTCAACCACTAATCATTGCCAATTTTTATAATAGGTTATTGGAATCACTAGTCTTAGACACACATACACACAATAATGGCAATACTTATCCTGTAAAATAGCTCTTCATTCTTTTAGATTATTATTATTTATTATTAGCACCGCGTCTTACTACCCGTTCGGGTTATACGCACATTCTTTTAGAGCTTACAGATTGTATCACCATTTGACATTAAATATAAATAAGTCGGGGCTCACTTGTCTGTCCTGTAGATAGCAGTGTAAAGTTTTGTAACGTATTTCAAATCAAACTCTTGATGAATAGAATTGTATAGGACCATTGATCTCTATCATATAACTGGATGGACATCTGTGGCTGAAATCTTCGAGCTGTCGTCTTCATACAAGTGTGTAAGAGAGAAAGAAATACCCGACAGTTTCTCTCTCTTACACCCATACAAGGCAATGTGGTGTTTTGACATTGTTCATTAATTTGATTGATTATATGAGATACATCAATGTGTGATTAGTTAAATGAAATAAATATGATAGCAAAATCTTTGAAGAGCATATCAAAGTTTGAAACTGGTTAGTTTTTTTTTCATAAGTTTATATAGCCTAATATATATATATATATATATATATGATGATTTTTGAAGGAAGCTTGCTTGTAAGACTTTATTTCTTACCAGAATCCTACCTTATAGTTGTGTTTAGTTAAGATAAAAAAAAGCCTTCCAGAAGGAAAATTTTACTTCTGTTCTAAATGGACGTTTATCCTACAAAAAATATATATGTGATAGTATTCTGATACGACTTAAATCCTTAGAGATTGGGATTATTACTAAATTCATAGTTTATTGGATACCATACTTCCTAGAAGCCTATAACCTAGATTATCATTTGAATGTAAGACTTCTACACAAAGTATGTCATTCAAACAAATATAATACAGTTTTTAGCTAACGTGTCTCATGTTAGTTATCGAAATTTCAACATAATATAGTTTCTGAAAGCAATATACAAGATATGAGCCAACTTAAAAAAAAATTGTAATATAATACTTTCTACAAGCTTATGACCTAATTGATAGGTTGAATGTATGGCAACTACACAAACTTTGTCATTCAAATCAAATTTTAAGATACCTTGTTCATTATATTTATCGAACTTTCAATATAATAACCTATGGTTTCTGAAACCAAAATATAAGCTAGTAACAAACTTTAAATATAGGTGTAGTCTTCGCAGACTGTAAACAACATTGATGATAGCTACATAATTATTTAAATATGTTAAAGATTGTATTCGTATTTGTTCAGTATTACCTGTAAAATTGAATTGTATATCCTTTAATGTAACTGTTTCTTCAGGAAAGTGTGATGCAATACTTCACTATTTCCAAACAATAACACTTTTATTCATCAGAGACATGTTTTCGCATTAGATCATTGAAAGAAAACGTTAAATATGTCCCCCCACAGTGTAGCAGACGATAAACTTGAGCATCACGTTTTTGTCCTTGGCAATTTGTATGTGTATCTCCATCCAGCTATATTATAGAGATCAATGTATGGAACCTACTTCTGAATTCGGCTATTAGTTATGCGTTATGTATGAATATAAACTAACTTTATTTAACAATAAACATGTAAAAATTGTTAATGAATCCAAAAATAGTACCTACTTAGTTTTGTTCAAATATGTTTAATTACAATGTGGTTTGTAATTGATAGTTTAGATTATATTCATTTTTAAATTTTAATTCACACCCACAATCTAAGATTTAAAAGCAACTTTCATAAACTGTTAACAAATACTTGACACTTAATTTTTATGTAATTGATTTTTTTAAACTTAATAAATTATTTTAAATATCTATCTATACCATCTATTTTTAGATTATTTAAATGTGTTTGTGAATCTTTTAATGAATATCTAGGAATTAATTTACTTCAATTGAATACAATAGTTATTAAATAATATTATAAATAATAAAATATTTTTAAAAATTACTATTTTCATATGTCGATTGTTTTTTCTACGTGTGATATTCAGGGCTGGGGGTATCATTGGTTTCATTGCTGGGACCCCTCTACAACACAATTGAAACAGAAACGTGGTGCGCATGCGCCGAAAATCTTCTGGTCAGAATACCTATTTTGATCACATGTGAGTATTACTGTGAAATTTATCATTTTAATAATTTGTATAACTTTTGTGATTTAAGGACTCATCAATAGTTTCAACGTTCATATTTCTTCCATCAATCTCTCTATTTGACAGGTACACTTTATGGGCTTGTAGAACCCTTTGTTATTTTGTATGGCCACCGGCTGGTCTTGACATTGCACGTTAAAGGTGTAAACGTTTCCCGCCATGTTGTTTCTATTCTTTATCTAAAATTAATTTGAATAATGATATCCGTACTGCTATGAATACTCTTTCATAGATGGGATTGTCTTTTTATATCCCTCAAACAATAATGTTTAGGTTTTAAGCTATTATATCCTTGACATTTTATGTTATTTGTGCTCAAACCCTTCCCTGCATGCAGACCAATTTGTTTGTCTCTCTTATGAGATTTATTTTGTTGTTTATTAAACTATTTATTGAATGCATTTATAAATAATGTAATGTCTACTTAATTTTTTAAAGTTTCTTTGACATAACATAAAAACTTCACTTTCTATATTCTTCATTATATATTTTAGGTATGATTGTGGAAACAGTATTTGACCACATGGTCAGTTTTGCAAACTTTTGTCTGTATATATTATATTCTTTCCCATTGTTATTCTTCGTGGTTAGTTTTAATTTAGTTAAGAATTTTTTCAAGTTCTTGGTATATTTTCAAAATATGCCTTTTTGAAAAGTTCCCAAGGCTATATGCAAAATTTCTCAAGGCTAAATCAGGTCAAAGAACTATATTGCCATATGGGATGATCATTTTATACTTTTACAAATCATGTTATTTATAATTATTAGTTTTGACTTTAGTATTTCAAGTGTTGAAGAGACAACATATTATGGTAATTATTTTTTATTTGGATCATTCATTTTTTATCCATTTTTGTAGTCATTCAAATAGAAACAATTTTGAAAAGTAATCACCAGGCAATATATTTTTTGTTGGTTTCACAACTTTTATTGAGCTCTAGCTTGATTATTAATCTAGTCTAGGCTACATTGTTATAAATATGTTTAAATATAACTTAAATAATTATAAGAAAAGGCAAAGCACATTTTGTTTAAACTAGATTTATAAATATAAATAACCAATCTTATTCAAGTAATTTACATGGTTTTCTCTGCTAGTGGTGACAGAACTATTTATAAACCCTTTTTCTGATTAATTTAGTAAAGTGTACAATACATGTTGTTTAAGTGTGGACTTAACAGCGTACCTACTAAGATAAGTTATCTTTTTACTTAAATCCATATAAGCTATAAAGTTTGATACATCAATGCTACATGATGAAATCCAAGCACACCAAAACATTGGTTTTTTTTTGTACCAATGATGAGGCCTAGGTATTTCAATTTTCCTAAAATAGCCTTTTGGAGCACCTAAAAATACTTTTTGTTGCAAACATTGTTTGAAAGTCACTAATGACAGTCATTGTTGAAATAATATTTATTTGATACGTAAAACAAGGCTTATTATATATTTATCAAAAGCTTTTTCCGACCAATACTTAAGCGTTTTTTATTTTTTTATTACTACATTAATTGAAAGATCAAAATACAGTATGTACCGCTTATTGTTATCACAGAGCACCCACTGTATTCCTGGTAGAGAACATTGATGGTATCTTTTTGAGGGAAAAAAAACTTATGTTGGTGTTTATAACACAAAAAAAAAGTCTGGTTCTAAATATTTTGATTGGTTAGTAAAATAATTAAAATGTCTCATAAAATACACACAACTACTTTCCACAGAAACATGTATTAGGTCCTAAATCATCCAAAACTAGATTGTAATTTTTAATCTTCTTGGACTTTAAAGGTCAGGTTAAAAACTTGGTCGATTAATTAATTCTATTTGTTTTTACTATAAACCAAAAATTATTTTTATCATACTATCATATTCACAGCCTTGAGGTTACTATTTCTTGCCATAAGATTTGAGAGTAGTAAAAGTGAATTTAAACGTTCTTGACACTAAAAAGTTTTTATTTGGTAGACACAAGCAAGCACACATACAGGCCTATTGACATCAACTGCTTTTCATCTCGACAGGTTCACTTTCTTTATTCATCAAGTGAAGGCAACCATTTTGAAGCTCACATTTGCAAACAATTTTAAAGTAAACTAAAGATGCCACCACAAAAAAGGAATAACCAAATAATTAATTTAATATTTCAATTATACAGTGTGTTTGGAAACTCAAAGCCCAAACTGCACATATAGCTTGTTTGAACCAAAGGTAATACAAAATCCCTAAACACTTACATCCAGAAACCTATGCTAATAGGTAACATTAAATTGTGATGCGAGTTTTGTTGTACATTGGGAGAGCAAAGCTGTTTGAGCATGTGTGTACAACAGGTTGCATAGGAGTAAGGTGCACGGCACTGTACATGCAATAGTGGCAAGCACTTTCTGTGATGTAGTACCGTTAATGACTACCCTCAGAACGTATTCACATTTCTAGATGGACTGGTGTGTTGTTTACTATTAACTGTGGTGTATTCTGCTGCCGTGCTCCAAGATGAGCTGTGTAGTGCCGTGCTCCTAACTCCTATGCAACCTGTTGTACATGCATACTTGAACAGTTTTGCCCTCCCGGCGCTATACACCAACACTTTGAAAACTTTTTAGCGGTATTAGCATAGCTTTCTGGATGTGAGTGTATGGGGATTTTGTATTACTTTTACTCCAAACAAACTATTTGTGCAGTTAGAGCTATGAGTTTCTGAACAACCTATATGTAAACATTTTTTTATATTGTTTTATTGGGAAAGTTTTGACTTTCAAAAGTGACAACTCAACGAATGGGCTTGCATAGCATATTATTTGGCATATAAGTATATAAATAGATCTGGTAACTTCCTGAACATCATATAAAGCTGTTTGAAAGTAAATTGGGGTATATCTTGTGCATTTTTAAGCTTTAGGCCCAAAAATTGTGGGTACCAAATACCTATACCCTATCCACGCCAGGAGAGGTGGTTAAAGCTAGGAAAAGTTACCATGTATCCACTCACCAAACCATAGGATCTTTATACCATAATATATTGAGTTTTTACTTTTGGCAGTCAACACAAAACACAAAAAACATTTGTGTTTCGTTTTATTCTGAAAAGTTATATATGCAGGCTATCATGTATCATTGTTTGGATATGGGTTCATAGGGTATAACATTTTAAAATAAATTAGAGCTTTGTCCACTTTAGGCTAAACATTGTTCTTTCTGTCATGCCATCCAAATATATTGTTTAAGGCATGCACTTAAAATTTACTTATAGGCATATATCTAATAACTAAAAAATATGTGAATTGTATCGAGCCTAGAGTCACAGCCTTGCCCCTTTATTAGCAGGTTCGTGCTATAGGTACTCGTAGATAAACAGTCTGCCTTATGCCCTGCCTTGTTAACTTGTGACATGAGCAGGTACCTCTGGTTAGAGACAAACTAGGTTATCAAATTATTAAACGTCTATAACATTTGTGTAGTTAAAATATCAAATACAGTAGAACCTCGTTTATCCAGCCCTCGTGGAGATATCCTGTTTATCCAGGCTGAAATTTCACATAAATGATTTATTTGTAACATGTTTTGAAGTATTTTATAATCTATTACTGTGAAAATAAATAGTGAGTTGTAGTAAAACTATTTCAAAAATCAATTTTGTTAGATGCATAAAACCTGAACCGGTAGTACGACGCAGTGATATAAAAAGTATTACCTATAAAAAGAAACTTAAGATTAAATAGAATGATAAGTTTTTTGTTTTTTTTCCCCCCTGATGGTGAACTCGTTTTTCATAATTGATGATAAATGTGTCCATAAACCGTGATTTCGCGAACGTTTGTTAATTTTCATAGGAGAAAAATGTGCAATATATGATTGGGTTTTCAAATTTGAATAGCATTTTTAACCATTTTTTAGCAGGATAGATCTTTCTTTGGTGAGTAAAGAGTAATACTTGAATGTAGATTACCCCAAATAATTCTCAAGTTTCCAAATTCATCCAACACTTTCCTACAACATTCATAAAAAGAATTGAGTCACATTGTATATTGATTAATCGGGACATGTGTTCGACATGCCTGCCTAAGGGTCTTCTCTATAGATGGAGAGATTTTGAAATTAATATTAGGCCTATATGAAATTAAAACTTTTTGTATGGTTTTATTTTTATGTTAAACATATAAAGTATAATTAATAATATACCATCAATTTTTTTTCCCCTTCTGAATTTGTCAATTCAAGAGCTGCTTAGCTATCTCATAATGAGAAATTTAAAAATCGGATGTGGAAAACCTCATATGGGCAGAGGAGTCATTAATGATTGGGTGCTGAAGGAGTGCAGTTTGAAAGGAAATCTAATTAGTCATTGTGAAATTAAGTTTTGTAGACAAATGTGTGAAATAAAGAAACATAAAAGTTTTAAGAATAAAATAGTGTGTATGATTCAATGTATGGATGTTGTTGAAGTGAAGGGAGTATGCAAGGGTAGATAAGTGTGGATATGGACACAGTCAGCTGCCACCATTTGTTATGACCGGTCGCCAGTTCATAGAGGATAGGAGCGCGCACACACATTTAAATAATATCAAAGATGCACATGGACTATACAATATACAATTATTTACAAAAGATTAGTTGGAACACGGCAACTGTCTATGGGTAAACTACCTTAACTCTACAATATTCTTTGACAATGCAGAGGGCCTACCTAAGTTTAACAACATCCTCTGATGAAGTACCGGACACAACTGTGTTGCTAGTGAGTCAGTCTGTCCCTGGATGAACTCCGGGTCATGAACCGGCCGTTCATCCCTAATCGGAATTTACATAATCAGTACGGAAGATTGTCCCAAGACTAGGAATGTATTTGTAAGTTAGGTGGCCGTCCTAAGTTTCATATATCCCTAGTTTCAACAGTGCACTTCTGTAGCTGCACATTCTTAATTTTTAATGTACACTCTGTTCAACCAACATATTGTTGGCTCATAACAATACTATATGTAGGCCTCCCAGTAATACAAAACACGTGTTATATTTTATAGATCTCTTTTTCCATAAGTAAGCTTAATTATACTGAGTATCTATTGGGTCGCGAAATTCATGAAAAAGTTACTAATTGCAAAGAAAAGTCACAGATTCTCAATATGTTGCCCATAAAGTCACAAAAATATGTGTGTTTGAATTTCCTGCGCATCCTAGCTACGCGTCAAATGTCTAGTAACTCACTACCCGTGATGTAATTAGCTAGCCAAGTGTATCAATCCAGTACATTCCATTTATTTAGATTTCAATGGAAATTTTATAATCAATATTAAATAAGAGTTTAAATGATTCTTATAAAGTTGTTTGATTCTGATATCTGATGACTGTGTTAGGCTAACCTTACTCATCTTTCTGTCTTGGAACTGGTTATAGCTTGTAGACATACTTTTAAGATTGTCTTTTAATCTTGTTAATCTTAGATTCCATTATCATTTCTGGCGGATCTCTCAAATTTCCTATGAAATGTACAGAACTAATTTTATGACTAAGCATATTCTATTATTTTAAGGGCTAGGCTTATTTTGAATATAACATTTTGAAAGTTTTGTTTGCTAATCTGAATCTCATTATGTGACGTGGATGGTTTGTCAGCCATAAAACTTTTGTTCCGATTTTGAGTAGCCTACACTTAAGAAAAGTATATCTACTTAGACTAACTGATATTAAATGATGTTTGTGCCATATAACAGTAAATGTAAACAAGTCAATATAATTGTATTATGTATTATTTATGTGTGTATAATTTTAATACATATTCTTTTGTTTTTGACTACCCGAAGAACCCTAAAACGTAACACTTCGCCATGGCAGACATTGAGGACACCCATTTTGAGACTGGGGACTCTGGTGCCTCAGAGACATACCCCATGCAATGTTCTGCTCTCCGCAAGAACGGCTTTGTCATGCTGAAAGTACGTAATATACCTGTTGTATTCTAATTCTGATAGAGAAGTATGCAAAGCTCTGAAATTTGAGATAAAATTTCATTGTGCTACAAGCACGCATATGTCAGGCTATGGAATTAAAATAACTTTTATAAAAGTTATTAATTTTTCACCTAAATACTCAAATGTTTCCATCCTGTGGCCGGATCAGTTTAGTAAAAGGCCTCCATCTTCCTTTATCCTTCCACCATTCTTCATCCTTTAATTTCTTTGTTCTTCTTCTCTCACTTGAACACTTTCTGTCATCTGCTCCTGCCATCTCTTTCTTGGCCTCCTTTGTGGTCTTTTTCCTAAATACTTGATTTCCAACATTTTCTTCGGCATCCTTTTTCCATCCTCATTAGATGCCCTTACCATCTCAGTCTTGCTTCCTCTACTATCTCTTGTACTCCAACATCCTCATTACATGCCCATACCATCTCAGTCTTGCTTCCTCTACTATCTCATGTACTCCAACATCCTCATTACATGTCCATGCCATCTCAGTCTTGCTTCCTCTACTATCTCATGTACTCCAACATCCTCATTACATGCCCATACCATCTAAGTCTTGCTTCCTCTACTATCTCTTGTACTCCAACATCCTCATTAGATGCCCTTACCATCTCTGTCTTGATTCCTCTACTATCTCATGTACTCCAACATCCTCATTACATGTCCATGCCATCTCAGTCTTGCTTCCTCTACTATCTCATGTACTCCAACATCCTCATTACATGCCCATACCATCTAAGTCTTGCTTCCTCTACTATCTCTTGTACTCCAACATCCTCATTAGATGCCCTTACCATCTCTGTCTTGATTCCTCTACTATCTCATGTACTCCAACATCCTCATTACATGTCCATGCCATCTCAGTCTTGCTTCCTCTACTATCTCATGTACTCCAACATCCTCATTACATGCCCATACCATCTAAGTCTTGCTTCCTCTACTATCTCATGTACTCCAACATCCTCATTACATGCCCATACCATCTCACCTTGCTTCCTCTACTATCTCATGTACTCCAACATCCTCATTACATGCCCATACCATCTCACCCTTGCTTCCTCTACTATCTCATGTACTCCAACATCCTCATTACATGCCCATACCATCTCACCCTTGCTTCCTCTACTATTTCATGTACTCCAACATCCTCATTACATGCCCATACCATCTCACCCTTGCTTCCTCTACTATCTCATGTACTCCAACATCCTCATTACATGCCCATACCATCTCAGTCTTGCTTCCTCTACTATCTCATGTACTCCAACATCCTCATTACATGCCCATACCATCTCAGTCTTGCTTCCTCTACTATCTCATGTACTCCAGCATCCTCATTACATGCCCATACCATCTCAGTCTTGCTTCCTCTACTATCTCATGGACTCCAACATCCTCATTACATGCCCATACCATCTGTCTTGCTTCATCTACTATTTCATGTACTCCAACATCCTCATTACATGCCCATACCATCTGTCTTGCTTCCTCTACTATTTCATGTACTCCAACATCCTCATTACATGCCCATACCATCTGTCTTGCTTCCTCTACTATTTCATGTACTCCAACATCCTCATTACATGCCCATACCATCTGTCTTGCTTCCTCTACTATCTCATGTACTCCAACATCCTCATTACATGCCCATACCATCTCATCCTTGCTTCCTCTACTATCTCATGTACTCCCTGTACCCCAACTCTTTCCTGGATAACTTTATTCTGAATCTTGTTTCTCCTCGTAATAGCAAACATAATCCTCACAAACTTCATTCCCATGGCCTCCACTTTCCTAGTCTCGCTTACATTCATTGTCCATGTTTCTTCTGAATGTGTGACAATGGGTACAAAATACGCCCTGCCCTGTACAACACTTCCTTACACTTCAAGGACACTTCTCTTCTCCGGTGTCTTAACACACATAAATATTAAAACAAGTTAATGTGTGGAATGCCAGGCCTCCACCTTAGTAGACTACTTACAAATAACTTATAAAAAGGTTGATGTTCCCTACCATAAAATTGTTCTGTAGCTGCTTGCATTTAAAAAAACTATGTGATAAATGTAGTAGAAGAATAAATGGTCTCTCCAAGGAAAACTGGAAAAGTCTGTGAATTTTATCAAATAAGTTTTGTAACAACTCTGAGTCTCCTTCACTTTGGCTTTAACCCCCACAATATCCTCACATCTTCGAAAAAAAATTTGAATAAAGAATAAAACTTCAATAATTAACTAACAGTATTGAAGTATCTCACTAAATATGACATTGTATTCTTAGAACAGCTACTAAACATTATTAAAACTGTCAAGTGATTGAATGACATCCATAACATAATCACAGGTCTGATGCAATATATTAGCAGTCCAATCATATCCAGGGCCTTTAGACAGGGCGGGCCATCCCACCTGGTTGATTTTACTTACCGCTCAGCTGAAATCATTATTGGTTTCACAGATAGTCAAAATATTGCAAAGTATTCCACTGCCCTCGACTGGTTACTTAATAAAAAAATAAAAAATAAAATAAAAAAAATTGGGGCAAGCGCTGAATATTTTGATCTCTCACTTTGCCATGACCAACACACTATTGTAAGACCACGACAGAGGCTTATCATTTAGGCATTCCATTATGAAACTTTATTGATAGTATTAAAATTACTATCAAAACATATTTTAAGTTAATTGTGTTTATTAAATTTGTTAAAATAAATTGATCCATGTGTAATGAATAGATATTAAATAACTAACTACTACATATTAACAAATTATTTAATCAATTTTAACATACAGAACATTATTAATTAATTAATCTGTGATTATTATTTAGTAACTAAACACTACAGTACAAATTAATATTATTGATAACAATTCACTTTTAATATACATGAACATCATTAATTTATAAATATGTAGTGAATAGTTATTAAATAACAAATCACTAGGCGTACATATTTATCTATTTCAATACAATATTCTATAGGCTACTATTTTGACTGTCATTATCTTTACTTTTTGTATGTTCAAGATTAGCTTAGACTAATTTAACATATACTATATAATTATTACTAGCTAGCTATATATTAAAACATTTCTATTTATTTTCTCTACCAAGTTGCATGACAATAATAATTATATCGATTTTCAATATTCCGACTAATTATATTTATATAGTTTTTACTGATTTTCTGAACTAGTACCAATTATTTTAATCATTTTGTTATTAAATCATTAATATTTTGTTTGAACCACCACAGAATTTAAATCTTATTTTCCTGAATATATTATTCGTTCTTTACTCCATTACCTATGAGATTGTTTTCTAAAGGGCTGGTTTTAAGTTTAGGTGAAGACTCTTATCAAGGGCGTTCAACTTTTTTACTCTTCTTAGCTTTTAGTGTTTGCTTATTTCCTTAATCTAGACCTAGGCTTAGATAAGTTATCAGAACATTTTGGGATCAAAGTACAACATTTTTTTATTCATTACTGATTTTAATCAAATCTAGTAAATTCATAAGTGCTCACCCAAACAGCCACATGTAACTATGTCTTACTTTTTAGGACAGAGGAGACTTGCATCTGGGATCTATTTTAGTGTTTAAAAATGTTCCCTTTTATTTATTTAAAAAAAAAAAATAACAGGTCATTGTCAGTTTATTTGTGATGTCCCAGACCTTGAAAATAAGCTGTTCTTGTATGACTCAGATAACCTCCTGCATGAGTGAGCACATGGTCTAACGCGTGAATCCTGTTTTGAGAAAGTTGCCTATACTCCATTCACGGTAGGAATTACTCTTTGAAAGGTCTTTTTTCTTATCAATATTCTACTATATAAGAGATTTCTGGTTGGGAAAAGGGCCTTTCAATAAACAATTCCTACGCTGAACAGACTATACCTGCAACATAGTATCAAGTTGTGATAGGGTCATCCAGATTGCACATTGACAGGGTGTCCAGCATGCTGTAAAACGGAAAAGTCGGGAATTTTATTAAATTTTTGGAAATTTTACATATTGTCTATAAAAAGTTAAGCCTTATATTTTGATTCACAACAGTCAAAATAACACTTTTGTTCCCGTTAATACCAGCTTGGAATCACTTTCACGCTTGTCTCTGTTGAGCAGACTAATATCACTTCTCCAAGGTCAACAAGTGAGTTTTGTGTCTTTCCACCTTTTTGCCAAATTTGAGTCATGGTTATTCACATGCGCGAAATTTGATCAGGACTACATTTTAAGTAGAAATAACTAAGAATAACTCTATAGTGCTTAGAGTTATTAGGTGTGTCCTGCTTTGTAAAACTGTATTGCTGGTAGCGGGCAGATTGGAGTTGGAATCCCAATCAGGTGTTTTTTACTAAATGATTTCAATCCTCGGTTCCGGCAAAGATTTATCTGATTACCAAACCCTTCCTTCACCTCTGACAAGACATCTTGTGAATGTGGGGAATGCCAGGCCGCCACCGTGGTTCGGATTCCACGTTAAACTGTAGGTCCTTCATTTCATCTCACAATCACCCTACCATTACACATTAGCGTAAGTGCGTATAACCCGAATGGGTAGTAAGACGCGGTGCTAATAATATATACTAAATGATTTCCCACCCTCCTAACACACAAACTTGAGTAGGGTCGCCTGCCTCGGTGGCGTAGTGGGGCTAACACGCTAGTCGTGTTGAGCTCGACTGCTGAGGACGGGGAGATCGAGGTTCGAATCTCGGTCGGGTGAACTTGGGGTGGTTTTTCCTAAATGGTTTTCCACTCTCCCTCCACGCAAATGCAGGTTCACTTCCTCTAATTCAACCTTCCCAATTCCCAATCCATTAGCGTAGTTAGTACTTAAAGCGTATAACCCGAACAGGTAGTAAGACGAGGTGCTAAATAATAATATTATTATTATTATTATTATTATTATTATTATTATTATTATTTGAGTAGGGTTAATGTGGGTAATTGTAAACAGGAGTAATTGTGAATATTGTTTATAATTTTTTTTATTTTAAATATTAGTGGAAAGAAAAATATATTTTCTAAAAAAATGTTGTTAGTTTTATGTCACCTGCAAAAGGATCATTCGTTTATCTTCACTTTTTCATGTCAAAATTAGTTATAAAAAGTTTTTTTTTTTAAGGATATGGGCAGTTGTGAACCCTTATTTTTGACCATAATATTTTGAAACTGGGCAAAAGTAAACAGCATAACATGCTCTTCATTCACAAACTTAGTATCTTTCCTAGTCGCATTCACAATTACCCCCAATTCCAGGGTAATTTTGAACACGCTATTGATCAGTTATTAGCTGCAAAATTATATTAAAAAAATATATAAATTATATTTTGAGCTATTGAACTTTAAACCATGAGTTCATTTAATGGTCAAACTACAATTGTTTTATAAAATTGAAAGCTTAGGTAGACTCATCAAAAAGCGTTCACAAATACCCCATTAGCGTTATCAATGTGGCTGCATTTAACTCAAAGGAGAACTAACACTTTTTTTAAGGGTCTATCATCTTGTTTACACATTCACTCCCTCATTTTGAGGTTTGCGGTCACAAGTGTGGTTCTGTTTCTAGGCACGCCCTTGCAAAATTGTTGAAATGTCAACTTCAAAAACTGGCAAGCACGGCCACGCCAAAGTTCATCTTGTAGGTATAGACATCTTCTCCGCCAAGAAATATGAAGATATATGTCCCTCGACTCATAACATGGACGTGCCTTTTGTGAAACGAGAAGACTACCAGGTAAAACTATAATTTGATATTGATTTATGTTAAAAATTAGAAGGATTATCAACCCAGTTTGTGGCCGGGTCAGTTAAGTAATAGTTCTCCATCTTCCTCCATTCTTCTCCTCTCACTTCCGTACTTGCTAGGATCTGCTTCTCTAATCTATTTATGTTCCCTCGTGGTCTTTTTCCTACATACTTAATCTCCCATTTTTCTCTTTGGTATTCCCTCATTTTCCGTCTATCATACCATCTTATTCTTGTTTTCTCTACTACTCTAATATTTTATATACTCCTGTGGCTGCATTTAGTTTTTTGTTGTTTTAGAAAAAACTGTACACTTTCTCTTTTTTTAATCTCAAGAAAATAGTGTAAACCCTTGTGAGTGTAACTTTTGCTAGCTTTAAATTGCGACCACTATGCTGGAGGGACTAGTAATTGTTTTTTGTGGACTTAGACAGGCTCTTAAAGGGGCGGATGTAAGAAATGCAAGATAAGGCCACTCTTTTTGTAATTTTTGTGACCTAAAATAAATAAAATATTGTTCCATTATAAACATAAAAGTTTAATTTGCTTCACGTGATATCAACAATTGTTGAATATCATTCATGAGCATAGCGGCATTAGATTACAAACTTTTTAAATGAAGAGAAAAAGTTGTCATTAAACTCCAGGTGTCCTTGATAGACATTCAACAACTGTTGTTATCATCAAGTGAAGAAAATTATGTCTATTAGCCTTAGTGGCAGAAGAGAGCAAAGGTATTCTTACAGTTTTTATATAATTGCAATTTGTTGGTCAAAATAAATCAAATATTGTCAAGGGTCCTGGAATTTTGTCAAAACTTTTTCTCTTTATTTAAAAAGTATTGACAGATATTCAAGATCTGTTGATATTAGTGTGTGCAGAAAACTAAACTCTATGTTGCTACTGGAGAAATATTTGATTTATTTTGGCCAAAAAATTATCATGCCATAAAAACTATAAGAATACTCGCGTTCCCTTTTCCCGCACCTTAAAAGCTGCTAAAAAACCGACCATTAATCCTATCCCCTACATCCTCACCTTAAAATGTTGTTAGTCGTCTACTCAAACTATTGTTACCCACCTGTCGAGCCCAGAGTCACTGTTGAGTCTCTTAAATGGCTCATTGGTGCTAAGGGACCTCGTACACTAACCGTCCCAATTCCGATTGGCTGGATGTTTTCTACCCTGCCAAGAACCAATTGGAACACATTTAACTTGATGTATGTCAGAAGGCATATGGGATGTGGATATGTAACTATTTGCATAAAGATGAGCCTCTCGAAAGATAAAAGGGACAAAATCTCAATGAATGGACAAAATTGTGCTAAAATTAATTTACTTGAAAAAAAAATTGCTATCTTGGTTGTTTTTTTATGGTGTAACAGATATGGCAAACAAAGAAGCATTTGTTACTGGTATCAACCAAGCCTTTTATGTAAAGTAAGACAATGTAGAAACACTGTACAGTGTTGTAAAGAAAGTGGTAGTGAAGGAATCCAATCTGAAAGGATAGTTAGGTTAGGCCTAGATAGGAACAAACTCTTCTCTCTTCATTTCTTTTTCATATGAAGCCAAATTTAAAACACACAAAAATGTATGTTATGGAACTAAATGCTTATAGAATAATTTGAAACATAATTGAAAACTTGCAGTGCTGCCAAATTGATGTAACATAATGAAGGCTTGAATAAATATATAGCTCGTTGAAAAATTAATAATTAAAAATAAAAGTTAATTATTAATATTTCGGCAAGCTAGTTATCAATTCAAGTCTCCAGTATGTTATATCAATTTGGCAACACAGCAAGTATTTATATTGTATTTCAAATTATTCCAGAATTTTGTAGTTCCATACCATATCTTTCTTTGTGTGTTTTAAATGTGTCTTCATATGAAAAGGTAATATTTCCAGAAATTTAAAACACTGTGGAAGTGAGAATTGGGGAAATACACGAGTTTAAGAAGAAATGAAGAGGGAAGAGAGAAATGTGTTTTTCTATATAGGCCTAACCTAACTATCCTTTCAAGTTGGCTGCCTTCACTATCAATTACTTTACAATATTGTAGTGTTTCTACACTGTCTTATTATACATTTCCAAGCCATTAGCCACTAAATGGTTTCATCATATTTTGCCTTTTACCAATAAATCCTGACAAGATTTTACGAAACTTATTCCTTGGGAAAGATAATCTCGCAAATTTCCCCCTTACTTTAACAGTCTTGACTTGCGGGAGTTAAAGCGTTGATTTTATATCCGTAGCTCACCGATATATCCGACGACGGTTACCTTTGCTTGATGGCGGACAACGGAGACTTGCGGGAAGACCTGAAGATTCCCGAGGGAGAACTGGGACAGCAGCTTCGTGCCGACTTTGAGGCCGGCAAAGAGCTGCTGGTGAGTTGGAATAGTGGTCGTATTACCTCGACAGATGTGATTGTTGTACGTTAATTAAAACTGCACCGACCCTCTTCGGCGGGGATTGAATGGTCTAAGGCGTCACTCTCACAAGAGACTGGACTGCCGATGACGGGAAGATCGGGGGGTTCATATTCCGGTTATATGTACTGAGGGTTGATTTGTCCTGGATACATTCCCACTTTTCCTTTGCACAAACTCTGGTACATTTCCTTTAAATGCTACCTTCCTAATCCCTATTACATTAGCTAATGATGTGTGACATCCACTTTTTTCAATTTGAAGCAAACTCAAATCGAATATATGAAATATTATCAAAGTTTGAATATTATTTTGCAACTCTTGTTTTTTAATTTAACCTTGATTTTCAAACTCTTGATTTCCCCAACACTTACATTGTAATTTATGATATAGGCTATTTATGACTTCTTTGGTGCTTTCTGACAGCAGAAGCTATCAGTAATGCCAACATTGTCTGAAAGTCACTGTTGTCAACATATTTGGGGATAATTATTATTTGCTAAGTATTAATATTATTATCAAATCACTTAACAATGCTTTCCTAAGGATTACAGTAGAAATGTATTTTCCTTAATCAAGTTAAAGAAAAAATAGTCTAATAACTTAATTCTATTTTTTTTCTTTTAACCTTTGTGGCAACTACAGGAGAAATAGTGTGAAATTTTACATTTAATGGCATTATATTCAGTTATTTATATTTTTATAACTGGTTTCTCATATCTTTAACATAAATAAATGGATTGTGATAATAAAGAGAAAAAGACATACAAAATGTTTGTGAAATATTATAATGTTTCAATTTTTGTAAACACAATTATTAATACCAGTCACCATTCATTGACCGACAAGGTCGCCTATCATAAACCGTCAGTATCATTTCATTTCAATGCGCCATGTTTGTTTTTGAAAATAAGGCCGCTTTTAATGAGCTCTTCCTCTTGATAAATAATTATTACTAATCAGCAAATGCTATTTTAAAAATAAAAGAAACAATGCAACAATTATTCTTATAACAAAAATCATAAAACTTTAAATAGACATTATAACAATAAATTATATAAAACACAATTGATAAAACCATGTCCGTTTTTCCATAAGTTTGAAGCGAACAAAATACTTTAATGTTTAATTATATAGGCGTATCTAAGATTCAAAAATGAGGTGGCCCAATGGCTAGATAATTTTATAATAAAGGAAATTGATAAAACTAAAGAAAGAGGAAAAATAAACTACTAAGAATAAGAATAAATTTGATGAAGAAAGCCCACCTAGGGAAAGAGGAAAGATGTGGGAAGAATCCAATGCACAAAGGTGACATCTTCTTCCTTTCTTCTGTCTTCTTCCCACATCTTTCCTCTTTCCCTTGGTAGGCGTATCTAAGTTACTGTTAGTAATTTTATTACAAATTTTAATAACATGGTGTCTTTTTTTATATATATATTAATTTGTCTACCTAGTAATCCGCGAGTTCTTTTGTTTGGTGTGTGAGCGTGCTATCCTTGGAAAATAAACTGTTTTTAGTGAGCTTTTCAAGTCTTTGTGTCAACACTATAAAATATATCTTTTAACCACAAGATTGTGTTGTGTTGACCACTAGGCTAAACTTCAGGTTTTAGGATTTTTATTGTATTTGAAAAAAAAACTCTGAAGTACAGTTATTATAACAAGAAAATGGATCAAGTTGAAACTCCTGTTGAGATCATAAAAAAACATCTGACATCTGTATGTAAAAGTTCTTGATGACAAGAGCGTCTGTTTGTCAGATCACCTACTCAATGTATCACGAAAGTCGGTGCAAATGGTTTTTCCACTGTCGGTTCTTGAAAGGTTGGGTTTTGATAGGTTGCGATAGTCTACACTAAAAAAAAGATAACTGCTTTATAACCCACATATAAATAAAGTTGAAACTTCATGCATGTATAAATTAACCAGACAAACAATATGATGGAGCAAAGGTAAAAACTAGAGATGGGTCGAATCCGAATCTACATTTTATTTTTGAATCTCTAATCCGAATCCTAGAAAATTGTTAAAAAAAATTTAATGATTTACAAATAGACCTACATTACACAATATAGGTCTAAACTGTAAATTCAGATTTATTTCAATCATGCTTTCAATTTTAATCATCCCCAACAACTACTCGCAAAATACAGGTTCAAATCCAGTCAAATTAAACAATCTAGACTAAAATTATTGTTTAGAAATCAAATCAATCAAAATTTGATATTTTTTTTTTAATGTGTTGTGTTTCTTAAAAAAACGTGTGAAATAAACGGATTACGATTACTTATCCTTTGATCAGCTTAAATTATCGAAGGATTATAATTTATTTTAATATAAAAATACAAATGGATATTTTTAATAAAGACTAAATCAACATGCTTAACAATTAAACATACATTGGATATAGTTAACTCAATAATGCCAAAGTATGTGTTAATATTATTTCCTTATATATCTATTATATTCTATCTTCGCGTAGAAAACGAGAAATATATTCGATTCTACCAATACATTGATTTCTGAGAATATATTCTATTTAAAACCCGAACATATTTTCGACTCTTGAAATATGTTCATTCTCATTTTATTAGGCAGGACTGCATTTGAATATTTTTACAATTACTTTAATAACATATTTAAAAAAATAATAAACTCTTAGTTAAAATATTTAAACCCATTAGCAAGTCGTTATTTGATTCTTAAAACTCGAGGGCGCTTACTAAGTGATCATATAACTTGAATCGATTTCAAACAAACTCTCAATCTATACTTATAAAATAACATGTCCTGATTGACTGACTGACTGACTGACTGACTGACTGACTGATTCATCATCGCCGAGCGCAAACTATCAAGGCTACAAGCATGAAATTCGGACTGTATATTCATTTTGTTATGTAGGCACCCACTAAGAAAGGATTTTAGAAAATTCCACCGGGGTCAAAATAGGGGATGATAATATGTATGAAAGTCCGTCATTTTGAAAGTTACATAAACAAAATTTTGTATTTCGGTTATTGACGTAAAACAAATAAATACTTGTTTCAGGAATTTTGGAAATTTTATTTAATTAGGGATGAAAAAGGGGGTGAAAGTTTGTATCGGACTTGCATTATTTTTGATCTGAGGTCAAGTTATGGTCATCAACGTAACGTAATATTTTTAATTAATCTGTAAATACATATGTATATTTTCGTATTTGTATATAATCAACTTCCACGAGAGCAAAGCCGCGGGCAACAGCTATCTAGTATACAATATGAAGGCCAGTAGGCATAAATAAACAGTTTTATCAGTTTCTGGTCGACATTATTTATTTTTCATGAAACCCAACAAAATGTCTAACTAATCATATGCAATAAATTTGGGTTCTTTGCATAGTTGTAGATAATTAAAACCAGTTGGGTAGTAAGAATCAACAGTATCTTTATTTAATCATCACTATGGTGAATAAACATAATATACGTCATGGCGGTCGACTTTGTATTGTGTGTAATGTGTTGTTATTTCTGTTTAAAAAAACTTTTTTTTTTTTCGAGTTTATTTGTAATTCTAGTTTTGATTTTATGTTAACTAAAATATTTCCACACCTAATTATATTTTTTTTATATAATGATTTTATTCATGCTACTTTTTTTTTGTCCAAAAAAATAAAGATTACAGATTAAGCTGTGATTTTCAATTAGGCCTAAGTAATTTTTGAATTCAAAATATTATGCCTTGTTTATGAGGTGAAAAATTTGACCATCGAATCCAGTAAAACACTGAATCCTCGAATCTCAAGTACTTGTCAGGATTCGAAGAATTGAGTGGCTCATCTCTAGTAAAAACACATTCGGCTTTTTTTTAGATAAAAAAGCTTCAAGGCAGGCTACAATAAATTACTTAACCCCAGCAATTTTAATATTATTTGTGACTCATTAATGTTGATTATCTATAAAAATTAATAGTCAATATTAAAATAACTTAGATTTATATATTTATTTAGCACTGCGTCTTACTACCGGTTCGGGTCATACGCTTAATACTAATTATGCTCATGGGCTAGGAATTTGGAAGGTTGAATTTAGAGGAAGTGAACTCACATTTGTGTGTAGGGAGAGTGGACAACCATTTTGTAAAAACCACCCCTAGCTCACCCATTCGAGATTCACACCTCGATCGCCACATCCTCGGCAGTCTAGCTAACTTAAAACTAGCGCGTTGGCCAACTTGGCCACCGAGGCAGGTTATCTCGGATCAAAACGGTCATGTTAGAAAAGCGTTAGTTGAACACAAAGGTCATGTTTGAATCTTAACCGCATGAACCACATTCAATTTTCAAGATAACTCTTCGCAGATCATGTCAAGTGACTCCAAATGTAATTTGCTTGGTGCTTCTAACTTTCTCTGCCATTCACCCCTTTTATTATAAATAGTAAACAAATATATTTTAATTTAGACCATGGCTTTTTTAATATTTATACATGTGTTTTTCATCATGGCCTCTAACATTGGTGTTCGAAATAACCATCTTGTTGACCTCAATAGTCTTGGGGCAAAGTGTTATGACCTTTTACCATGAAAATTCTATGACTGATAGTCCTTTTAAAAGTATTTCAGTTTCTGCATTTGCGTTGATTTCGAGCCTAGAGTCACAGCCTTGCCCCTTTATTAGCAGGTTCGTGCTATAGGTACTCGTAGATAAACAGTCTGCCTTATGCCCTGCCTTGTTAACTTGTGACATGAGCAGGTACCTATGGTTAGAAACATAGCTGGACTCGCGCCCCAATTTTTGGTAACACAAACAGTTTGTTATTTCTATTACTATTACTATGTGTAAAAACTTAACATTTGCTTTGGGGAAAAAATTCCTGCTTCTGATAACTACGAAGCTTCACCAATAAAAATATTGAAAACCAAAACACTCAATTTATGGTCAATGAATCCCATTCTGAGCCGTTGTAAATATTACAAATTAGTATTCATAAAAACCAAAGTAATTGTCTTGTAAGTTGTAATAAATAACTCAAGATATCATATTAAAACTAGAGTTGAGTCGAATCCACTATCTTACGTATCCAAATCTCTTTTTTACCTTTGAATCTCAGATCCCTGGAAAAAAATTATCACAGAACAGTAAATATGAATAAAATAGAAATGTTGACTAAATGTTAACATTCTTTCTTTATTATAACATTCATACATTTTGTTTTGTTTTAAATCACTGGTCTGGGGACTGGTTGTTAAGTCCATTGGGTAGAATTATAACTTGTTTCGAACCATCCATGAGCAGTATTTTAAAACTCTGAAATAAATTCCACTTTAAAAAAAATTTCCTTAACCTTTCCAAATAATTTTAGTGCATAAAGTTAGATCCAAAATAAATTTATATTTGTTCAAGTATAAAACAACTAACAAAAGATATTCGTGTTCAAGAATATTGCACATATTTAATTCGAATGCCCTTCGATTTATTGTTTTTGTTGTGTTCTGCAGTAAATATTCTAGAGACTTCCCCACTTATTTATCAAATCAGGAAACCCTGTCTTAATATCTCAATAGCGTCCAACAAGATTGCAACCCTCCTGAAAATTATTTGATAAAAGTTTTTAGGTTGCCTTGCCACATTATATTTAGCACTGTCTCCCTCATTATGCATTATGTAATTTATATTAAGGTATATTCCGTTACACTGAAAGGTAGCGGACTTACATTGATGGATGAAACTGTAGCCCTATCTTATAAGCTGTACCATAGAGGAAGAATGAAAGGTAAACTTGCTGCTTTACAGGATAAACGAAGGGTGCACACATATTTTCCTGGACATCTCAAACCCAATAAATACCCTAAGAGATACTTTTGTTTTTAAAATAATTTAAATATGAAAACCTGAGCATAAAGTGCATTAAAAAGATATCTACCAGATGGTAGCTCTAACTTGGTGATTGTCTATTGTCTAATAGACGGCACCGCTAACTTGGTGATTGTCTATTGTCTAATAGACGGCACCGCTAACTCGGTGATTGTCCAACTGAGGGAAGCACTAACCCAATTTGAGTTAAAATTGAACTTTTCCCCCTTTACCCTTCAAACACAGTGTAAAGCGGGGGGCAGCAAAAGGTCGATCACACAAGAAAACTAGTTCATTATGTGATTACCAAACCCTTCCTCTACCTCTGACAAGACATCTTGTGAATGTGGGGAATGCCAGGTCTCCACCGTGGTTCGGATTCCACGTTAAACTGTAGGTCCTTCATTTCATCTCACAATCACCCTACCATTACACATTAGCGCAAGTGCGTATAACCCGAATGGGTAGTAAGACGCGGTGCTAATAATAATAATAATAATAGTTCATTATGAAAAGACAAGCTTAATTTGAATTATTCGACTATGATAGAGATTACAAGATAAAATCATAGTTTAATCCGTAAAGGTAAAACTGCTTGCTACCTTGTATGATTCCACAATGGTACAGCTTATAAGAGAGGGTCATAGTGTAATCAGTCAAGGTAAGACTGCTACTTTTCAGGGCAAACAGTGCATGTGTTATTTATTTTATATAGTTTCTATGAGGGCAAGAACTAGAGCCCTGTAAAAATTGTTTTAATTTTAGTTAAATTTCGTTTTTGGATCTCACTTTTAGGTGTTATTTCATGCTTATTCAAAGTTACATGTTATCTGAGTTGTTTAAGTATTATTTACACATTGAGACAAAGTATACAAAATTAAAATTTATTATTTAAATGTTATATATTTTCTTTAAAATTCTTTTGTCAAGTTTGTCTGCATCTTTCACAATTATGTAGCTTAAAGTTATCTTACACTACAACAAAATACTAATCAAATTTCTGCCTGATTTCTTCTTAATTTGCGGTTTATTTAAAGTTTTTTTTTTGTAAAAGCACTGTTATTTCGTTTTATAGGAGGATTTTGTGAAACAAGGCGATTTTGTTTTATTTCGCTTTTCAAAAACATTGTAAATCATATCTAAAAACTATCAAAGGAAAAAGTACTTGATTCCATTTTTGTATGGCACATCTTGCTTTATCGCGTCTCACCATTTTTACGGGGATCTATACACTGGTAAAGAGAATAGTGAATATTATAAATATATTACGTTTTGTAACACATTCATTAAAAGGTCTCGATTCACAGCATTAGCAAAAATTGCGAGCCTAGAGTCACAGCCTTGCCCCTTTATTAGCAGGTTCGTGCTATAGGTACTCGTAGATAAACAGTCTGCCTTATGCCCTGCCTTGTTAACTTGTGACATGAGCAGGTACCTCTGGTTAGAGACATATTCAAGACTTGTAAACAGGTTTTTTTAAGTGCCGTGCCACGCCTTACTCCCCCTCTTGGGCTGTATACATATTTACTATGTCAATATGCTTGGTTACTTCTTACATTTTAGTTACTAAAGCTCGCACACAAAGTACTGTTGGACTATACAAATATTTTATCCAACTATTATCTATGAAACAAAAGCATGCTATTTCATATATAATTTATGTATAAATGTATTTCTATGTAAATAAGTTTGGTGAAGGTATGTTTTGTGCATAATTTTATAAAAAAAAATTGCTAAAAATGTATCCTGCCTTAAATCTTCATGTCTCCAAAACTAAGGTGATAAGTTTTGATAAGGATCTGTCAGCTTAGTATGAAGGAAAAACTGTTAGGATTGAATGATTTTGTGTAACTGGGCACATTGTTCTGTAAAAATAGAAGGATGGATGATGAAATCGACAGATGGATGAATACAGGTCAGAGAATAGTTGGAGGTATGTGGACTATTGCAAAGAATGAAGTTAGCGCCTAAA